>JACGAQ010000059.1:0-495536 GCA_014119065.1 Orius insidiosus | reverse complement strand
GTTTATTTCAAAACGGTTTATAAATTCAAAACTTGAGAACTATTAAACTTAAGCGTGATTAAAACTTAAAAAATAGTTTTTCTGTTTGCTGATTGGCTGGAAAGGGTATGGGGTCATTTTTGCACTTCCACCGCCGATATGCCCGAAAAACGGTGTAAAATACGAAACATTTTTTTAAAACGTGGTTTTACCAAATTGAAAAATCTGAAAAAAATTTGATAGGCATAACCCTTTTATAGGCTGTATAAATTTGGTGTGCTAACCTCACAGATAACCCAAAATCATAGTTTCTGGAGCCATAAATAGGGTGGAGGAGTGGAGAAAAAAACCCCTGGAAGCTTAGAACTTAAAATTAAGAAAACTTAGAACTTAAAAAACCGGATTTTCGGCATAGAGCTACGAAAAGGGCGACATATTTGGCTTAGAAATACGAAAAGGGCGCCATATTTGGCTTAGAAATACGAAAAAGGCGCCATTTTTGGCATAGAAATACAAAAAGGGCGCCATTTTTGGCATAGAAATACAAAAAGGGCGCCATTTTTGGCATAGAAATACAAAAAGGGCGCCATTTTCGGCATAGACCTACGAAAAGTGTGCCATATTTGGCTTAGAAATACGAAAAATGCGCCATTTTTGGCATAGAAATACGAAAAGGGTGCCATTTTTGGCATAGATCTACGAAAAGGGCGCCATTTTCGGCATAGACCTACAAATAGTGTGCCATATTTGGCTTAGAAATAGGTACGGAAAAGCTGCCATTTTTGGCATAGAAATACGAAAAGGGCGCCATTTTTGGCATAGAGCTACGAAAAGGGTGCCATTTTTTCCATAGATCTACGAAAAAGGGCGCAATTTTTGGCATAGAGCTACGAAAAGGGCGCCATTTTGGCATAGATCTACGAAAAGGGCGACATATTTGGCATAGACCTACGAAAAGTGTGCCATATTTGGCTGAGAAATACGGAAAAGCCGCCATTTTTGGCATAGAAATACGAAAAGGGCGCCATTTTTGGCATAGATCTACGAAAAGGGCGACATATTAGGCTTAGAAATACGGAAAGGGCGCCATTTTTGGCATAGTGCTAAGAAAAGGGGGACGTTTTTGGCATCGAGCTACTAAAAGGGCGCCATTTTTGGCATAGAGCTACGAAAAGGGCGCCATTTTTGGCATAGATCTACGAAAAGGGCGCAATTTTGGCTAATATTGTATTACCCATGGCGAGTTTTTTATAATGAAGTCATGTTTTTAAAATCTTGATCTGATCTGTAAACCATAAAATTTTTTCTCGTGACTTAAAAAAAAAAAGTTTAAGAACAAACCCCTAGGGGAGCCTCAGAACAATGGAAGGCGTCAAAAAATCGTCTCGGGGTCAATCGCTCGCACCCCCGCAGCCCCATTTATCAAAACGGAATCGTATCGTTAGAAAGAAAAGGGGAGAAAAATTTGTTTTTCAAAAAAGGTCAAGGGTAAAGAATACTCAAGCAGGGTCAGACAATGTGCTCCACATTGACCGAAATGCCAACAGCCAAAGGGGATTTTTAAATGATGCACATTTGTATTCTCCATTTTTTAAAAGATGGTGATTTTTTTTAAAGCGAGTGAGTTAAAACTTCCGGTTCGAAACCAGATTTTCACAGGTGTGAAAGAGAGAAAAAAAATTTTTTTTTGCTCCATATTTCAACATTTAATTAAACGATTTTTTTCCCCACTTTCGCATATAAATCTAGGCTAAAAGCTGGTATAGAAGGCGATTACGTGTATTGCATTTTGCATTTTATTCAGTAGCAAACATCCATATTTAATGCTAAAAATACCCTTTGGAACTAAGAAATCGTAGCAAAATTTTAAAAAATTCTGATTAGTTACGAATGAAAACTAATTAAGAGATAAAAAAATTTAAATGGGAAAAAAAGACTAATGGTAATTCGATTCACGGAGTCTAATTGAAGTTGTTGGCACTAAATAAAAGTACGTAGGCTCTGAGAAGGGATAAAACGTTATTTGAGATGCGCCGCCCCGTGATTCTTTCCCACTCTCTCACACTCGTGCGATTTTAATCTGGCCGGCGTCGAATAAATCCCGGAGGTTGACTTTTTCCTCTCTTTTCTTTTCACTTGTTATCTTCTTTAATAGGGTTTAAAAAAAGGAGTGAGGGAGTTTTCTCCGGTAGCTCCTCTTCTTTCATCTGTCATCTACGTTTGCCCATTTATATTATTGCGTATTTACGAGATTTTCTTGTTCTACTGGTTTATCTAGCGGAGTTTATGAGCAACCGAGGGAAAGAGTGTTTCTTAGCCAAAGATGCGCTTAAAAATCTGATAAAATGGGGATTTTTCTGCCAAAATATCACTTCAAAAAGAAGTTTTCAAGGCCAAAAAACAAGGAAAACGTCAGAAAACTTTGGGAAAGGGATCCGTAAACCGATAAAAGTACAAATTTGGTAAAATATTTTTTTTTTTTGTCTTAAGAGGTTGGCTAAACTCAAAATCATAGTTTCTGGAGCCAAAAATAGGGTGGAGGAGTTGAGAGAAAAACCCCTAGAACCTTAGAACTTAAGAAACCGGCGGCTGTAGGTCGCCATTTTTGGCATAGAGCTACGAAAAGGGCGGCATTTTTGGCATAGAGCCACGAAAAGGACGGCATTTTTGGCATAGAGCTACGAAAAGGACGGCATTTTTGGCATAGAGCTACAAAAAGGGCCCATTTTTGGCATAAAGCTACAAAAAGGGCCCATTTTTGGCATAGAGCTACGAAAAGGGCACCATTTTTGGCATAGAGCTACTAAAAGGGCGCCATTTTTGGCATAGAGCTACTAAAAGGGCGCCTTTTTTGCATAGAGCTACAAAAAGGGCGCCGTTTTTGGCATAGAGCTACGAAGAGGGCGGCATTTTTGGCATAGAGCTACGAAAAGGGCACCATTTTTGGCATGTAGTTACTAAAAGGGCGCCTTTTTGGCATAGAGCTACTAAAAGGGCGCCTTTTTTGCATAGGTATAGTTACTAAAAGGGCGCCATTTTGGCATAGAGCTACGAAAGGGCGCCTTTTTTGGCATAGGGCTACGAAAAGGGAGACATTTTTGGCATAGAGCTACGAAAAGGGAGGCATTTTGGCATGCAGCTATTATACTAAAAGAGCGCCATTTTTGGAATAAAGCTACGAAAAGGGCGACATTTTTAGCATAGGTACAGCTACCAAAAGGGCGCTATTTTTGGCATAGAGCTACAAAAAGGGCGCTTTTTTTGGCATAGAGCTACGAAAAGGGCGCCAGTTCTGGCATAGAGCTACTAAAAGGGTGCCATGTTTGGCATAGAGCTACGAAAATGGAGGCATTTTTGGCATGTAGCTGGTTGACTATTACTTTCTTTACTTTTATCTATTTTTTTAAAAATTTTCTACTCCTACTTGGCTACCTAAGATTACGTAAAATTATAATTTTTTTCTACTTAGAAAATCCTTCTCGGACTTTATACTTTCCCTGGACAAACAGCAAGTCATGGTGTCGGATTATATCAAGAAAGCGACCTTAGGGCGTGAAGGGACTCGGACACGCTAATCAGAATATGTGAAAGCCCTTTTTTTATTTCTTTCCTTTGGGACAAAAGGTGGGAAGGCCGAAGGGATTGATTGATACGTGAAGGGCACTTAAAAGGACCGTCCTCGAGTGCTAACGGTTTTAAAACCGGCGGAAAGGATAAAGAATAAAAAAAAAAGAGTCCCCAATTATTCCAAACCGACAAGTCATGACGGCTTATTCAGAAGAGGCTACAATAAAACAACTCTGTGGTTTCCATTAGGTATCACCAGAGGACGCAGCAAGTTTCTCCTAATCTCGTTACAGCCTTTTATCTTCCCGGATATAACGTTTCTTAATTTTCAACGCTGGAACAAATTAAGACCTTGTTGGTCAAAATAGATAAATAGTAAAAAGAAGCTATGATTTGTATAAACTTCAAAATTAAGTTAAGTCATGCCTTTTTTGCGCTACTAATGAAGACATTTCTGAAAGCCACTTTTTATTTACTTTTTTTTGAAAATTAAGTAATTTAAGCTCATAACTTTTAATTATTTGAAAGATTACAACGCGGAAATTTTTTAAGAAAATATAAATTTTCTAGAGGAATTTATGAAACCGGGGGCCCGTGGTGAGGACTAAAGGCCATTTGTGGCCTGACTCTGATGAAGCAGAGAGTACCCGATAGTTATCTCGGGAGGGGTACCGGAGAGTAAAATAAGTACAATTTCAAGAACGAAATTACGCTTTCTTAATGGTTGGAACTGAGAACTCGTAAGCGTTTCAATCTGGTCGACTACGTGAGCGACGGACACGATGTCTCCACCAAAATTAGAAGCGGGTGAAATTTCGAAGTTTTCTTATTTTAAGTCACGGATTTTGTATCACCGGTCGCCTATAACAATGTTAAGGCATAAAAATACGAAAAGGGTGCCATTTTTGGCATAGATCTACGGAAAAGGCGCCATTTTTGGCATAGAAATACGAAAAGGGTGCCAATTTTGGCATAGAAATACAGAAAAGGTGCCAATTTTGGCATAGAAATACGGAAAGGGCGCCATTTTTGGCATAGAAATACGAAAAGGGCGCCATTTTTGGCATAGAAATACGAAAAGGGCGCCATTTTTGGCATAGAACTACGAAAAGGGCGCCATTTTTGGCATAGAAATACGAAAAGGGTGCCAATTTTGGCATAGAAATACAGAAAAGGCGCCCATTTTGGCATAGAAATACGGAAAGGGTGCCATTTTTGGCATAGAAATACGGAAAGGGCGCCATTTTTGGCATATAAATACGAAATGGGTGCTATTTTTGGGATAGAAATCCGAAAAGGGCGCCATTTTTGGCATATAAATACAAAAAGGGCGCCATTTTTGGCATAGATTTACGGAAAAGGCGCCATTTTTGGCATAGAAATCCGAAAAAGGGCGCCATTTTTTGCATAGATCTACGAAAAGGCGCCATTTTTGGCATAGATCTACGAAAAGACGCCATTTTTGGCATACAAATACGGAAAGGGTGCCATTTTTGGCATAGAGCTAAGAAAAGGGCGCCATTTTTGGCATAGATCTACGAAAAGGGCCCCATTTTTGGCATAGATCCACGGAAAAGGGCGCCATTTTATGCATAGATCTACGAAAAGGGCGCCATTTTTGGCATAGAAATACGAAAAGGGCTCCATTTTGGGCATAGATCTACGAAAAGGGCGCCATTTTTGGCATAGACTATATGAGCGACGGACACGATGTCTCCACCAAAATTAGAAGCGGGTGAAATTTCAAAGTTTTCTTATTTTAAGTCACGGATTTTGTATCACCGGTCGCCTATAACAATGTTAATGTATTCGAAAAGGGCGCCATTTTTTGCATAGATCTACGAAAAGGCGCCATTTTTGGCATACAAATACGGAAAGGGTGCCATTTTTGGCATAGAGCTAAGAAAAGGGCGCCATTTTTGGCATAGATCTACGAAAAGACGCCATTTTTGGCATACAAATACGGAAAGGGTGCCATTTTTGGCATAGAGCTAAGAAAAGGGCGCCATTTTTGGCATAGATCTACGAAAAGGGCCCCATTTTTGGCATAGATCCACGGAAAAGGGCGCCATTTTATGCATAGATCTACGAAAAGGGCGCCATTTTTGGCATAGAAATACGAAAAGGGCTCCATTTTGGGCATAGATCTACGAAAAGGGCGCCATTTTTGGCATAGACTATATGAGCGACGGACACGATGTCTCCACCAAAATTAGAAGCGGGTGAAATTTCAAAGTTTTCTTATTTTAAGTCACGGATTTTGTATCACCGGTCGCCTATAACAATGTTAATGTATTCGAAAAGGGCGCCATTTTTTGCATAGATCTACGAAAAGGCGCCATTTTTGGCATAGATCTACGAAAAGACGCCATTTTTGGCATACAAATACGGAAAGGGTGCCATTTTGGGCATAGAGCTAAGAAAAGGGCGCCATTTTTGGCATAGATCTACGAAAAGGGCCCCATTTTTGGCATAGATCCACGGAAAAGGGCGCCATTTTATGCATAGATCTACGAAAAGGGCGCCATTTTTGGCATAGAAATACGAAAAGGGCTCCATTTTGGGCATAGATCTACGAAAAGGGCGCCATTTTTGGCATAGACTATATGAGCGACGGACACGATGTCTCCACCAAAATTAGAAGCGGGTGAAATTTCAAAGTTTTCTTATTTTAAGTCACGGATTTTGTATCACCGGTCGCCTATAACAATGTTAATGTATTCGACCCGGGTTGATCAGGTGAGGAGCCCTCCCGGCCTATTTTCCTGTTTAGCATACAATCAGTGCTCAAACCCTCGAGGCCTAAAAGCCTCCCAAACACATCTATAATAAATTATCAGCCAGATAGGATCTGACCCCGACCTTTGCGAGGGTGGACAAAACGAGATTATCCGACATCCACATCTTTTAAATTGTCTATCACGATCATTCACCGCAATTTTTTAAAATTGAAAAAATAAAAGGAAAGTACCCCCTATCGAAAAAAATTATTTCAAGGTTTAGGCGTAGCTATTGTTTTATTAAAAGGCGGACATTCAAAGAGGATATTCGGCCTATGGGCTAGACCAAAATGGTAATTGAAAAGGGGCCAACGGTCACGGTCAAACGGTCATGATCTAAAGATACTATTGTCGAAATTGATACCCTGATTAAAAAATGAAGTAACCCACCGATATTTATCATTCCTTTGTTTATAAAAGAAATTCATTTTTCGTTTTTTTCGGACCTCGGATTCAAAATACGTTGACATTTTATTATGGGAATGGATGCTATATTGTTTGAAAATAACGGGAGCTTAGGTCCTGATCGTGATCTTGAAATCTGGAACCAAACCGGAGTTGAGGGTGAAAAGATACTTTATTGAAAAGTGAAGAAAACAAAAGATTTATAAAATTCCAGTTTTGTATGGATTTTTAAGCAAAAAAACCACCAAAATATGCTTATGAAAAGCATAAAAATGTGCAAATTTGAGAAGGGAACGTAAAAAACACCGAATGATGTGGTTTATCGGCAAATATACCGAGAAAAACGTTCCTGAACTCGCTAAAAAGGAAGTAAACGCCCCAAAATCTTTTTTACAAGGCGGTTTCTCGGCGGAAAGAAGGTTTTTAGGCCAAAAAACCGAGTAAAACTCCTGTAAATTTTTTTAAAGGGAGTTTTTTGGTCCAAAAATGGAGGAAAACTCCTTAAAATCTGGTAAAAAAGGAAGTTTTTCGGTCGAAAGAGGAACTTTCGAGTTAAAAGTAAGCTTTGTTCCAACCGCAGTTTGAAACTGTTCTGAAACTTCTGGAGGATACTTTATTGAAAAGTGAAGAAAACAAAAGATTTGGAAAATTTCGGAATTTGTGCGGATTTTTAAGCAGTAAAACCATAAAAATATGCCTATGAAAAAATTAAAAGATTTGGTTTATCGGCAAATATACCGAGAAAAACGTTCTTGAACTCGCTAAAAAGGGTTTAAGAGCCCCAAATCTTTTTAAAAGGTGGTTTCTCTGCCGAAAGACCGAGAAAAACCCAAAAATATCTTCCCAAAAGAAGGTTTCTAGGCCAAAAAAACCGAGTAAAACGCCTGTAAATTTTGTTAAAGGGAGTTTTTTGGTCCAAAAAAAGGAAAACTCCTTAAAATCTGGTATAAAAGGAAGTTTTTCGGTCGAAAGAGCAACTTTCAAGTTAAATGTAATTTCGTTCCAACCCCAGTTTGAAACTGGTCTGAAACTTTTGGAGCGCAGCTCCAGAAGATACGCGAAAAGATACTTTATTGAAAAGTGAAGAAAACACAGTATGTACTCGGTTTTTTGGCCTAAAAACCATCTTTTGGGAAGATATTTTTCGGTTTTCCTCGGTTGAACGGCCGAGAAACTGCCTTTTAAACAGATTTTGGGGTTTTTCGGTCGAAAGAGGAACTTTCAAGTTAAATGTAAGCATTGTCGTCTAATTTGACGTCCAAATCCTTCTGCGCATGCTCCAGGAGTTACAAACCAGTTTCAAACTACGGTTGGAACAAAGCTATAATGTATTTTGCATTCAAGCCCAAAGGAAAGTACCTTAGTTCTTATCAGCCGTAAAAAACTTAAAGAATACCTTTAGGTCGAAGCAATTTCATTCCTGAAGTTATTAAGACACTAAAACCTTCCCAATACTTAAAATTTTATCTAACGCCATTTATCCGAAGATCTTCAGCGTCTCTATCAAATGAAGATTTTAACAAAAGATTGAATACGCCTAGAGATTGACCTCTTGTAAAATAGTCGAGTTTATAACTGACGTTTTATCTATGGAATTCCAGAATTTTACTTGAATTTTAATTGTCTCTATAATCAATTTATTTAAAAAATTTAAGGGAGAGAGAGAGAAAAAGGGGGCGAAATCGTTAAGTTTGTGAAAGGAGCTGTTAAATCTGAAAAGAAATCCACGAATCATCATTCACACGTGTGATCGTGACAACAAACTACCCACCTGACCAGGCTACTTCGTGTAAAGACGTTTTTTTTAATGAGAAGAAGAGTTTTTTTTCCTTCTTCCCCAAGATATTACTAGGACGTTTAAAATTGAATAAGAATAGGTCTGAAAGGCGATAATTATCATGAAGAAAAGTGACGTCGTTTTCGAGTATCCGAAAGCGTGAGTTATCAATAAAAAAATTGAAAAATAATAAAAATTTGTTTAACAAAGATATTCCGGAATGCTGGGACTTTTTTCTTGTTATCCTTTTAAGTTAATGACGATCATTTGGGTAATAATGGGATTTCGGTGGAACATGATTTGAAAGAAAGTTAGGCGCACCGGAATATTTCCGTTTTATCTTTATTAGATCGGAATTTCTGGCTTTACATAAGTTCCATATAGAGACCGTTTTAATGCAGTGGGAAATCCGATGTTCGAAACTTTATGAATCACCTTTGTCGTACATTATCATCGAAGCTGCTTTTAGGATGTACGATTTAGCGAAATCTCAATAAAAACGTCATCTGGGGGGACTTTATTTCGTCAATGTCGAGAGAAACTTTTGATGAGAATAAAAAAAGTGCGAACTGTTGCCAATTTTCGTCCGTTTTGAGTGGATTTCAAAAGCGCCTTTTATGTTCGATTCTTTTGTCCAAGTGTGACAATGTAAAATGTGACAACCTTGATGCCTTCGATGTGGCACTTACGATAATGTCCATACTTGGTTAATTTTATAGGAATCCTCTTCAAAATAGATAGAATTTCTAGAGCATGTTGACCTCAGAGCACCCTGATTTCAAATAGTTTTTCTTTCTTTCGATGGCTTAAAAAAACAGAGGAAAACAACCGAAAATCTGGTAAAAAGTTATTTCTTGGCTGAAAGGCTGAAAGACAGAGTTAACAGGCCCGATAAGTGAAGGGTTAAAACTTAACCGCCCGTTAAAAAATTTAACCGGCCCGTTAAGTAAAGGGCAAAAATTTAACCGGCCCGTTAAGTAAAGGGTAAAAACTTAACCGGCCGTTAAAAATGTTAACCGGCCAACGTAAGTAAAGGGCAAAAATTTACCAGGCCCATCAAGTAAAGGGTAAAAACTTCACCGCCCGTTAAAAAATTTAACCGCCCTGTTAAGTAAAGGGCAAAAATTTAACCGACCCGTTAAGTAAAGGGCAAAAACTTAACCGCCCGTTAAAAAGTTAACAGGCCCGATAAGTAAAGGGTAAAAACTTAACCGCCCGTTAAAAATGTTAACCGGCCAACGTAAGTAAAGGGCAAAAATTTACCTGTCCCATCAAGTAAAGGGTAAAAACTTCACCGCCCGTTAAAAAATTTAACCGGCCCGTTCAGTAAAGGGTAAAAATTTAACCGGCCCGTTAAGTAAAGGGCAAAATTTAACCGACCCGTTAAGTAAAGGGCAAAAATTTAACCGACCCGTTAAGTAAAGGGCAAAAACTTAACCGCCCGTTAAAAAGTTAACAGGCCCGATAAGTAAAGGGTAAAAAGTTAACCGCCCGTTAAAAAATTTAACCGGCCAACGTAAGTAAAGGGCAAAAATTTAACTGGCCCATCAAGTAAAGGGTAAAAACTTCACCGCCCGTTAAAAAATTTAACCGGCCCGTTAAGTAAAGGGTAAAAATTTAACCGGCCCGTTAAGTAAAGGGTAAAAATTTAACCGGCCCCGTTAAGTAAAGGGTAAAAATTTAACCGGCCCCGTTAAGTAAAGGGTAAAAATTTAACCGCCTTTAAAAATTTAACCGCCTTTAAAAATTTAACCGGCCCGTTAAGTAAAGGGCGAATACATAACCTCCCGTTAAAAAGTTAACCGGCCCGTTAAGTGAAGGGCAAATACTTAACCGCCCGTTAAAAAGTTAAACGGCCCGTTAAGTTTTTTTTTTTTTTTCTTAAGTAGGGAAGGGGCGGTAATTATTTTCCTCCTTTTAGGGGTGCAGGCTTCAAAAAGATTGAGAAACACTGCCTTGGAGAATCGGGTGTTCCTTGGATAAAATACCGTGAAAAAACTACTGAAAATCCGGTAGATGGCTTTTTTGGAATAACTAATTAGAGAATTCGGCTCCAACAAAAAGTACGCAAAGGTGAAATTACCGACCTGATGCCCCTTTTCGCCTTGGCCTCCTCGTCTCCCTACCTCAAGAAATAAAATATTATTGGCACACTTCCCGATCTTAAAAAAATTAAAATCGATTGCTCAATATTTCGTTAACTTTCTAAACAGACAGTTAAACGTAAAGCAATATTTATTAAACCAACTCAAAATCTATATTTATTGACGTTATAATATAGTTACAATCGCGTGACTCGAAACAACTATACGCATAAAGTCTACAAAAAAAATTTACACTCACGATATTCTGCCATTTTTCTTAAGACGTAACCACTTTGAAGCCATGGTTACCCAAAAAAATGGAATAAAAAATTAACACAATAATTTTAAACAATAAAACGAAAAGAATGTAATAAATTAAGATTGGCTTTCACTACAAGAGTGGTTTTTGATGTAATTACCTATTAAGGGGATGGATGTTAATAAAATAAACCTTATTTCTCGATAATGATAGGTGTTGATTGAGTGGTAGAACCTGTCAGTAGGTTGTTAGACAATGGCCGTTCACAATTACAATTCTAGAGTAGTAAGACCGCCTCCTAGATTTCTTTTCAAGTATAAATTAACATTAACAAGGTGGGGGTTATATAGATCGACTACAGGGTCTTTTATCAGTTTTTATCCCCCGAAAAATGGAGATCTTTCACATAAAATGTGGTAAAAATGGCTTCTCTCGGATAAAAAATTGATCCGGAAGCTATGGGAACATCACAGATTCTTTTATCAGTTTTTTTCCCCGCAAAAATGGAAAATGAGGCGCTCCGGGTACGAAGGGCGAACTCATCAAAACGTAGTTTCGAGATATTCGCATTTTAAAGTTTTATGTTACTGGCGAACTCAACAGAAAAGTCATGCCCTGGAATGGGAAAAGGAGTGGACCCTTGTGGACTAGGATGTGGAGTTCGCCCTTCGTACCCGCTCGGATATCGCAGTTAGATCTTTGCCGTATATCGGTTTTTACGTATTTAAAGGGGAAAAAAGGGCGAACTCAACATAAAAATTATATGGGTGTATTCACCAAGAGGTCTAGAATCTGAAAATGAAAAAAAAATTGTCCGATGTTGAGTTCGCCCATCGTACCCGGAGCGCCTCAAATCTTTCCCCAAAAATTCGTTTTTTTGGCCAAAAATCTGGGAAAAATGGCCTGCCTTGGCAAAAAAAAATTTTGTCCGATGTTGAGTTCGCCCTTCGTACCCGGAGCGCCTCAAATCTTTCCCCAAAAATTCGTTTTTTAGCCAAAAATCTGGGAAAAATGGCCTCCCTAGGCAAAAAAAAATTTGTCCGATGTTGAGTTCGCCCTTCGTACCCGGAGCGCTTCAAATCTTTCCCCAAAAATTCGTTTTTTTAGCCAAAAATCTGGGAAAAATGGCCTCCCTTGGCAAAAAAAATTTTGTCCGATGTTGAGTTCGCCCTTCGTACCCGGAGCGCCTCAAATCTTTCCCCAAAAATTCGTTTTTTGTAGCCAAAAATCTGGGAAAAATGGCCTCCCTTGGCAAAAAAAAATTGAACCAAAAGGAATGGGGACATCACATCTGGAAATTTTAAAAATGATCACTTGAGCGTTCCGCCCCGCCAAGCGTTAATAATTACATCATCTACTCTCCCTCAAGATATCGATCTTCCTGGCTACAATCCTTCGCGACAAATCATACTCTTTCCCATAATAATTATATTTAATTGAGAAATTAAATTCGTTTACGGCGGAATCAATCAATGTAAAAAGAAAAAATAGTCGATGATGACTCCCTTATCCTACGCGGTTATTGCTCAACCGGTCTAAACGGGCAACTTCCATATAAATACCGACTCTCTCTAATTAGACAAATGAAAAACTTGTGACACATTCTTCACATTTTAATTGTTTACCCGATGGAAATGTAAAGTAAATGAGGTTCCCTCCCCCATTATCGGCTTCTAGAAGCAACGTTATTAAACCTACGTGATCTTTTACTTCGAATATCGGCTATTAAAAGTAAATAAATCTGTCCGTACCTACAATTTTCATTTCGGAGAAAGAAAAAAAAAAAGATTTATCGATGCATGATCATTCTAGACTTCGCCGACCGTTTTTCGAACCTCCCCACAATTTAACGACACTACAATAAATTAAAGTAATAAAAACATTTTTTTAATAATTACCATATCGCAGAGGAGCGGTCATATAAATATTTATATTTTTTATTCTTAATATTCATAAGAAATAAAATAAACTATCTTTTGGATATTTGCCCGTTTTTAAGTTTTGTTTCTGTTTTTTCATACATAAACCTTCATTTTTAATACAGATAGATCCTGTTTTTGAGATCCGGACAAACTGGAAAAGGTGTAACTTTTTTTAAAATTTATTATGAACTAAGAATTAGGTATTTAATTAATAAGATAGTAAATTGTCGTGTTTTAGGTGGATGGAAAATGAAGACATCCGAACTGTCGACCTACTCCGAGGATGTCCTGCCCAGGACAGTTTTAAAGAAGGAAGAATTTTGCAGCCGGAATAAAATTTCTTGAGGACTGAGATTCGTGGTTTGTACAGTGACTCACGAAATTGTCCGAAAACCGGATTTTTGGCCGTTTTGCTTGGTCTTTCTGCCGAGAAATACCGTATTTACCAGATTTGTGGGCGTTTTCCTAAATCTTTCTACCGAGAAAAACATATCGAGTGAGTTTCCAACAGTTAAAAAACTTTTTCGGTCGTTTTTCACGGTCTCTTTACCATGGAATATCTGATTTTCTCGTTCTTTCAACCAAGAAAAACCTTTAAAAGGCGTTTTTTGCAATCTTTTGTCCGAAAAACCGGATTTTTGGCCGTTTTGCTTGGTCTTTCTACCGAGAAAAATCTATCAAGTGAGTTTCCAACGGTTAAAACACTTTTTCGGTGGTTTTTCACAGTCTTTTATCCATGGAATATCTGATTTTCTCGTCCTTTCTACCAAGAAAAACCTTTAAAAGGCGTTTTTCGCAATCTTTTGTCCGAAAAACCGGGTTTTTGGCCGTTTTGCTTGGTCTTTCTGCCGAGAAATACCGTTTTTACCAGATTTGTGGGCGTTTTCCTAAATCTTTCTACCGAGGAAAACATATCGAGTGAGTTTCCAACAGTTAAAACACTTTTTCGGTCGTTTTTCACGGTCTCTTTACCATGGAATATCAGATTTTCTCGTCCTTTCTACCAGGAAAAACCTTTAAAAAGCGTTTTTCGCAATCTTTTGTCCGAAAAAACCGGATTTTTGGCCGTTTTGCTTGGTCTTTCTGCCGAGAAATACCGTTTTTACCAGATTTGTGGGCGTTTTCCTAAATCTTTCTACCGAGAAAAACATATCGAGTGAGTTTCCAACAGTTAAAACACTTTTTCGGTCGTTTTTCACGGTCTCTTTACCATGGAATATCTGATTTTCTCGTTCTTTCAACCAAGAAAAACCTTTAAAAGGCGTTTTTTGCAATCTTTTGTCCGAAAAACCGGATTTTTGGCCGTTTTGCTTGGTCTTTCTACCGAGAAAAATCTATCAAGTGAGTTTCCAACAGTTAAAACACTTTTTCGGTCGTTTTTCACGGTCATTCATCCACGGAATATCTGATTTTCTCATCCTTTCAACCAAGAAAGACGAGGAAAACTATCCAAAATAAATTTTAAAAAATGGGGTAAAAAGTGGAGGAAAATCCTAAAAAAACAAAACCAAAATTTTGGCAAAAACCCGGCAAACCGAATTAGGATTCTGTTTAAATTAAAACAAAATTTAATTATTTTTTTTAATTAAATAAAAATTTAAATCCTGTTTAAAAGCCGAGGAAAACTATCCAAAATAATTTTTTAAAATCGGGTGAAAACTGGGGGAAATCCTAAAAATGATATAAAAAAAGGGCTTCTAAGGGGGGGGGGGGGGGGGGAGCCCTAAATTTATTTGAAACAAAAACCAAGGAAAAATCCAATGAATCATGTAAAAATTGGGGTTTCTCTCTCTAAAAGCTGAAGAAAACTCATAAAAATGGGCGTTTATTTTGAAAACGCCAAGCTACTCATGAAGGTGCGTCTTCTGCTACTGAAAACCCTGTGAAAAAGTAGAGAATAACCGTTGAATATTCACAACGGTTTTTGTTTTAAATGCGTAGGTTGTCCTTCCGTTTAATTTAAACGTCTGTTTCTAAAAGGAAGAAAAAAAAATTTATGTACGTAGTCCGTCTTAAAACTCGTAACATTGAAGATTGTCTCTTGAAAGACCCGGCATATAAATTGTACGTTCGGCAGTAAATAAAATCCTCACGGGTTCAACTACCGAAGTTACGTCGGAGGCGTGCCGGTTGAAAAAGCGTCGTTACTTCATCATAACTTTTGATCTACAACTTGATTATTCAGAAGGTGACGTTAGAATGGCCTCAAGTTGTACGATAGCGCTCGACGATCGTAAATAATGAGTGAATTTGCAACAAAGGGGGAAAATTTCACCTGTTCGCTCACCGGCTTCACCTACTTTCCAACGTTTACACTCGGATTCGAAACGATTTAAATAAATTATCGGATCACACGATTTTTAATGCTTTATCGCTTGTAATTTGAATCGTTTTGTCCACCTTTGATATCTGTATCGGTAGGTCATAGAAGCTTTTCGTCAGGGAGGAACGCACTTGAAAGTAAGCGCGATTTTCAATTCAGAGAAAAACCGACGGAAAATCTGTGTTTCTGGGTCGAAAGCATTTAAATGATCTTTTAAGCAGAAACTCCGCGAAAACGGGTGTATCTTCGACAAAAACCGGAAACGCCTCAAAGAATGTTTTTCTGCTGAAATACTGGAGAAATCGCTTAAAAATCCTATAAACATAGCGTTTTTCCGACAAAAGCGACAAGGAAGAGTGTTTTTCGCTTGAAACTCTCAAAAATTCGGTTAACATGGCGTTTTTTTGGAGAAAACATCGCATTCGGGTGTTCCGGTTTTTCGTCAGACCGTCGAAAATCCAGTTTAAATGATGTTCCTCTGATAAAAATAGTTGGGAGCTGCCTAAAGTGTGTTTTTCGGCTAAAACGCCGAGGTCTCCGAAAATCAGGTCGAAAAAAACGTTTTTTCCGGAAAAAAACCGCGCACTATGCGGGAGGACAATGATAGAAGGGGTGTTTTCACCACAACCTCTTGAAACGCCTAAAAGAACGTTTTTCTACGAAAATACTGAGGATATCTCCCAAAAATCCTAGAAGCATAGCGTTTCTCCGACAAAAGCGACAAGGAAAGGTGTTTTTCGGTTGAAACTCTCAAAAATTCGGTGAAAATGGCGTTTCTTTGACAAAACATTCCGGTTTTTCGGAAAATCCAATTTAAATTATGTTCCTCTATAGTAAGGAGCTGCCTAAACTGTATTTTTCGGCTGAAACGCCAAGGTCTCCGAAAAACAGGTCGAAAAATAGTTTTTTCCGGGAAAAAACCGTGCACTATATGCCGAAAAGTGCGTTTCTTGGCTGAAGGGAAGGACAGTGATGGATAAAAGGGGTGTTTCCACTCCACCACAACCTCTTGAAACGCCTAAAATAACGTTTTTCTACTAAAATACTGAGGAAATCGCCCTAAAATCTTATAAACATAGCGTTTCTCCGACAAAAGCCGTCAAAAGCGACAAGGAAGGGTGTTTTTCGGTTGAAACTCCCAAAAATTCGGTTAAAATGGCGTTTCTTTGACAAAACACCGCTTTCGGTGTATTCTGGTTTTTCGGAAAATCCAATTTAAATGATTTTCCTCTAATAAAAATATTTGGGAGCTCCCTAAACTGTGTTTTTTGGCTGAAACGCAGAGGTTACCGAAAATCAGGCCGAAAAGTAGTTTTTTCGGAAAAAACTGTGCACTATGCCGAAAAGTGCGTTTCTTGGCTGAAGGGAAGGACATTGATAGACAGAAGGGGTATTTCTACTCCACCACAACCTCTCAGGTTAAAAATGAGTGAAAACAAGTTGAGAATAAAATGTATGTACCATTCGTTATAGAACCGGCTTAACTTTGTACTTGTAAATCAAGGACCTTAGCCGTCGTGACGAAGCGAAAGATCGGTTAATGACAGCCAAGGATTTGCTCCAGATTTTGTTTCTGTTTTTTTAAATCACTTGCGGACCTGTCATTCCGCTTTGAACTATGAACATAAATAATCGGGGGCGTTTTCGGAGAAGCGCTCTTCGTTTGTGAATAAAAATTTAATGTTTTAAAAGCGCGTTATGTCTCTTTAGGCGTGAATGAAGCTATAAATTTTGGTTATCTGATGTGAAAAGGGTTTATTAGAGGTAGAAATTGGCGGTTGAGTGTTTCTTGATCGGAGACGTCACCTTGGGTAATGAAGGCGGATGAAAAGTATGTAACTGGGTAGATCACGGGGTCTCTTTTATAATGGATTCCTCTTGGCAGCGAGTCTCACACTCGTCTCTCATGGAGGTTAATGAGACGGAATGGTGTGTTTATTTTGTTTGAATCACGTAGGGCACGAAGTGAAACTTAACGGCTCCTTTGGGATTTATCACAACCGGAATCGAAAGGTGGTAATCGAAAGCCGATTATACACAAGAAGGTAAAAAACCCCGAAGAAATTATTGTTTGAAGCTGTAAATCAAAATTTGTTCTCTTCCTAGAGAGCACTTGATCTCTTCATCTTGGATGACTAATTAAAAAGGAATAGAAAACGAGTTTAACGATTCAAATGTTGACAGTTCTCACGGACTGAAACGGATGAAATGTATTCCGATCCGTGTGCGTATATTGTGCAGGTCGCTCATAAAATTAACATATAACCTTAGCGATCGCCTTGACCCAAGGAGGGGGTGCCAACGAAGCTGGAGTAACTTCCTTTTCACCTTGACCCAACAATGTCTCCTCTGGCTAAAAACTCTTCCATTTCTCATACCCCTCCTCTACTTTTTTAACGATATAAGTGAAATCATAGGTCATAATAATATCTAGGAAACCATTTTCTATATAATGATTTAAATGTCTATTGTCTCCGTTGCTCAAATGAAAAATGAACGGTAGCCTAGCCTTGAAATCTGCAAGGTGGATTCATTTATAATTAACTAGACTTGCATTTATAGCGTGATTAATGTGCTCAAATATGTACTTTCAGTTATCAACACTAAAACCAGGAAAAAATGGTGATTCTCGGGTAAAACTTTGGGACGCACTTAAAAGGTGAAAAACGCCCAGAATCCCGTAATAAATGGTGTTTCTCGCAAAATCCGTGGAATGAGATTCTACGGTGTTTTCGGCAGAAATGGCCAAAAAAAACGAGTAAAAATGGTATTTTTCGGACAAAAACTTTCGAAAGCTCCCAAAAGAGCGTTTTTCTCAGTGATTCTGCCGAAAATTCCAGGTTTCTGATGATTTGCCGGGGAGCGATGGGGGTGTTTTGTGGACCCTGCACTCCACTCTTGTTCTAGCTGTTTAGTGATGCCCGAAAAGCGAGTAAAAATGATATTTTTCGGACAAAAACTTTCGAAAGCTCCCAATAGGGCGCTTTCTCAGTGATTCTGCCGAAAATTTCAGGTTTCTGATGATTTGCCGGGGAGCGTTGGGGGTGTTTTGTGGACCCTACACTCCACTCTTGTTCTATCTGTTTAGAAGAAATGCCCGAAAAGCGAGTAAAAATGGTATTTGTCGCACAAAAACTTTCGAAAGCTCCCAAAAGGGCGTTTTCTCAGTGATTCTGCCGAAAATTTCAGGTTTCAGGAGCGTTGGGGTGTTTTGTGGACCAACACTCGACTCTTCTTCTATCTGTTTAGTAGCTCTAGTTTCTGAAGACAAAATCATGCCATGGCAATAAGTTCATTCTTTTTTTCAAGATTATTTTCAAACTTAATCAAGGTCCAATTTGTGCCAGATTGTATCCGGGAGATCTATTAAAACACGTGATTTAGTTTTAAAAGACGACTTGTTCGGAAATCTCTCGGAATCTTTGGTTACAGTTATGTGAATTAATCCTGAAAGTCATGGTAACTGGAGTTGAACGGAGGTTGTCACGATTTTTCGGCCGGACATGCTCTGGTGACTTGAGGGAGCCTAAGGCCCCAACTATTTACATATAAACATCACCAACTTCCCAAACCACCTACGCACAAATATTCTTTTCCTACTTCTTCACCCCCGTCGACTTTTGCTTTTCACACTGATTTGAATACAATAAGGGGGAAATAAAATATTTTACAACTCGGCCAGATTAGACTATTGAGACGGAAAGGTCTCCCCTTTTTTTTCTTCCTTCGTGCGGCTCTTTTTATCCTGAATCCCCCCATAAAAAAAGGTTAATTATTCAAAACGAGTCGAGAAAAAAAAAGGTTCTAAAATCTTAATTTCCCCGCTTTGCAACCTGTTGTCAACGTGGTAACAATGGGCTGAAAAAGGATAAGAACTCCATTTTATAACAGCCTGTTTTACACAACCTACGCAGTTTTTGTAAACCATAAATTTTATAGCTTAAAAATTCTAATTGTTATGTATTGAGCAAGGACTCTATTGTACCGGGAAACAAAATTTTAGGGCGCTTCTACGTGTTTAACCAGCAGAAGGCTTTTATGGAACTGCGAATTGGGACGGGATTTCGACAAGTCAATTTGAGGCGCTCCGGGTACGAAGGGCGAACTCAACATCGGACAAATTTTTTTTTCTTTTTCAGATTTTAGACCTCTTGGTGAATAAACCCATATAATTTTTATGTTGATTTCGCCCTTTTTTCCCCTTTTAATACGTAAAAACCGATATGCGGCAAAGCTCTAACTTCCATATCCGAGCGGGTACGAAGGGCGAACTCCACATCCTAGTCCACAATCCCCCACTCCTTTTCCCATTCCAGGGCATGACTTTTCTTGAGTTCGCCCGTAACATAAAACTTTAAAATGCAAATATCTCGAAACTACGTTTTGTTGAGTTCGCCCTTCGTACCCGGAGCGCCTCATTTCTTCCCTTTAATAATTCACACAAGCGTAATTATCCGTTGTTCTCCTCGCGTTTAACCTTTTTCTCCTACTTCTTCATCGCTCCGTGATCTTTTTGACAGGCGGCATACCTTAGGGTTATGAGCCGGTTAACTTTTTCGAAAGGACCCGAAACGATCGCCTCTATTTTTTCGAGAAGGGGCTCATATTTCCCGGGTGGAAATAAAAACCCTCGACGGTCCCATTGTCTACGAGTAGTAAACCGGTAAAAGGTCAACATATCCGCCTTCACTTCTCGGCCACATGTAGGTGTTCACTCCATTTTCACTAAACGATTATACTCCTCTCTCCTCTTCCGACTGCATTTTATTGCCATTCTTGTTCCCTAGTGGGTACTCTATGGGCACGAGGCAAATTAACTCTCATTACTTTGGTAGTTTCGAACCTATCGTATCAGAAAGTAGGTAAATACCTCCAGGTTCATAAGAAAGAAAACACTAAATTGTTTAATTTCAGAGTACCGTAGGGTCATTGAAAAATAGAGCGAAGTCCTTAGAGGACGGTGGTATATGGTCGCCCGAACCCGCGGTACCCGAAGATCATCACGATGTTCCAAGTATTAATTTAACTGGACAAGAGATGCTAAAATGATGGGGATGGAAAGGCACTGAAATCAAAGGTGCACAGCGAAAAACTGCCACCCCGCGTATGCCGACGGCGCCCCGGTCAGTAAGAACCGGTGGGGATATGTCCAAGACATCAGATAGACGCAGTTAGATTAAATTACTAATAACACTAGAACACTAGATTAAACGGGTGTTTCTACACCAGAAAATCAACACACATGACCCTAACCCCGGTAAAAGAGATGTTTAACGCCTGAACACTAGATTAAACGGGTGTTTCTACACTAGAAAATCAACGAAAACGACCTTATGCCCAATAAAACAGATGTTTAACGCCCTGAACACTAGTTTAAACGGGTGTTTCTTCACCAGAAAATCAACGAAAACGACATCAAGCTCGGTAAAATAGATGTTTAACGCCTGAACACTAGTTTAAACGGGTGTTTCTTCACCAGAAAATCAACGAAAACGACCTTAAGCCTATTAAAATAGATGTTTAACTCCTGAACACTAGATTAAACTGTTGTCACTACACCAGAAAATCAACGACAACGACATTAAGCCTATTAAAATAGATGTTTAACTCCTGAACACTAGATTAAACTGTTGTCACTACACCAGAAAATCAACGACAACGACATTAAGCCCGGTAAAATAGATGTTTAACGCCTGAACACTAGATTAAACGGGTGTTTCTACACCAGAAAATCAACGAAAACGACATTATCAGAATTTTCTTTCTTCTTTTTCTTTTTCCGTCGTTTTATTTCTATATCGTAAACGACATTTAGCAAAGTAAAATAGATGTTTAACGCCCGGACACCTGATTAAACGGGTGTTTCTACACCAGAAAATCAACGCAAATGACCATATTAAAAAAAATTTTTTTTTAATTCGGCGTTTTTCTACCTTCTGTTTTCCTTCAAAAATAAGTACAACAGGGAGAGCACGGCCAAGTCCTTGTACCTGTTAGGTCCACCTGATAATGTGTAGGCAACATCAGGTGTCAGGATGACCTGACAGGTGCGACTGTTCAGGCGTTCCTGTCAGGTACACCTGATAGTGTGTGGCCGGCTTAAGCACTCGAATCTGGGCTTTACCAAACCTTCGCAATAACAAGGGACATACACCGCCGTTTCTGCGTTTCTGCATACCTCCTCCAAACAAAAAGGTAGGTGCTGTCCTTCTCACTCCTCACTGATTGCGGAGTTCTTTGTGTCCTGTCAGTAGAGCCCAAAATGTGCGGACATTGCGTTCTTCTCTGCCTGATCTATGAATCTATGCTCTTGGTCCTTCGATGAACTTTGATCAATAGTACCATTGAAGTTCCCAAAGATTGAAAAAATTCTTCGGTATACGTCTGTGGTCAAGGAAGTAAGAAGGAAGAAGATTAAATAAGAAATAAGACAGTTAAGTCCGTTAGACAAGGGGAGGAGGAAGGGGGAAAAAAAACATTTCTTCATGCTTTCAAGAACCATTTGGAACGGCTCATGGACTCGGCGTTAAAAAGCAACTCGTAAAAGGCAACTTCCACCCGGGTTAAAAACACAGTTACGACCCTAAGAAATTGTCCGCTGGAATGCAGTTCAGGGCTACCAAAACGATGTCTTCATTTTCCCTCTTCGAATGTTTTTCCGGTTAATTAAATCCGGAGAGAGAACGTAAGAAAAGTCAAGACAAGCGGATGTTGAGGGACGGGGAAAAAAATAGAGTGAAAATTATTAAAAGTTGGGTGAGTGAACTTGACTTGGGCACGTGCTACGTAATTATAGTATTTTAGACTATTTTAACTTTTTTTGTGTGCTCAATGCCAAAGTTTTTTTTGTTACTATTTGAAGGAGAAAACTACTACTCAATTAGCATTTTAACTTTTTTCTTCTCCAACGTAAGGATTTTCTGGTTTACCATTTTCTTTCGAGCAAAAGTTTAGCCCCAACGCTTTTGGACCAACTTTCATAATTTATGCAAATTGAAAAGAATTACCAGATTTTGGCCAAAAAAAAACCTTTTATATCGAGGTCGAAGTGCGTAAGATTTGAAAACAAGCGTGAATGATAGTGACGCTTATGGAAATATTATGCGGTGCCTTCGGGACTTGAATCCAAAAGTTGAAATTTTCTCGATAAAGCGTCAATAAATTGGGTCCTATCTGAGTCCTTCTAACGCGTGAGTTTTCATTCTGAACGTATCCTTTGCTTTTTTACGACTTCCTTGTCTCGTTCGGTTCATTATTTTTATAAAGTCTCCTCTTCAAACCTAAAAGGACGGCTATTAACCGTAGATGGTCAACTGATACGTTCGCTTCTTATTTTCGTTTCTTCGGAATTGTGAAAATATCAACCTTTGCATGCTCGAAGGCGACCTTTTTGATTTTTTTCTTTGCTTCCCGCTCGTGTGGGGACCAATCACGCTTTTTATAAGAAAAAATACTTTTAAGAAGGAAATAATTACGTAAATTACAGTTAACTGCTCTTTTGTGCTTTACCTATCTCTTTCAAGCGAGACACTTTTTTGCCGGATTTTCAGAAATTTTTCTTAGCTTTTTGACAAAGCAACCCCATTTTACAAATTACTCTTTCTATTAGTTTTTTTAGGAACGGACATTTTTGAGTTTGTCTTAGTCTTTTGGCCTAAAAACGACTTTTTTTTTACGGATTTTCAGGGGTTTTCTTTAATTTTAAAACCAAGAAACTTCTTTTACAAAATTTTCTGGCGTTTTCCTCGGTTTTTTAGCCTCTAAACCTCCTTTTAAACCAGTGATTCTCAACGGGGGGCGCAGGGAAGTTACTGTGGGGTGTTATGCAAAATTTGGGTGAGAGGGGGGAAATGGCTAAGTGGCCAGCCATGTAGGCGTTAGCGTGAGTTTTTAATTTAATTTTTATTAATGCAATAATTAACGCCGTCCGATAAGTAAAGGGCAAAAACTTAACCGCCCGTTAAAAAATTTAACCGGCCCGTTAAGTAAAGGGCAAAAACTTAACTGCCCTTTAAAAAATTTAACCGGCCCGTTAAGTAAATGGCAAAAACTTAACCACCCGTTAAAAAGTTAACCCGCCCGTTAAGTGAAGGGCAAAAATTTAACCGGCCGTTAAAAAAATTAACTGGCCCGTTAAGTTTTAAGTTTACTATAACTATAATTTTTTCGGCCTGGAAACCTCCTTTGAACAGATATTTTTGGGTTTTCCGCGGTATTCCGGGCGTTTTTGGATAGTTTGTTTTAGTCTTTTGAACCAAAAAAACCCTTATACATATGCGTTTTCCTGGGTACTATTTCCGAAAAACACCGTTTTTGTGCTTTTTCTGCGTGTTTTGTTGAAAAACCATCCTTTTCTTTCATAAAAGAAAGACTTAATTTTATTTTCGCTTTCTAGGGAAAATTGAGCCTCCGACTCAACTCCCAACCACCTTACAATCTTCAATTGACCTGAAAGATAAAAAACAGGATTCATAAGTTTTTACGATCGTTAAATGTTTAAGCATGCGAAGTAAAGAAAAATCGTATTTGCAGTAAAGCCGGCTTTATCTTTAATTTATCCCCAGGCCTCAATTGCTTTGTTGGCTTGAGAAATGGACTTTAAAGAGAACAAATTTTCTTCTTTTATCTGGTAAATTGCCTATGAGAAAAACGAAAGAAAGGTGGACCTTGTTTTTTTGGTATCAAAGAGGTCGTTTATCTGATTAAGCCTAGAGCACGAACGGGAAAGCTGCGGGCGTCGGAAAACAATCGACGGAGGTGGAAGACGGGTAGCAGTGAATTTCCGGCGATCACCTGATCCGAAAACCGATAACTTCTTTTTTTCGAAAAAAGGATGTTCGCTCCCAGAACGGTTCACACGTTGAGGCTCTTTTGCGAATTGGTCAGTCGGATAAAAAAGGAAGACAGAAAAAAGAATTTCTAGTTAAGGATCGTTTTACTTTTACCAGATAGAGACGATTTAAACACCCTCCTTGTTAAAAACGACTTCTATTTACATTTTCAGTGGGAACTTCATTACGGAATGTGAAAACCATAAACGCTTTAACTGCTGCCTGTGAAGCATTTTGAAAAGTGGCCGAACTGAAGGAAAATCCACTTAACATTTTATCTGTTTTTCCAGAGTAAATCGCTCATAAAACGATAATTTTTGCTTAATTCCTTATTTGGAGCAATGTCCGCTGGATGTTTGAAAAAAAGGCAGTAAAAGACTTTCATCTAGGACCGTGTAAATATATCCGAAGAGTCGTAAATCTGAAGAAAAAGGGTTCCAAAGCCCACTTTCGAAATGGAGGATTTGTTTTCCAAGAGCTTTTAAGTTTCTTCTTTGAAATCGTTCAGTGAAGAAAAAAAATGTTAGGAAATTGAAAATGTTAGGTTTGGGAAGTAAAAAATTGGAAATGTATCATTTCGGGTTGCTCAAGGGAGGTCCTAGGCCACGGGACACGAGTTGATTTCTATCGTCCGGCCCCAATAACAGAGTTTTGGGCTTTTTCTTCCCTCTCCACCTCCTGCGGGGGAGGGTGTGCCGAAATTACTTTCTCTCTAATTTTCGACGAATCTCAAAATCTAGCCGGAGGAACAAAAGGATAAAAATGGTTTTAATATTCAAATAGTTTTTAGTTTGATAAAAGATTCAACATTCTGAATATGGCAACTCAATTAGTTTATGACCTTTCATGTCAAGCACTATCTCAATTTTTTTCATGATTCATGAGAGCGAAAAACTTCAAAAATAGCCCTAAAGCAGATCTCTCGGGTGTTCGGGCGTTAACATCTTTTTTAACCAGGTTTAAAGGAGTCTCGATTATCTGGGATAGAGAAACCGGGTTTTTGATCGTTTAATACCAATTTAACGAGTTTTTGGTCGACCAGCTTTTATAAGATGGCGTTTTTCTCGATTTTCTGGGCAAGGAAAACCGGGTTTTTGATCGTTTAATACAAATTTAACGAGTTTTGGGTCGACCAGTTTTTATAAGGTGGCGTTTTCTCGATTTTCTGGGCTAGGGAAACCGGGTTTTTGATCGTTTAATACCGATTTAACGAATTTTGGGTCGACTAGTTTTTAAAGGTGGCGTTTTCCGCCATTTTCTGGGCTAGAAAAACCGGGGTTTTCATCGTTTAATAGCAATTTAACGATGAAAAACCGGGGTTTTCATCGTTTAATAGCAATTTAACGATTTTGGTCGACCAGTTTTTATAAGGTGGCGTTTTTCTCGATTTCCTGGGTTAGAAATACCGGGTTTTTGGTCGTTTAATACCAATTTAAAGTTTTTGGTCGACCAGTTTTTAGAAGGTGGCGTTTTCCACGATTTTCTGGGCTAGAAAACCGGGTTTTTCATGGTTCAATACCAATTTAACGAGTTTTTGGTCGACCAGTTTTTATAAGGTGGCGTTTTCCTAGATTTTCTCGGCTAGAAAATCCCGTTTTCAGGCGTTTGGGCGATTAAAATCGTTTCCCGCGATGGAATTTTGGACATCAGGCATCAACGAGGATGGCTTCTCAATGTGAACAAATGCGGGACTTTTCCCATAAAGCGGGACATTTGACCAAAGCCTTCAAAATGGTGGAGAAAACGGGACAAAACTAGCGGGACGTGTGTTCTGAAAGGCTGCCCATTACGTGGTTATAAAAAACTAAATAGCCAGATTTCAATAAATTAAAAACTTATTAAAATTTAGAGATTTAAACCTCTTTAAATATAAAATACGTTTTCTTAAAATATTCATTTTAAGATTCCCATGTCACCGTTTAACGAGAAAATCCCCGAGATGAAATTGTAGGCTTTAACAGTCAAATAGAAGAAAGGAAAACGACGTAAAACGTATTTAATTAACCGAACGTAAGATCCACGTTTATAATTTTAAGCAATAATTAAACGAGTAATGTTCTCTGGAGTCTTGTTCATAAAATTTATTTGACACGTGTTAGGACGTTTGATTGCGTCTAAGACCGTGCCAATTAGCAAAACGATATGAAAGGTTATAAAAGTCATAAAATGGCGTCTTGTGACACATGTTTTGTTTAAAAAAAATGGAAATTTCTGTCGAGTTGAAACATAAAAAGACTTTTTGACAGTGGCATCTTTCGTACATGTTTTAGGAGCAATTCATTTTACAGTAACGGTGATATTATTTAATAACTTTATTTACACAAATGCGCAGAATTATTACGAAAGATTTGGTTACGGTTTTAAATATTATGTATGCTGGACTATAACTTTTTGCGCAGTTCATTATTTGGTTTCTTTCATAGTGGATATAACGACTTGTTGTAATTTTCAAAAGGAGACTCCATCATGGCTTTATTGTGTACGGAGTTCGACGAGAGGTTGCATCGTTTTTCCGATGAGTTTAAACGTATTCGTTTATCATTGGTCAATACGTTTTGTTAGTCCCGAAATGTTCGGATTTCCTGAAGAAAGCTACTTGCCGGTTTGGCTCTACGATGTTATGGCTTGTACGAACCCTTTGGTTTTTCATATAGCAGATTTGGTATCTACAAAAGCGGATTATCCTTCGAACGTAACATTTTTTGTTTTTCTTTCATTAATTTTGGGCGGATACGTAGGATGGGTGCATGCTATCTTCGTCTACACTGGAATCTGGGCAGTGCCTGTATTGAAAAAATACTCTTTTACCAAGAAATACATTTTATGGTAGTTTTTATATTTGTTTCGTTTATCTTCTACCTACTGGGGAAATTCGTGAACAATTTATTCTGGGATGATGAACTTCTCGCTTTTGTTTTTTATGGGAAGAGGCCTTCAAAGGACGCCGATGGAAGGACTTCAAGCTTAAGAAAAATATTAAGCACTACTCCAAGCTTTACATGGAGAAAAAATAAAGATGTCTCAATAAAAACGAAGCCAAAAGGAGTAGCAGTTACAGAATCGGCAATGGGAGTTGAGCTTTATATCCCACCTTGGGAAAGGACGAATAGCTTCACACCATCCACGACACCATCTCGGAAATAAAAGTTTACGCTTGTTTGTAAAAGTTTTTCAAAATTTTTTCTACAGAGGGTTGGGTATGTTACTCAAAGGTCGGAGGTTCGATTCTCAATGGAGGCCGAACTTTCTTCCTTAAAGAAGTTATTGTGATACCCTCGACGTAGGGTTTTTGGGGAAGGGATTTCCAGACCACGTAGGATAAATTCGAATATGGATCCTCACCGATCTCAAATTTGTCTGTGGTGCCGGCCGGCCGTAGCATTTGTTTCCGGAACACTTTACGGCCACAGTTTTCAACCGATTTTCACCAAATTTTCACACAAATTTCTTTAGCCGGTGAAGACGAATATAACGAAGGCGATTTTTCAATTTCGAAAAAAATGGCGGAGATATGGCTGTTTGAAATTTTAAAAAAATTCCCAGCGGCCGAATCATCCTTATACAGGGTGTCCGGAAACACATGGCAAGCGTCTGGGAGAGCGTTAAAAAGTGGTTTTACGAAAAAAAGTTAAATGTAAACTCCCCTTAATTTAAATCAAAGAATTTGATGGTGTAGTTTAAAATCCGCCTGGATATACAGGGTGTCCCAGACACAACCTAACTTCGTTATTTCAAACGAGAACCCCTTTTTTTTATTTCAGATTCGTAATCTACGCAAAATTTCAAGTAGATTTGAGTACTCATATGACGGTTTTGGACAACTTTTAAAAAATGTCAAATTTTAGCGTTTTTGCTCTAAAATCCGTTAAAATTGACCTAGGAGACTCGTTTTTTTTTTAATTCCACTTATTTTTTCCCGAAGAATCCAACTGTCTCAAATTTGAGCATCTTCGCATTCTGCATCACGAGATTTCGTCGCTAATGGCCTTTTTCAAGTTAGAACCCAAATTTTTAGTTCAGAAATCAAAATTAGCACTTGTTGAAAGGAATTTTTCTTTCGGACCACAAATTTTGAAAGAGCTACAGCGTCTTTTGTGTTTATGCATCAAAAATTAAAATTCCGTCAACAAATCGCTAATTTCCATTTTTGAAGTATGGAATTTGGAGTTAAACTTGAAAAAAGGCCATTAGCGACGAAATCTCGTGATGCAGAATGCGAAGTTAGGTTGTGTCTGGGACACCCTGTATATCCAGGCGGATTTTAAACTACACCATCAAATTCTTTGATTTAAATTAAGGGGGGTTTACATTTAACTTTTTTTCGTAAAACCACTTTTTAACGCTCTCCCAGACGCTTGCCATGTGTTTCCGGACACCCTGTATACCAATTACGCCTTATATTTTTTAAGAATTTTTGGTGTAAGAAAATTGCCACTTTTAATTTTTTTTTTTTTAGTAGGGAGAAATTTCGAACTTCTACCCATTAAGAGAGGCACATCCGTAGGCCAAAGAGTTCATTATTTCTAGCTTGAAACTTGGAAAAATTTTCAAAGAAAACCCGGAAAATTTTTCGAAAAAAAAAAAACTTCGCCCTCACTTATACTTTCCTTCCCTAATACTTTTCCCTCGTTCATTCTTTTCCTCCCTTCGTTATACTTTCGTTCCCTTATACTTCCCCCTCCGTTACACTTTCCCCTCCGTAATACTTCCCCCTCCGTTATAGTTCCCCTCCGTTATACTTCCCCTCCGTTATAGTTCCCCCTCCGTTATACTTCCCCTCCGTTATACTTCCCCCTCCGTTATAATTCCCCTCCGTTATACTTCCCCCTCCGTTATACTTCCCCCTCCGTTATACTTCCCCTCCGTTATACTTCCCCCTCCGTTATACTTCCCCCTCTGCTCTACTTCCCTTCTGTTATACTTCCCTCTGTTATACTTCCCCTCCTTTATTGTTACTTCTCTTTAAGGAAATTTTCGTTGGAAGCTCTTCAAACAAGTACTTTCAGTGGGAGGAATAGCCTGGCGATGATGGGGCAAATCACTGAAACGTCGACATCATCCCGAGGCTGAATTTTTCTCCAGTCATTTTTCCTCCTCAGACAAGAACCTTTTTACACGTTTTCCTCCCATATTTTTAGGAAACGGTTTTAACCGAAAAAACACCAGATTTTTTGACGTTTTTCTCGGCAAGTCAAATGAAAAACGACTTTTGCGCCTCTTTTGCATGAAATTTCTTAATTTACTTCGAAACTCCCTCAAACACTCCCCCAGTAAAATAACCAACATAGTAAATCATAAGAATTTTTAACAATTTAATCATCTCAAAAAAGGACGTCATCGCTTCCGAACCTCCAATTTTTAAAACTCGAAAGCTGGATCAATTTATTATTCTATTCGAACCGGCCTATAATAACAATATCCGTTGTGTCCATATAAATATATAATTAACTTTCAAAAATTTGCTTCCGTCCTTATTGTTTTATGAGTTTAAACCCTTAATGGTAAAAGTCATGGAATGCGAAATGGCTTTCTAATTAACACTTTTATTTTTTTCGCCGACTTCCAAAATGTAGACAGTTATTTGCTGCTTGTTTAATCAGAGAAACGATCGTTAATAAAGCGTTTGAAAGGTGGTGTTTAATGGAAGGGGTGGGAAAGACGAAGTGTGAACCCATCGCATTCATCACTCCTATCTAATTATCCTTCAATTTTTATTTTCTTCAGGTTTTTTTAAATAAAAAGTCAGAGAATTTCAAACAAGTTTTGCTTATGAAAATGTTTCACAACGCTTTCCGAAATATGCATATCAACATTTCCTTAACAACCCGGTTGTTTAATGATGCGTTGGAACAATGCGAGTCTGGATTTTTTTCCCTAAAAAAATCTTTTCTTTTTCTTCTCTGCAATTATCATGAAATTGCAGTCGTAAAAAAAAACCTGTGCCATATTTGATTTTATTGCTTGGCCCACCAGCTTTCTCTTAAAGGGTTAAAAACAAATAAAGACCTTACTTTTCTTATATGGAGTGACCATTAGAAAATAACAGAACTCAAAACGGGTAGAACTTGTGGCCGGTCCTTATTCTCCGAGTTCGACCTTTCGAGGTTATAATGTTTCTTGCTTAATTTAAACACGTGAGTGTCAGAGTAAACTTTTCTTTAGGAAGAATCGAAGTTTTAACTACCTCAAATTGTGGCACCCTTCATGGGGTGCGGTATAAAACCGAGAAAACGCCGGAAAATATGTTAAAAAGGGAGTTTTTAGGGCAAAAGACTGTGGAAAAAGAAATTTATGTGTCTATCGGTAAAAAGATTGAGAAAAACGTGGCGAAATTCGGTTTTTCAGGGGTTTATTGGTAAGTCTGAGGAAAGCGTTCAAAAATATTGTTAAAGGGTTTTTTTTGGCAAGAAAGGTTTTGGAAAACGCCCTTAAAAGGTCTTTTTTGGTTAGAAGTACGAAAAATGGGGTGTTTCATCGATGAAAAACGCCCTCAAAGTGTGCTTCTCGGTAGAAAGGCGAAGGAAAACGCCCAAAAATCTGGTAAAAACGGTATTTCTCGGCAGAAAGACCAAGCAAAACGGCCAAAAATCCGTTTTTTTAACCAAAGATTGCGAAAAACGCCTTTTAAGGTCTTTCTTGGTTGAAAGGATGAGAAAATCAGATATTCCGTGGATAAAAGACAGTGAAAAACGACCGAAAAAGTGTTTTAACTGTTGGAAACTCACTCGATATGTTTTTATCGGTAGAAAGATTTTGGAAAACGTCCAAAAATCTGGTAAAAACGGTATTTCTCGGCAGAAAGACCAAGCAAAACGGCCAAAAATCCGTTTTTTTTTTTAACCAAAGATTGCGAAAAACGCCTTATAAAGGTCTTTCTTGGTTGAAAGGATGAGAAAATCCGATATTCCGTGGATAAAAGACAGTGAAAAACGACCAAAAAGTGTTTTAACTGTTGGAAACTCACTTGATAGATTTTTCTCGGTAGAAAGACCTAGGAAAACGCCCACAAATCTGGTAAAAACGGTATTTCTCGGCAGAAAGACCAAGCAAAACGGCCAAAAATCCGGTTTTTCGGACAAAAGATTGCAAAAAACGCCTTTTAAAGGTTTTTCAACAGGGAATCCCCATTAGTGTTATTTTAAAGTTTTCTTATGTTTTTTCGGCTATCCTCATTCATGCTCATTCGATATGCCGAGTTTTCGCCAAAATTTTGGTTTTGTTTTTTAGGATTTCCCCCCAGTTTTTACCCCATTTTGAACAATTATTTTGGATAGTTTTCCTCGGCTTTTAAACAGGGAATCCCTATTATAGTTATTTTAAAGTTTTCTTATGTTTTTTCGGCAGCCAGTCAAAAACTTAGCGTTTTTAACAGAATCCTCATTCGGTTTGGCGGATGTTTGCCAAAATTTTGGTGTTGTTTTTTTAGGATTTTTCACCAGTTTTTACCCCATTTTTAAAAATTATCTTGGATAGTTTTCCTCGACTCTTTAACAGGGAATCCCATCTTTGTTTTTTTTAAGTTTTCTTATGTTTTTTTGACAGTCAGGCAAAAACTTAGCGTTTTTATCTGAATCCTAATTCGATTTGCCGGGTTTTTGCCAATATTTTGATTTTGTTTTTTAGGATTTTCCTCCAGTTTTCACCCCATTTTTAACAATTATTTTGATTGTTTTCCTCGGCTTTTTAACAGGGAATCCCCATTTTTCTTGTATTATGTTTTTTTCGATTCAGGCAAAAACTAATCCTCAATTTGGCGGGTTTTGCCAAAATTTTGGTTTTTTTATACAAAAATTGCATTATATTTTGTTCTCCCCCACAATTCATACAAATTGACGCCCATTTAAAAAAATTTTCTCTTTTAAAATACACTTTATGAATTCTAAATATCAATTTTTATTTCCATAGAATATTTAAAGTTAATCAAGCTGTATAGATGGATGATTGAAGTCCTAATTTAACGTGTGTAGCCATTAAAAACTAATTATATATCGATTTTATCCTTTTTATTTTTTATCCTTGAAAAGAATCACGCCGGTAGGGTGAAAATGAATAAAACGTGATAGGATTGGATGGAATGATAAAGAGATCCTTTTTTATCCTTCTGTCGACCTTACTGGGCGTCCCCAAATCGAAAAATTCCAGAAAGCACCGAACTGTCCGAATCGGTTATTAATATAAATCGTGAAATGTTCGGATGCAATGGCGGCGGGGAAGGACTCGGGGCGGGGTCCACGACAAATCGTGGAGGCCTTGAGGGGAACCCTCTATTGTTGTTATTTTGTAACGTTGTGTTCTTTTGCAATGTCCGTTAGGGCGACCCTATGACCCACCCAACTCTTCAACAAATCACCCTTTGATACACTTATTGCAAAATGTTGGACCTCAAATCGACCGAATCCACCTACGTTTTCAAAATACCTTCTTCGTGAGTTGGGACACCATAAGGAACGTTAAAAGTCGAAAATCTACCTCAATTAGTTCACGGTCTATAAAAATAAAAACTCCCCCGTTCATCGACCTAAAAGCCTGTTAAAAAGTCGTTTTATTCAAATTCGATCATCCCCGCATACGAACAGCTTAATCAAGTCGAAAAAATTTTCTGGCACGTCGATTTCATACGCTTCCGAAAATCCCGAAGACATGGGCTTAAGCATCAGGGCGTTAATAATTAATCGCCTCCAAAGACCCACTTCTCGTTATCATCTCAAATCTATGAAAGGCGAGAAGGAAACCTCCTTTTTTTTCCAACTTTTATATAAAGTAGTCATAAAATTTTAATGGTTTTCTTTAAGAACGTTTAGGCGAAACTATTAATACCCGTTTATAGTTGAATTTTACATCGAATTCCCCTTTTAAGGTATAAAACAGACTTTTTGCTTCATCCTTCTTGCATACTAAAAGATAGAAAAATCGAAAATGTCTCTTTAAGAAGAGAAAATTTAAATACACTTCTATTTTATCCCCATCAGTTAATTAGGTAATTAAATTAAATACTTTTTCTCCTGTTTGAATTTAATATAATTTATTTTATGAATTTAATTGATTTAATTAGAGGGTTTTAAGTTGGTTGCTTTGTACATTTTTCGTTGTGAGCAACGGTTTTCGGTTTTTCCCTTCTATCTTGGAAACCGTCGCTCAAAACGAAAAAATGTATTAACTAAAAGTTGTAGCTACGGAAATTTACTGCATAAAATATCTTATTGGTTTTTTCCGTCAGAGCAATATTTTAGGAGATAATATGAAGGTTTTAATTTTTCAGACAGGCTCTGTAGGATTATTAGTTTTAACCTCATAACTCCTTAAATATTGCTCTTACGCAAATAATGAATAAATAAATTTTTGTAGGAAATCTTTGTACCTACAACTTTTACTTATGGCATTTTTTCGTTTTGAGCGACGGTTTCCGAGATAGAAGGGAAAAACCGAAAACCGTTGCTAACAACGAAAAATTTGCAAAGCAACTCACTTAAGAACCCTCATATCTCCTTAAGTATTGCTCTGAAAAAAAAAACCAATGAGGTCTTTTTTGTAGGAAATTTTTGTAGCTACGACTTTTACTTAGGACGTTTTTTCGTTTTGAGCGACGGTTTCCGAGATAGAAGGGAAAAACCGAAAACCGTTGTTAACAACGAAAAATTTGGAAAGCAACTCACTTAAAAACCATCATACCTCCTTAATTTAATAGGTGCTGAAGATTGAGGATGTCGTTGAGTACTTATAGATAGATGACTTCACTGAAATTATGTATAAAAATGGGTGTTTAGTAGGTCTTTTGTTTGGGTTATTAGCCTGAATAGCGGCATTGATCCTTTGTGTGTAATTGAAATTAACTACAGTAACGAATAAGGTCAGAAAATAAATTCATACTCGGCGTACGTCGTGCGTTAATTTGAATTTTAGATTTTTTCAAAGTTGCCCGGGCAATATATCTCCGACGGAAGATCTCCTATAACAGTTATTAGCTTGTTGACGTTCCGCCGGGTGAGGATATCTGTTTCCAAATCGAAAAAAAACAAGAGGGGAGGGTCTTATCTCGGGATTTTTTGCATAGATTTCGTTTCCTCCCTCTCTCTTCTCCCGACGTCGTGTCTGCGCGGGTATCGGAAAGATAGGACGCTGAGGGGTCCGTTATGAGAAAATAGAGCATCGCTCCTCGCGGCGGGTATTTGGGCCGCCGGCCGCGGGACTTGGAGTAGGCGTGAGATACTTATTAGTGCATAATTGCCGAGGGTTGGCAGGCCGGATCACGACTCTCACCAGCGCCCAACACGACCGACACACACTCGCACACCGCAAACCAATAATAAATAACACACCCTTAATTGTCTCATTCACTATTAACTATTCTACATCCTCAAATTATTTCGAATCAATCAACTCCCCATTTTTTTATTGATTATTAACGACCCTCAATCTCCTTTCCTCTAAATTCATTCCATCCTCCCTTCAACAGCATCAACAGCCCCAACAATAGCTAGCTTCATTTATGATCTTGGATTACCTAAATAGCCTGGTAACCGTTAAAAATAAGCAAAAATTTCATATTTTACCGGCTTAAACAGTTAAAAATTTCAAGTTAATAAAAATCAGGGTTTAAATCGTCCCTATAAATGATATAACCACCAAATATGAAGGCAAAAATTTTAAATTATAATCTGAAAAATTCAAGACACTAGTCCAAAATGTCCAAAAATTTATGTCAAGATGAAGAGTCGAGAGAGATCTGGAGAAAAAGGACGGAACTAGCAGATATTACTTTTGATGTACAGTCATAGATGGCGCTGTGATGCCTTCAAAACTATTTGGTAATGCTTGGCTAGTGTTCTAAAATAGTGCGATTATACTAGGAAATGTTTTAGATAAAGAGAAAAAAAAAGCAATTGAATATAAATGGCTGAAAAATGCTTGTACAAATGGTAGAAAATGCTATCTTATCTTGCAGTATATGACCAAAAATGCTGATTTCTCAGTGGCTAAAAATTCAATGTTCTCGACGTCCTCAAAAGGCAAAATATACTAATATGGCTGAAAATGCAATTACCTAGATGGTCATAAATGGCTGGAAATTTCCTGGACAAAATGCCATTTGGTGACAAAATGCCATTGTGGTAAAGATGGCTGTAAATGGCTAAAATTGCCAATCTTGTACAAATGGTAGAAAATGCTAACGTATCTTGCAGTATATGAACAAAAATGCTGATTTCTTAGTGGCTAAAAATTCAAAACTGTCGATAGCTGTGAATGGATGAAATTCAATGTTCTCAATGTCCTCAAAAGGCTAAATATGCTATTTTATTGATCGCCATAAATGGCTGAAAATGCAACTACCTAGATGGTCATAAATGGCTGGAAATTTCCTGGACAAAATGCCATCGTTGATTTGGCGACAAAATGACATTGTTGTAAAGATGGCTGTAAATGGCTAAAATATTGCCAATCTTGTACAAATGGTAGAAAACGCTATCGTATCTTGCAGTATATGAACAAAAATGCTGATTTCTCAGTGGCTAAAAATTCAATTCTGTCGATAGCTGTGAATGGATGAAATTGTTCTCGACGGCCTCATAAGGCTAAATATGCTATTTTATAGATCGCCATAAATGGCTGAAAATGCAATTACCTAGATGGTCATAAATGGCTGGAAATTTCCTGGACAAAATGCCATAGTTGATTTGGTGACAAAATTGTAGTAAAGATGGCTGTAAATGGCTAAAATTGCCAATCTTGTACAAATGGTAGAAAATGCTATCGTATCTTGCAGTATATGACCAAAAATGCTGATTTCTCAGTGGCTAAAAATTCAATTCTGTCGATAGCTATGAATGGATGAAATTCTATGTTCTCGACGGCCTCAAAAGGCTGAATATGCTATTTTATTTATCGCCACTAATGGATGAAAATGCAATTACCAAGATGGTCATAAATGGATGGAAATTTCCTGGACAAAATGCCATCGTTGATATGGTGACAAAATGCCATTGTAGTAAAGATGGCTGTAAATTGCTAAAATTGCCATTCTCTCAATGACATTAAATGGCTGAAAATTCATATCCATGATTGGCTCAAACTGCAATCACCTCGATGGCCTCAACAAGAACATGTTTGGCCCTAAGAGGTTGCTACTTGAACATAATCTTAAGACATCTTGTACTGCGACAAGGGATTACCTTCTATATCTTCCAAAACTGATAAGCTCAAATCAAAAAGATCATATTTCTTCCATTTTTCTCCCCTCTAAAACAAGTTTTGAGATGTCATCTTGTTTTGCCTAATGACTCAAACGTCTAATTAAATATTGAATAAAATACTACGTTGATCGTTTTAAATAGGACAACCCCTATAATTCAACAGGCAAACATGAAAAAATATGTTACATAATTTTTTAGCCCATATCAATCTAGGAGTAAAAAATTAGTTTTAGATGAGCTGAAGGTAATTTTAGATATAAAAAAATGTATTCATTAAAAAAATGCTTTTTATTCCTTGGCATTGCTCTTTTGTCACATGTCGTCCTCGTCCCATTTCAATTGTTTGCAGTGTTCATAGCCTACAAATCAGAAGAGTAATTGGGTTTTTTAATACTTCATCCGCTAAGACACCAGGGTGTGAACTGTGAAACCCCTATGACGTCATTTTCTTGTGACCTTGTCCAATAAAAACCGGATATTCTTCCACATGTTGCACTGAAACCATTTTAAAACGTCATCAGCCCATATTTGAATGTTGTTTCGAAATTTCATTATTCTATGCAAATCTTCTGCTTTCTTTTCTATGAATATCGTTTTTTATGGGCGTTTAGAATTTTTAGCTTCTTCGAAAAAAATTTAAATATGGATAAATGTTGAGGAAATCCCTCTGACTTTTCCGTCTAATCCGGTTTCATCACTCAGACCATTTACGTAGATGACTATCATACATTTAGCAAAAAGGAGCCTTCAAAAAATACGTGTACATTAAATACCCTCATGGCCGTAAAAATAATAAAATTAAAACTCATTTGTGTGCATAAAAAGAAGCCGGAAAATCTGACGTCTTCCTCGTTTTAAACGGAAAAAAAAATTCTCCATTCAGGTTTTTAGTCAGTGAAAGTTAAACAACCCGAATCCGTGTCAGAAGTGACTTCAAAAGGTGAGGCCGATGGAACTTGCATAACATGACGACCCAGACTATGGACATTGACTCATTTTCTATTTTAAAAAACCCTAAAATGTTCGAAAATTAGTTGGTTTATAAAAATATCCTTTTATTGCGTTAAGAAGGTTGATTGATACATTATGACGTCAACGATCATCATAATGAATCAATCTGACTCAAGAGTTGACAATGGATTTTAGAAAGGCCTTGGATAAGGACCTCAGACCACTTTCCCTTTCCTCTGCTTTCCATTTGACTACAACTCTAATGAACGCCACCCGCCCTCGCGGAGAGAGTATTTCGATAAAAATATTTTTTTTGCAATGGGTCAAAGTCTCCGGAAATCCGTCAGGAACCTAATTTTTTTGGGTTTAAAATAGCTGACATACATTCTCAGGGAGGGAGTTTTAAATTTTAATAGATTCCGGAAGATTGTTAGGAAATATAGTTCACAAACGCAATCAAAACCGAGGACGCCGTTTTTATTAATGGGGGAATTCCGAAGTACGATGAATTATGCATTAACTGCTGTAGAAAAATCCTTGTTCTTCGAGAAATAGCTAACATCAGAACCTTTTGTCTTACGACCGCTATCTCGTTCTGTTGCCCTTTTTATCCAAATTGTAAAGTGAGTAAAAAAAATTGAAACTCTAGTGCTGATAAGAAAAGTTGTTGTTGTTGTGTTACCTGATTTTTGGGTGTTTTTCCATGTTTTTTGGCATAGAATCTCCCATTTTACTGTCTCCCGCGATTTCAGTCAACGAAACACCCTCGACTGCTGTCAGAAACACCTTTTTATACAGAATATCACGGTGTTTATCATGGTTTTTTGGCGTAGAATCACCCATTTTACTGTCTCCCGCGATCTTCTGTCCACGAAACACCCTGGACTCCTGTGAGAAACGCCTTTTTATACAGAATACCACGGTGTTTATAATGGTTTTTTGGCGTAGAATCACCCATTTTACTGTCTCCCGCGATCTTCCCACGAAACACCCTGGACTCCTGTCAGAAACACCTTTTTATACAGAATATCCCGGAGTTTATCATGGTTTTTTGGCGTAGAATCACCCATTTTACTGTCTCCCGCGATCTTCCCACGAAACACCCTGGACTCCTGTCAGAAACACCTTTTTATACAGAATATCACGGTGTTTATCATGGTTTTTTGGCGTAGAATCACCCATTTACTGACTCCCGCGATCTTCCCACAAAACACCCTGGACTTCTGTCAGAAACACCTTTTTATACAGAATACCACTTTGTTTATCATGGTGTTTTGGCCTAGAACCATCCATTTGCGGTCTTAGGTTCACGAAACACCCCATTTCAGTTCCAAATTCTAATCCCCCCGAGAAAAAAAAAATTAAAAATAGTAGGGTATAATAGTTGATGACTCAAAAGAGCAGGAATTTTATTTATTTTTGTTTTGTTGGGAATTATGGCCTACAAGTGAGTGAAAAAACATTATTAAGCATTTTTACATTGGGCTGGGTTATAAAATTACATTTTCCAAGAGTTGAAAAAAAAATCTATTATTTTGATAATTTTTGTTTGATGAACGCATCAATTACGTATTTGCTCACTTGAATAAATTTTTGTTTATTTTCTTTTGATCTTCAAAAAACTAGAAAACATTTTGTTTGCAGTTTGACCCTTTTTTAGGCAGGACAAATGTTTTGATTTAATATTGTTTAGAAAGCTAACCGTTTCCGCTTTTAACATTCAACCCTGTTCAGAGGGCCGTGTCAGTCGATGAACCACGGAGATAACCAGCAACCACTCTCGCATATCGGGGCCACACTTTGCCGATTGCGGAAAAACGAAAAAGAAAAAAACCGCCTGTTTTGAGCTGGTTCTGTTGAGAAATTTTTTAATCCTGAGCAGATCTGATCGTCTGCTGAGGGTATAACATTTTTTTTTTTAGTCAATAGGTATCTCTCATTAATTACGTCTAATAGCAGAATAGGGTGCGGGTGATTTGTTTTTACATATTTTAAAAAGTGCATTTTCACGATTGTCCGGGAAACAATCGGCGATTATTTTCGAAGAATCTAATATTGTGAAAATTCCCCCAACATGATCTAGGAAATTATGCAAAAGACATCTATTGTCTTTATAGTCCACTAGTTGTTTTTAATTAAACTATGTTTTGCGCCATATTGTTCAGGGTTTCCTTTTTTAGGTCCACGGAACAACCTGGACTACTCTCAGAAACGCTCTTTTTACTAAATTTTTAGGTGTTTTTGCCTAATTACCTATTTATGCTTCTTCCGCGGTCTTAGGTTCACGAAACACCGTGGACCCCTTTCAAAAACACCCGTTTTATCGGATTTTTTGGTGTTTCCCAAGGTTTTTTAGGCTTCCCCATTTGAACGTCATACGCAGCCCTTGAAACACCCTTTTAAAAGTGTTTTTACACCCTTTTTACTGGATTTTTGGGCGTATTCAGCCTAGAATCGCCCATTTAAGTGTTTGGTCTATAAAACACCCTGGACCCTTTTCAGAAACACACTTTTCACCGAATTTTTGGGTGTTTCCCACGGTTTTTTTGGGCTAAAGTCCCCCATTTAAACGTCTTCCGTAGCCCTTGGTCCTTGAAACACCCTTTTAAAAGTGTTTTAACACTCTTTATACTGGATTTTTGTGTATTTTTCAGCCTAAAATCGCCCATTTAAGAGTTTGTCCTTGAAACGCCCTTTTCTAGGTGTTTTTACACTGTTTTTACTGGATTTTTGGGTATTTTTAGCCTAATCGCCCATTTAAGGGTCTTCCGCGGTATTAGGTTCACAAATCACACCGTACCCCTTTCAAAAACACCCCTTTTATCGGTTTTTTTGGTGTTTTCCCACTGTTTTTGGGGCTAGAGTCTCCCATTTAAACGTCTTCCGCAGCCCTTGGTCCTTGAAACACCCTTTTAACAGTGTTTATACACTCTTTTTACTGGATTTTAGGGTGTTTTTCAGCCTAAAATCGCCCAATTAAGTGTTTGATCCTTGAAACGCCCTTTTAAAGGTGTTTTTACACTCTTTTTACTGGATTTTTGGATGTTTTTCAGCGTATAAGTACCCATTTAAGTATTTGGTCCACGAAACACCCTGGACCCCAATCAGAAACACCCATTTAAGTGATTGGTCCTTAAAACGCCCTTTTAAAGGTGTTTTTACATATTTTTTTTACTTTTTACTGGATTTTTGGGTGTTTTTCAGCCTAGAATCACCCAGTTAAGTGTGTGGTCCATGAAACGGCCTTTTAAAGGTGTTTTACACTCTTTTTACTGGATTTTTGGGTGTTTTTCAGCCTAGAATCACCCATTTAAGTATTTGGTCCACGAAAAACCCTGGGCCCCAATAAGAATCACCCATTTAAGTGTTTGGTCCTCGAAACGCCCTTTTAAAGGTGTTTTTATACATTTTTTTAACTTTTTATTGGATTTTTGGGTGTTTTTCAGCCTAGAATCACCCATTTAAGTGTTTGGTCCTTAAAACGCCCTTTTAAAGGTGTTTTTACATTACAGTTTACTGAGTTTTTGGGTGTTTTTGACGGTTTTTTGGCATAAAACCACCCATGTGAGCGGGCTCTTGGGTCCTCAAAACACCCGTGACTCTCTCATAAACACCTTTTAGGTATTGTTTTACTTGATTTTTATCATAAATAATCAAAACAAGAATGTATCCAACGATTTTGAACGTTTATGGCCAAAAACAAGATTAAACATTTAGTCAAATATTGATTTAGCTCTTTTTATCTAAAAATTATTGATATTTTTAATCTAGAAAAACCTGTCGCTTTAAAAAATGAGAGGGGTTCATCCGTAAAACAAGCAATTTTAGTTCTTGCTATATTTATAAAATGATTCAGACGAATTTCAGGGAAATATATTTTCCGCCTACAGGTTTCATTAGGTCCTTGACCCAAATTATTCTTCTTCCCTGAGATTACTTTGGGTGAGGACGATTGACGTAGTCTTCCCCAAGCGTCTTTTGTTGATGGAAAAAAAAAAGAAAAGAACAAACTCGGCTCATGTTCTTTTTTTCCCGATGAGAAGGGGCGAAGAGACGAAGGGTGACGGGCACAGGTATTCCCCACAATCCGCCTCTCTTCACCAACCTATAAAGTCTATCTTTCACCAGTCTTTTACCGAGTTTGTTCACGAATGGTGCATTGTCGTCCCCGCTACAAAAATAAGGATTTTATTCAAGCAACGAAGTTAAGGTAGGCCTAACTATAACATCAACTTTTCACTTTCTTTTGCACCACAAATTTTAAAAATATCAAAAATTTATTTAAATTTTTTTTCGTTGTTGACATAACGTAAGAAACGAAGCATAAACTACTTAAATCGGTTTCACTTCTTCAGTGAAAGTAATATGATGTTTGTAGAATTGTTAGTACTAAAAACAATATCATAATTCAATTAATTATTGATTAAAAATTTAAAATCCTTTATCTTTGCAATTATTTCAAGTGATTTATAAACAATTTTGTTTTGTTCAGTACGCAATTTTTTCGCACTTGAGGTTGTTTTTTCGAGAAACTCTTTTTTTGCCCCAAACTTAAGAAAGATTGTTAAAGTTTAAACGGTAAGACTTTTGTCAAAACATGGGGTTCAAAATGAAAAAGTTCTTTTGTAAAATAAATCTTCCACTAAGGAACATTTGTTTGTGCCGAATATAGAAAAGCTACCATTTATAAAATAGACGGAAAAATTAGAGGTTTAAACGCTTTTTAAAGTTAACCAAACGTAAAAACTCCTTTTTTTGCTTTAAAAGTACCGTTTTTCTTACCTGCACAGAGGCTTAGGACTTTAAAAATCGGATTAAAAATTGTACCTTAGAATGCGGAAATGGATTTTAAAATTAAGCAATTTGTGGGGGAAAAAATCCGAACCAAAAGCCCCCCCTGGCTGTTCAAATAGCTAAAACAGCCTAAAAACACCAGTCAGTTAATCGGGGGTTTAACTTGCTTTTCACCGGTTTTGGGTCGTTTTCCTTGATTTTTTGGTGTAGAAACACCAGTTTCATCGGGATTTAGAGTTTCCCCCTGGCTGAACAATAGCTTAAAGAGCATAAAAACACCTGTTCTATCAGTTAATCGGGTGTTTAGCTTGCCTTCGCCGATTTTAGGTCGTTTTCCTCGATTTTTTGGTGTAGAAACACCAGTTTTATCGGGTTTTAGAGCTTGCCCCCAGGCCTCCCTGGCTGTTCAAATAGAGAGCCTAAAAACACCTGTTCTGTCAGTTATCGGGAGTTTAACTTGTCTTTCGCCGGTTTTGGATCGTTTTCCTCGATTTTTTGGTGTAGAAACACCAGTTTCATCGGGTTTTAGAGCTTGCCCCCTTGCCCAAATAGCTTAAAGAGCCTAAACACACCTGTCAGTTAATCAAGAGTTTAACTTGTTTTTCACCGGTTTTGGGTCGTTTTCCTCAAATTTTTGGCGTAGAAACACCAGTTTCATCGGGTTTTAGAGCTTGCCCCCTTGCTGTTCTAATAGCTTAAAAGGCCCTAAAAACACCTGTTCTATCAGTTATCGGGAGTTTAACTTGTCTTTCACCGGTTTTGGGTCGTTTTCCTCGATTTTTTGGTGTAGAAACACCAGTTTCATCGGGTTTTAGAGCTTGCCCCCTTGCTGTTCTAATAGCTTAAAAGACCCTAAAAACACCTGTTCTATCAGTTATCGGGAGTTTAACTTGTTTTTCACCGGTTTTGGGTCGTTTTCCTCAATTTTTTGGTGTAAAAACACCAGTTTCATCGGGATTTAGAGCTTCCCCCTGGCTGAACAATAGCTTAAAGAGCATAAAAACACCTGTTCTATCAGTTATCGGGAGTTTAACTTGTCTTTCACCGGTTTTGGGTCGTTTTCCTCGATTTTTTGGTGTAGAAACACCAGTTTCATCGGGTTTTAGAGCTTATCGGGAGTTTAACTTGTCTTTCACCGGTTTTGGATCATTTTCCTCAATTTTTTGGTGTAGAAACACCAGTTTCATCGGGTTTTAGAGCTTGCCCTCTGCCCTCTCTGGCTGTTCAAATAGCTTAAAGAGCCTAAAAACACCTGTCCTATCAGTTAATCGGGAGTTTAACTTGTCTTTCACCGGTTTTGGGTCGTTTTCCTCGATTTTTTGGTGTAGAAACACCAGTTTCATCGGGATTTAGAGCTTGCCCCCTTGACCCTCTGGCTGTTCAAATAGCTTAAAGAGCCTAAAAACACCTGTTCTATCAGTTATCGGGAGTTTAACTGGTCTTTCACCGGTTTTGGGTCGTTTTCCTCTACTTTTTGGTGTAGAAACACCACATTCATCGGGTTTTAGAGCTTTCCCCCTGGCCCCCCTGGCTGTTCAAATAGCTTAAAGAGCCTAAAAACACCTGATCTATCAGTTTATCGGGAGTTTAGCTTGCCTTCACCGGTTTTGGGTCGTTTTCCTCGATTTTTTGGTGTAGAAACACCACTTTCATCGGGTTTTAGAGCTTTTAACGCCCTATTCAAGGAAATCGGAGCTTTTGTCACATTATTTTTAGGGTTAGGGCGATTTTGCCGGATTGCTCTTGTCTTGAAACATCAATTTTGTCGGGTTTTCGGGCGTCGAACATTTTTAAAATGTTCGACCAAAACCAAAAACCATAAAAGTTGGTTTTTGGTCTATTTCCTCGATGTTCTGGTCATTAAAAACTATTTCCGGACCTTTTAAGCAGTTTTTTGCCTAAAAAAACTCTCTTTACCGATAGTGCTACTCCGCCCATGGATCTGCACCACTGGGTAGTGGACGCGGTCCCTCTTTTAGAAGTTTCACCTTCAATAGTTTGAAAAATTTTTTTTTTTTTTTTGGCATAATGCATGAGAATCTATTGAAATTAGGCTTGTTTTTTGTTAAATTCATTATGCGAAAAAATTAGTATTAGAAGTTGGCGTTGTAATAATGGCAACTCATTACCGGGAAGAAAACCTTGAAAGCGTGAGGAAGTCTTCAATCTTCTTCTTTACTACCAGTACAAAAAACATCATTTTCAAATCGATCTATTCAGCCTCACATTCCTTTATAAACTACGTTTGAAATTTCTTTTTTTCAGGATGAAGGGGTTGTGTTTAGCGATTTTGGCCGTACTTCCGGCGATAACTGTTCAGCAATGTTTGACTGCGGACGATACGAAAGTCTCGACGGATCCGTCCTCACGTCCTTCGTTGTACAACGGAGAGCAGCAGTTCGCTCTCAATATGCTTCAGCAAGTGAACAAAATGTTCCCTTCGGAAAACATCTTCTTTTCACCCTTCAGCGTTTACAACGCGCTCCTTCTTGCGTACTTCACAGCCGCCGGTAAAACAGAAGCGTCCATCAAAAAAGTGTTGTCTCTCCCTGACCAACAAGTAAGAATTCTTTCTCAAATTGTTTAAAACTAAAGAAATTTTCCAGGACAAATTGAGCATAATGCAAGCGTACAGGTTAGAAAAGTACCTGCAGAGAATGCGAGATTTCAATGGATCCGCCAGCTACCAATTTTCAAGCGCCAACAGACTTTTTGTCTCCCCCACAGAAAAAGTTCGCGATTGTATGGAGGAGCTTTTTGAAGAGGAAATCGCGACGACGGATTTTGCCAAAGATCCAAAAGCAGCGGTCAAAATGATCAATGAATGGGTTGCCAACATGACTAGAAATCAAATAAAAGATCTTTTGGGTGAAGACTATTTAGATGCTACTACTAAACTCGTTTTGGTAAGTCAAAAAAAGTAACAACCAATGAGAGGTGTTCTTCCTATAGGTTATGCTACACAGGTTAGCCTATCAGGCTGCCACTGGAGGCATTTTATTTTACATCAAAAAAATTTTTTCACAGGCAAATGCTGCTTACTTCAAAGGTGTTTGGCAGACGCAATTTCAACCTCAGTTAACCCGAAAAGAAGTCTTTTACATTTCAACGGCTCAAAATGCATTTGTGACCATGATGAAACAAAAATCAACATTCAATCATCGTAAGTGAAAAAAAATAAATTTTTCAAAATTTATTAACTTCATTTTTAGTCGTTTCTGAAAAATTGGGTGCGCATATTCTTGAACTCCCATATAAAGGACAGGATATTTCTATGTTCATACTTCTTCCCCCGTTTATCAGCCCGAATGGAATAGCCAACATTTTGAGCAGACTGACCATTGAAAACTTTAAAGAGATCGCCTCTCAGGATTCTATGATCCCACGACCGGTTGAAGTTTCAATCCCGAAATTTGAAATTGAACATGAAATTCAATTGACACCTGTACGTATTTCAAATTAATTTTTTCTTCTAGGTATAAATTGATGATGCAATCAAGGTTATCCTACCATAACCTTAACCTACAGGTTTGGTTACATCATCAAATAACAAAATAATATTTTCAGATATTGGAAAAAATGAATATCGGAGATCTTTTCAAGCCGACAAGCGACCTGTCAGGCCTGACTGGGAAGCCCGGCTTGAAACTCGATACAGCCGTTCATAAATCGAAAATAGCCCTTGATGAAAAAGGAACGACTGCCGCTGCAGCGACCCTTTTATTAAATAACAAAATTGATATTCCTATCACAGATGTTCAGTTCAAATGTGACAGACCTTTTGTTTATTTAATATATAACAAAGCGGCAAACACCATTCTCTTTTTGGGCATATTTAAAAAGCCTTAATCTCAAATATTCCACAAAATTTAAAATGTGATATTACTATTAACTTTGCTTTCTTAACACCTTTCATATTCTTTTAATCTGGTCTTGTGCCTTAACAAAAAATCAAAATAAAAATTTTTTTAAATAATTTATTTTATTTTATCCTTCTGCTAAAGTTCCAGATTTTTAAAGAATTTGAAAGGTGGATAAATGTTGGAAGATAAGAATAAGAAATGTTTATAGGTTTTGGAATCGATGGGGATTGGTGATCTTTTTCAACCGTCGAGCGACCTATCAAGTTTGACCGGAACAAAGGGTATTAAATTCGATTCTGCGATTCACAAATCGAAAATCGCTCTTGACGAACAAGGTACTACAGCGGCATCTGCGACAGCGATTTTCAATTTCAGATCCTCTCGACCGCTCGACCCGGTCAGATTTTACTGCAATCATCCTTTCGTCTACCTCATTTACGACAGAGTCTCCAGCAGTATTTTGTTCATGGGCGTTTTCAACAAACCCCCCGCTTAGTCATTTCAAAGTTCAAAATGTGATCGGTGTAAATACAATTTTTTTTTTACATGTAAATATTCTAAGTCCTAAGTTTTGTAAATAAAATACAAAAGGGAAAAAAGATCACTTTAAATTATTTAATTTTAAACACATCTTCATAATTCTATGAAGGCAAATATAGCATTGAATGCATCATATATTTATTTCAGCTAGTCTGTCAAATGAAACAAACTAATTTTTTTTTAAATACACCAAAAATAAAAATCACAACGTTGTTTTTGAAATGTAGTAATTTTTAAAAATGTATAATGATTTTCAATATATAAAAAATACTTAAAATAAAAATATTTCTTTAAAAAACTTTAAAAATTATTAATTTTTTGAGTAAAATAAGGAGTATTTGCTGAAGATCTTCTGGTGATCGTATAATTTTGCAAAATTAAAAGAAACTTAAAATTTGTAAAGAAAGAAGATTCTGTGACAACTTCCCACCTTGACATGGAGGGTCTTACAATAACATCTTTTTAAGGGGATATGAGGGTTTTAAGTTGGTTGCTTTTTACATATTTCGTTGTGAGCAACGGTTTTCGGTTTTTCCCTTCTATCTTGGAAACCGTCGCTCAAAACGAAAAAATGTCATAAGTAAAGGTTGTAGCTACGGAAATTTACTAAAAATAATATCTTATTAGTTTTTTCCGTCAGAGCAATATTTTAGGAGATATAAAGGTTTTAAGTTTTCAGACAGGCTCTGTAGGATTATTAGTTTTAACCTCATAACTCCTTAAATATTGCTCTTACGCAAATAATAAATAAAAAAAATTTTGTAGGAAATCTTTGTACCTACAACTTTTACTTAGGACATTTTTTCGTTTTGAGCGACGGTTTCCGAGATAGAAGGGAAAAACCGAAAACCGTTGCTCACAACGAAAAATTTGCAAAGCAACTCACTTAAGAACCCTCATATCTCCTTAAGTATTGCTCTGATAAAAAAAACCAATGAGGTCTTTTTTGTAGGAAATTTCCATAGCTACGACTTATACTTAGGACGTTTTATCGTTTTGAGCAACGGTTTCCGAGATAGAAGGGAAAAACCGAAAACCGTTGTTAACAACGAAAAATTTGCAAAGCAACCAACTTAAATACTTCCATACATCCGAAAGTATTGCTCTGACGGAAAAAACTAATAAGATATTTTATGTAGTAAATTTCAGTACCTACAAATTTTACTTAGGACATTTTTTCGTTTTGAGCGACGGTTTCCGAGATAGAAGGGAAAAACCGAAAACCGTTGTTAACAACGAAAAATTTGCAAAGCAACTCACTTAAAAACCATCATACCTCCTTAAAATAATATGAAGTAGCAATTAAGTTTTAAAAAAATAATCTTTTATTTCTCAGAGTACAATCAAAGACGGGCGATATCCTGATTTTTACAAACCAATCGACAGTTTCTTTCATAGCGACAGAAAATGGCGTAAACTCAAATTCAGGCCAATATTTTTTCAATTTTGAATTACATGCAGTCTTTTTATATTGTCCATCGGCTTTCGTGCTGTCGAAAACAAGATTTCCTTTAAAATCAAAAGCATTCGCTATAGACCTGGCAGTTTCTTCGATGGATATTTCACTTTCTTCATCCACTAATTAAGAAATTAATTAAAAAAGAAGTTTTTAATTGTTTTCTACCTGATAAAATGATAGGCTCCACTTCATTATACTCTCTTAAAACTAAAACAATTAACTTGGCGAGATCTAAAGAGTAGATGAATTGCCTCAAAGGTTTTCCAGTTCCCATAACAGTGAAAGTTTCATCGCCTAAAAAGAAAGATGAAATTTTCCTTTTTTTATGTTGGTACCTCTTTTTATGGCATCATGCATTTTCCGAATAAGGCCAGGGATAACATGACTGTGGTTAAGATCAAAATTGTCATATGGGCCATAAACATTACAGGGGATTATTGATGTGAATATTTTATTATGCTGCTCATAATATCCTCGATTGAGCACATCAAGCATCCTTTTGGCATAACTGTAGCCAAAATTTGATGAATGAGGTGGTCCGTTATGAACCTAAAATATAATAAGAGATATAAGGATACTTGGGTATAATTTACCATGGTTTCATCTATTGGATATGTTGTTTTATCGGGAAATATGCAGGTGGATAAACAAGAGACGACTTTTAGGACATCGTTGTTGTAGCTTGAACGAAGTACGTTGTCGTTGATCATCATGTTTTTTCTCTGAAAAATTTATTATTTTGAAGTTAAAAATTTTTGACTCACGAAAAAGTCCAAATTGTGAGCCATATTGTGAAATAAGCCGCCGACCATGGCTGCCAAATGGATCACGTGGGTGGGCTTGTATTTCTTGAAGATGGCCTCGGTTTGCTCTGGATCACTAAAAAAAAAGGAATTTTTGGTAAAAAATCTGAGAAAACTACCAAAAATACAGTTTCTTTGTGAAAAAAATGAAGGGAAACTACTGTAAAAGTGGGGTTTTCTAACCCTGTGAAAATGGGGCTTTTCTCTCTAAAAAGCAGAGGGAAAACTCCTGAAAATAATAGGGTTCCCTACCCTAAAAAGTTTACGACTGTAATTATGATTATGATTACGATTGCAATCATGATGATAATCATATAAGGTTCGTGATTACAGTTATAATCATAATTACAACCCCCTAACCTAAAAAGTTTACGGCTGTAATTATGATTATGATTACAATTGCAATCATGATGATAATCCCATAAGGTTCGTGATTACAGTTATAATCATAATTACAACTCATAAACACATGATTATAATCATAATCATAGTTATCACTATGCCCAACACTGCATGTTGAAATGAATACTCCAACTCAGCAGATGTGCCCACAAAAACTCACCACAAGTCCGCATCTTTGGAACTTAAGAAAACACATTTTTCAGTTTCTTTCTTTTCATTAGCAACGACTGTAATTATGATTATAATTACGATTACAATCATGATGATAATCACATAAGGTTCGTGATTACAGTTATAATCACAATTACAACTCATAAACACATGATTATAATCATAATCATAGTTAACACTATGCCCAACATGTTGAAATGAATACTCCAACTCAGCAGATGTGCCCACAAAAACTCACCACAAGTCCGCATCTTTGGAACTTAAGAAAACCCATTTTTCAGTCTCTTTCCCTTCATTAGCAACAACCGTTTGAATCGCTCGACCGACCAAACCGCTCCCGCCAGTCACAAGTATCACACTTTTTTCACCCATCATGATAAAACTTTAGAAACAAGTTGTCAAATGTGATAACGGTGATAACATTGATAGCATTGATAACAATGGAAACCTCCCTTCGCGCTTAAAGTAACGTGTTTAAAAATTCACTATTTTATATTTTAAATTCTCCCTCAGAAAGTAATATATGTAATTTTTAATCTCATCTAATCTCCTTTAATCTTATTACTTCTCTAGTATACGTTTAATCTCCTTTTTAATCCCTTTGGTGTGGTATTTCTGTCTTAAAACGTCCTTGGGACCTTTTTGGCTCGGATCATCCACGAAATTAAAATCGTGCAGATATGCCAGACTTTTTACGTGAGAAAAAATGAGCGGGTCAAAAAGGATGGAAGTCCAATCGGAAATCTACGAAGAATCTGCTTTTCAAGGAAAAGAAATTGGAAATGGAAGTAGGTAGAAATTGATGAAATTATTGCATTTCTAATTTTATTTTCAAGATTGTTTGACATCTCTTGATTTTCTCTGCAGAAACAATGACGTTGAGTATGATCAAGATGGCGATTTGGTCCTTTCTAAGGAGAAAAAGCTGAACATCGGTTTGTCCCATTATGAACGGTAAATTTTAATTTTGATTATAGAATTTGCGCAGACGACAACCCTTGATATGGTCGGTTTGCAATTATGGCGTGGGGCTCTTTTTCTCTCAGACTACATTCTATCAGAACGACCTTTTTTTGAAAACAAAGTCGTTTTAGAGCTAGCGTCTGGCGTCGGTTTGACAAGCGTCGTCGCCGGAATCGTCGCCAAAGAGGTCATCGCCACAGACATCGACCAGCCTGAAGTTTTAGACCTAATATCAAGAAACATAGAAAGAAACAAAGACATTTTAAAAGCCAAAATGTCCGTCAAAGCTTTAAATTTTTATCAACAAGAATGGTCATCTGAAATGAAACGGATTCTTGAAAAAACCGACATCGTTATTGCTGCTGATGGTAAATTTTCTTAAAATTTAGGTCAATAATTATTTTTTTAGTTATTTATGATGATGAGCTAACGGAAGCCTTTGTCCACTGTTTGACAAAAATACTGAGCGAACCACCAAAAAAGACATTTTTTCTTGCTCTTGAAAAAAGGTTTGAAAAATCATTCATTTTTTTGTAATTTCCAATTTTAACTTCCTTAAAGAAGTTATTGTGATACCCTCCACGTCGGGTTTTTGGGGATGGGTCTTCCAGACCCCGGAGGGTCAAATCGAATATTGATCTTTACCGATCTCTACTTTGTCTGTGGTGCCGGCCGGCCGTCTTTACGGCCACTGTTTTTAACCGATTTTCACCAAATTTTCACAAAATCTTCCTTAGCCGGAGAACAAGAATGTAACGAGGGCGATTTTTGAATTTCTAAAAAATGGCGGAGATATGTCTGTTTGAAATTTTAAAAAATTCGCTGCGGCCGAACCGTTGGTCCGATTTTCACCAAATTTTCACCAATTACTCCTTATATTTTTTAAGAATTTTTGGTGTAAAAAAATTGCCACTTTTTAATTATTAATTTTTTTTTAGTAGGGAGAAATTTCGTACTTCTACCCTTTACGAGAGGCACATCCCTAGGCCAAAGAGCCCATTATTTCTACCTTGACACTTAAAAAAATTTTCGAAAAAAAGAACTTAAAAAATTTTCAAAAAAAAAAAGAAAGAAAAAGGAAAACCAGGAAAATTTTTTTTTTGACAAAAAAAACTTAGAAAATTTTTCGAAAAAAAAAGGAAAACCCGGAAAACTTTTCGAAAAAAAAATTAGAAAATTTTCAAAAAAAAGAACTTCGAAAATTCTCCAATATACTTTCCCTCCCTTATACATCCCCTTCCGTTATATTGTAGTTCTCTTATACTTCCCCCTCCGTTATACTTCACCCTCTGTTATACTACCCCTCACTTAAACTTCCCCCTCCCATATACTTCCCCTCACTTATACTTCCCCCTTCGTTATACTTCCCACTCCGTTATACTTCCCCTCCCATATACTTCCCACTCCGTTATACTTCCCCTTACGTTTTACGTCCCCTCCGTTATACTTCCCCCTCCTATATAGATTCTTCTCTTAAAGGAAGTTTTCGTTGGAAGCTCTTCAAACCAGTACTTTTTTTAGATACGTTTTCACCCTGGAGGATCTGGACGTCGTACCTCCATGTTATATCCACTTCATCGATTACGTCAACGATTACTGGAAATCGCCTCCAATGTCAAATTGGAAAATTGAGAACGTCGAGACTGATTTTTCGCAATTTTTTCAATACGAAAGAACCAAACAGCTTGCCATATTTAAAATTGCAACTTAATTTATTTTTTAAACATTCCATTTTAGACAGTTGTTTTTTAGATTGTTTAAAAAAATGTCTTTCAGCAAAAATGAAGAGAAAAATATCGCAAAGTCGATTTTGGAAGTGTCGTACCAACATGTGTATACCAAAAAAATAAAAGTGAAATCTCGTTATAAAGTATGCAAAATTTCCCTTTTTTTGAAGAAAAAAATTTATATTTCCATAGCTACCAATACAAGGAGCTGTCAGATCGCATCCATTGGAAAATGCATTTAAAACTCAAGAATCGCATAAAATAGAAGATGCAAGAATGAATAAATTTATTGTTGAATTTTATCCATTGTTACCCTGGCATTTATATACTTCATTTCAAACTTTCTACGGGGTGGAAGAAGGCGCTGAAGAATCTGTATGTTATCAAGGAGATACGATCGGTACTTAAATTACTTTCACGATTTTATAATAAAAACAGGACCTCAAATTTATTTGAAACCTAAAAAACTGAATTTTTTCACAAACAAAAATTTACCATCAAGAAAATACACTATAGAGATCTTCAACAAGTCTACTTGTGCAGATTATTTTATGTGGGACTACGATGGAGAACAAAGCGAAATTTCGTTTAGTCCGAAACTTGGCAAGATCAAAGGCAACGAAAGGGTTATCGTTGTCGTCGAATTTACACCGAGACGTTATGGACTTTATTTTAGACAAATCTATTGCCTTTTTTCTATGCATGTAAGTTTAAAATAGTCTCATTTTATTTATTTTATAAGGAACCATTAATGGTCGAAATATGGTGTTTAAATACGAAATCTGAATCGAAAATTGATTTAAAACAATATATTTGTTATTCGCAACCTTTACCTCGATTTCCTTCTTATTATAGCAGGTAAAAAATTTGAACCAAATTTTTAAATTTTAAAGATTTATAAATGATGTTGCGAGGCGATTTTATCCGGAGAGTAAACCTCTGCTGGTGCTTAGTGAGCGATATTTGGATCTAGGAAGCGTTTGGGATGAATCGGAAATATTCAATTCTCAACAAATCGTCCTTAAAAGTTTTCTTTACACTGAAATCTACGTGAAATGGGATTTAGGTAAAACAAGTTTTAAGAAAATTTTAATTTTGTCTAGACAAAAGTGGTGCGTTTACCATTTTACCGAGAGAAACTTCAATAAAAAGAGGTGGAGAATTCACTTTTACTGTTGAATTCAGACCTTCGCATCCTGAAATGCTTTATTCTACTGAGCTAAACGCTTCTGTTTTATGGGGAAGTGGTTTAGAATTTATGGTACCTCTTCCATTAACTTTATCTTTGATAGGTAACTTTATTTATAACATTTTTCATTTTTTTTATATATATTTTAAGGTAATTCTTTTCCTCCGAGTAGCTGCAGTTGGGAACCATTCGTCGATATAAGTCATAGTAAAATCGTCGTACCTTCTACTGTACCAAACGTTCCGACTTACACATCTTTTACAATAAATAAAATAAACGGTTTGCCCGTTCAGTTTAAATTATTTCCTTCGGATAATAGAGAAATGTAATTTATTATTAAAATATTTTATTTATTATTTTAGTTCTTGTTTTGTTGTGAAGCCACGCGAGGGCGTTATAACTGATGATTTTCAAGTAATCGTTGTTCAGCTTTTCCCTGGTGAGAAAACAGATGAACCATACAACGAAAAATGGACGCTTCTATTAAATCTTGTCCATAAAGTAAATTTAGATTATTTTTTATTTTTTTATTGTTTTTATAGACAAATCTGGAATTTTGTGGGACTGCAGAAAAACCATTTTTGAAAGTACACAAAAAAGATATTGTTTTTCCTATAACGCATTTGAATGTTGAATATACTAGGACGGTCATAATTCAAAATCCTACATGTCTTCATTTAAAGTAAAATTAATTTTTTATTATTTTTTATATTTTTATTGTAGTTATAAATGTCGGAAAAACGTTCTTCCTGATGTTTTCAAATATGATCAAGACGTTCATATGATCGGCCCAGGAGAAGAACATCTTTTTGATTTTATTTTTCATCCTAAAGAAATAGGAGAGTTTCGCAGTACTGTAACTGTAGAAATCGAATGGTTGGATAGAATTCCCAAGGTTGATCTAAATCCAGATCCAAGAAGAGAAGCGAAAACTGAAACAGTTCTTTATCTTGTCGGACAAAGCGAAAAAGCCGATATTACTGTACTTATAATATTTGAAAGCTTCTTATTGTATTTTCAGTGCCATCCAGATTACTTATTGATAGATAACGTTTTAAAAAAATCATGGGGAGAAGACAGATTTAAATTGATCAACAATGGCAACAGCGTCGCCTGTATTTTGTTGGAATGCCTCCCCAGGGCTGTGGCATCTCAAGTAGGACCTGTCGAATTCATCCCTAATCAGATCATTTTGCCCCCACACGAATCTACTGTGGTAAAAGAAATTATTTTAAGATTTTTGTTATTTGATAAAGGTTACGATTCGTTGTCAAGGAGAATATGTCGGACTTCAGACATTAAAGGTTGCCTACACTGTTTATACGTCACAGGATTTCAACGTTGAAAGTACAGGAGATCAAATCTTTTTGTTGGCTTTAGATTTTGTTTGTACATTTCCCGTTTTGGAAATAATTGACATACGTTATAAAACGTTATGTAAATGGCTGCCTAAGCTAAGTGTTTGGAATATGCTTATGATCAACAAGTATTTTTAAATTTGTTCTTTTTTTTTATCTTAACTGTTTTTTAAGGTTAAATGAACAGTTGAAAAAAACCTTTATTCATAAAGATCAAAAGTGTTATATGAAATTTCCCGAAGATACGGATGAGGCGCCATATTTCGTTGTGCAGCTTCTTGTTAAGAATGTGAGCTCTGTTCCAGTACGGTTGGAAGTTGGGTATATAAAAACGTGCCCATGTAACGACGACAGGTTGACTCAACGCCGAGGGTCGAAGTTTTCCTATAAAATTTGCAACCATCCTCAAGAATTTTCGATCACGCCCTCCATGAAATTAGTCAAAGTAAGGTTATGGAGTATAGGTTATGGAGTATAGGTTATGGAGTATAGGTTATCAAGTATAGGTTATGGAGTATAGGTTATCAAGTATAGGTTATGGAGTGTAGGTTATGGAGTATAGGTTATCAAGTGTAGGTTATGGAGTATAGGTTATCAAGTATAGGTTATGGAGTATAGGTTATCAAGTGTAGGTTATGGAGTATAGGTTATCAAGTATAGGTTATGGAGTATAGGTTATCAAGTTAGTATAGGTTATGGAGTATAGGTTATCAAGTATAGGTTATGGAGTATAGGTTATCAAGTTTAGTATAGGTTATGGAGTATAGGTTTTCAAGTATAGTTTATGGAGAATAGGTTATCAAGTATAGGTTATGGAGTGTAGGTTATCAAGTATAGGTTATGGAGTATTGGTTATCAATTATAGGTTATGGAGTATAGGTTATGAGTATAGGTTATCAAGTATAGGTTATGGAGTATAGGTTATCAAGTATAGGTTATGGAGTATAGGTTATCAAGTATAGGTTATGGAGTATAGGTTATCAAGTTTAGTATAGGTTATGGAGTATAGGTTATCAAGTTTAGTATAGGTTATGGAGTATAGGTTATCAAGTTTAGTATAGGTTATGGAGTATAGGTTATCATGTTTAGTATAGGTTATGGAGTATAGGTTTTCAAGTATAGATTATGGAGAATAGGTTATCAAGTATAGGTTATGGAGTATAGGTTATCAAGTATAGGTTATGGAGTATTGGTTATCAATTATAGGTTATGGAGTATAGGTTATCAAGTATAGGTTATGGAGTATAGGTTATCAAGTATAGGTTATGGAGTATAGGTTATCAAGTATAGGTTATCAAGTATAGGTTATGGAGTATAGGTTATCAAGTATAGGTTATGGAGTATAGGTTATCAAGTATAGGTTATGGAGTATAGGTTATCAAGTTTAGTATAGGTTATGGAGTATAGGTTATCAAGTATAGATTATGGAGTATAGGTTATCAAGTCTAGTATAGGTTATGGAGTATAGGTTTTCAAGTATAGGTTATGGAGTATAGGTTATCAAGTATAGATTATGGAGTATAGGTTATCAAGTATAGGTTATGGAGTATAGGTTATCAAGTATAGGTTATGGAGTATAGGTTATCAAGTATAGGTTATGGAGAATAGGTTATCAAGTATAGGTTATGGAGTATAGGTTATCAAGTATAGGTTATGGAGTATAGGTTATCAAGTCTAGTATAGGTTATGGAGTATAGGTTTTCAAGTATAGGTTATGGAGTATAGGTTATCAAGTATAGGTTATGGAGTATAGGTTATCAAGTCTAGTATAGGTTATGGAGTATAGGTTTTCAAGTATAGGTTATGGAGTATAGGTTATCAAGTATAGATTATGGAGTATAGGTTATCAAGTATAGGTTATGGAGTATAGGTTATCAAGTATAGGTTATGGAGTATAGGTTATCAAGTCTAGTATAGGTTATGGAGTATAGGTTTTCAAGTATAGGTTATGGAGTATAGGTTATCAAGTATAGATTATGGAGTATAGGTTATCAAGTATAGGTTATGGAGTATAGGTTATCAAGTATAGGTTATGGAGTATAGGTTATCAAGTATAGGTTATGGAGTATAGGTTATCAAGTATAGGTTATGGACTATAGGCTATCAAGTATAGGTTATGTAGTATAGGTTATCAAGTATAGGTAATGGAGTATAGGTTATCAAGTATAGGTAATGGACTATAGGTTATCAAGTATAGGTTATGGAGTATAGGTTATCAAGTATTGGTTATCAAGTAAATTATCTCATTTTAGCCGTGCGACCATACAATTGTGGAGTTAAAAGCCAAATATAACTACAACGTCCATAATTATTTTCGAGTACATTGGAAAATTAAAACAGCTGACGTTGATGAACCTGAACTTACTACCTCTCTTACATTATTCATACAAAGGCGAACTTTAAGCCCAAGCTCTTTTAGTCTCGATTTATATTTACCTGGCCCTCAAAAAGAATTCTGCTTCAATCTTGAACCAGTTTATGTCGGCGACTCAAACTACTATGTTCAAGTAATATAAAATAGATGGAATTTTACTAAGTTTTAGATTATTTGGATGTATAATAACTCTCAAAAAGATATTCTTTATGAATGCGAATGGGAAGAAGGTGAAAATTCTGTATTTAGAGTTTTCAATCCGAGTGCTAGAGTAACCGCTGTAGAAAGACACCCGCTGTTAATTATGTTTCGCCCTTACGAATTTATCACATATAAAGTAAAAAATATATATTTGAATATTCATTAGATTTTAGGCGACGCTTTTAATCATAACTGTGGATCCTGAGGTGAGACTTAGGGTGACATTAACTGGGAAAGGAAGTGTCGTCAAAGAAGCAGGATTGTCGCATATACTATCAAAGAAAATGCCTTTATCCAATTTATTTCCTGCTGATAGCCCTTTTTTCTTACAAGCAGAATTATCTGTCAGCCATGTTTGTTTGGAACCTCTACCAACGCATTCCTTCACACAAAAAGTTTTCTTTCTTAAAAACAACACTTCGGACAACCTAGAATACGATTGGCGCAGGTATTTCACACAAAAAAAAAACACCAAATTAATTTTTTAGGACATTAATTTGGGGGATTGTGCACATTTCTGTGTATCCTCAGCATGGCTATTTGGCTCCAGGGCAGCTTATCGCTTGCCATTTACTTGTAAGGACTTTACGCTTTCCTTGTAAAGCCAATGTTGCTATCGAATGCATCATACGAAATTTAAAAGAAACTGAAGTTCATTATGAAACGAAAAAATATCTTCCTAGAGTCGCCAGAACGTTCGATGCTTGTTTTACGCTTTACAACAAAGGAGAAATAAACAACTTAATGCATTATAAGCCTCCAGTAAGCTTTAAAACTTACTACGTTGGTTGCTTTGTACATTTTTCGTTGTGAGCAACGGTTTTCGGTTTTTTCCTTCTATCTTGGAAACCGTCGCTCAAAACGAAAAAATGTCAAAAGTAAAAGTTGTAGCTACGGAAATTTACTACATAAAATATCTTATTGGTTTTTTCCGTCAGAGCAATATTTTAGGAGATATGAAGGTTTTAATTTTTCAGACAGGCTATGTAGGATTATTAGTTTTAACCTCATAACTCCTTAAATATTGCTCTTACGCAAATAATGAATAAAGAAATTTTTGTAGGAAATCTTTGTACCTACAACTTTTACTTAGGACGTTTTTTCGTTTTGAGCGACAGTTTCCGAGATAGAAGGGAAAAACCGAAAACCGTTGCTCACAACGAAAAATTTGCAAAGCAACTCACTTAAGAACCCTCATATCTCCTTAAGTATTGCTCTGACAAAAAAACCCAATTAGGTCTTTTTTGTAGGAAATTTTTGTAGCTACGACTTTTACTTAGGACATTTTTTCGTTTTGAGCGACGGTTTCTGAGATAGAAGGGAAAAACCGAAAACCGTTGTTAACAACGAAAAATTTGCAAAGCAACCAACTTAAATACTTCCATATCTCCTAAAGTATTGCTCTGACGGAAAAAACTAATAAAATATTTTATGTAGTAAATTTCAGTACCTACAACTATTACTTAGGACATTTTTTCGTTTTGAGCGACGGTTTCCGAGATAGAAGGAAAAAACCGAAAACCGTTGTTAACAACGAAAAATTTGCAACTCACTTAAAAACCATCATACCTCCTTAATTAAATCAACATTTTTTTTCTTCTCAGAAATTAGGACTAAAAGTTGGAAGTCCTCCATTGAACACATATGTTTGTCTTGGGATAAGCTTGATAACATACAGCAACGAATTTAAAGACCTTATGTTCCCATCTATGGATTATCAGCACAAACTTTTCCCAGCTCGTAAACTCGATACTTTCGACCAAGTTGAAGATTTTGAACTCAACGAATTTGAATCTAACATAATCATAAGAGTACTTAAAAGAGCACTTAAGTAAGCAAGAAATATTCTTATTTCTTAAATTTCTTTTAGTGAGGTTTTTAAAGATTCAAGTTTTTTGGTCGCCATAAATTCTGATACAAAAGTATTTAGATACAACGAAATGATAGAATTGAGCGAAGATTCTGCAGAACCTGAGCTTCAAAGTATGCATATGGCCTCAATTATAAGCAATATTTTATACAAAAACTTTATGAATTTATTCGCTCTCGATTGTGCTCCTGCTTTATATGATGTTAACCAACGGCAGATCAATCGTTCTAAAAAATTGTGTTTGAACAATATCTACTTTAGAGGTTAAAAAAATGAGAGAAATTTAAAAAAAATTTGTTTTTAATTATTACAGACTTAATAGTACAAGAAATCGATCAAATGACGCACACGGGAGCTCCAGCTTTTACCGCACGACCTTCAGAAGCGGTCACGATGGGTGCTATACGCGAATATTCCGGATTTTTAGGTCAGGAAGACGTGCAGCATGGCGACTTTTACACACCACTTTGATTCATAAATTAATAAAGAAAAATATACAGTTTATACAAAAAAAAAATTGTTTTTTTGAAAAAAAGATTAGTCTGTTTTCATCTGTTTTAATACTGGTTCGCTGCTTTGCGAGTTGGAGTCTTCGGAGAAGCCCATGTGGGCGGAGAAATCGGAAGGTCCTTGAGAATCGCTCACGGTTGAAAAACATGTATTCGAATCTTCGGTTAATCCAAAATTTGAGTTTGAAGTGTCAAGTGATCTTTTTGTTGCAAAATTCTCTTTGTTGACGTGATCTTTTAGTTTTTTCTTCGTGAAGAGGCCCTTGAAATAAAACAAAAACATTAATTTCTAAGTTTTAAATGTTGGCACCGACAGACTAGTATACCCTCAGCAATTCTGAACTGAAAATAACCCAAAACCTGGTAAAAAAGATGTTTAATGTTCGAAATTCTGATATATGTTGCTTTCTAGTGGAGGAAAATAACCCAAAATTCAGCAAAGAGGGTTTTAAAAGCTCCAAAGCCCTATGAAACGGGTGTTTTTACACCGAAAAATCGAGGAAAACTACTCAAAACCCTGTAAAAAAAGATAGAACTAGGTTAAATTGTTAAATGACACACAACTCCTTATGTAGGGTACTAAACGCTCAAAAACCATATAAAATTGGGTTTTTTACGTCACAAAAGTCAAGGAAAATGAACAAAAGCTACTCTGAATAAATATTAAACGCCCAAACGCCTGATAAAACGGGTGTTTTTACACCAAAAAACCTAGGAAAACGACCCAAACACCTGATAAGACGGGAGTTTTTACTCCAAAAAACCAAGGAAAACGACCCAAAACTCCTCGAAAGATGTTACACGCTCGAATACCTGATAAAACGGTTGTTTTTACACCAAAAAAAAAAAAAAAACAAAAACAAAAAAAAAAAAAACAAGGAAAACGTCCCAAAACTCCTAGAAAGATGTTAAACGCCCAAAACCTGATAAAACGGGTGTTTTTAAACCCATAAAACCTAGGAAAACGACCCAGAACTCCTCGAAAGATATTAAACGCCCAAACACCAAATAACCGGTAGTTTTTACACCAAAAAACCTTAGAAAACGACCCAAAACTCCTCGAAAGATGTTAAACATCTAAACACCAAATAAAACGGTAGTTTTTACACTAAAAAAAAACCAAGGAAAACGAGCCAAAACTCCTCGAAAGATGTTAAACGCTCGAGTACCTATTAAAACGGGTGTTTTTACACCAAAAACCTAGGAAAACGACCCAAAACTCCTCGAAAGATGTTAAACGCCCAAACACCAAATAACCGGTAGTTTTTACACCAAAAAACCTTAGAAAACGACCCAAAACTCCTCGAAAGATGTTAAACATCTAAACACCAAATAAAACGGTAGTTTTTACACTAAAAAAAACCAAGGAAAACGAGCCATAACTCCTCGAAAGATGTTAAACGCTCGAGTACCTATTAAAACGGGTGTTTTTAAACCAAAAACCTAGGAAAACGACCTAAAACTCCTCGAAAGATGTTAAACGCCCAAACACCAAATAACCGGTAGTTTTTACACCAAAAAACCTCAGAAAACGACCCAAAACTCCTCGAAAGATGTTAAACATCTAAACACCAAATAAAACGGTAGTTTTTACACTAAAAAAAAAAAAACAAGGAAAACGAGCCAAAACTCCTTAGAAAGATATTAAACGCCTAAAAACCAGTGTTTTCTAGATGGGAAAAATAGAGGGAAATCAACCAAAACTTGTTATAAAGGATGTTAAACGCTTAAAAAACAAAAAAACTATTGTATGTTTCAACATCACCCAACTAAGCGGATGTTTATTCACCAGAAAATCGTCGACTTTTCCCTCCAAATGGGACATTTCGCCATCCCCACAATCTACAAAGACGATTCTCCTTGTTATCCGTTAAGATGAGATACCTTATTAGGTGGGTGTTTGATAGCTAAACATGGCTATTACATACTATTCAACACTTTTTTAAACTGGATTTTTGTGTTATTAGACCTACAATCCCCAACAGACTGGTACAAGGAGACCCAATCGATGTATATACTAAACCTTTAGTTTAAACCGTAATATACCCTATATACCCCCTGCAAATTTTTTCATAGGGATATCTGGGTTTTTACTAGCATTGCCAACATTTTGAAACAACTAGAAGAAATCCATAAAGAATGATTACCTGTTCGTTGGATACAATGGGAACCCACTTGTATATTTTCATAGTAGTTTCATTAATAGTAACCCATTTCTTTTCCCTAAAAAAGAAAATTTAAAACCAAAGAAATACGACAAAATTTCTCTTTACCATCTTCTAACTTTATCGACGACCTGCATAACGCGTTTGATGTCATCTTTCGCTCGGCTTCTCGTTTCGGCTCTGATTGACCTGGACATCATTCTAGACTAAACTAATCCACGAAAAGGGATAATTGGTGACTTTCTTAAAAATTAAATACACCAAAAATTATTTATAATAAATCCCCGGTAAACAAAACTTGATAAAGGATAAACAAGCGTCACAGGTTAAAAGTTCCCCAGTGATGCTCCTCGCAAAATGTCTCCCTATTGAAAGGTTTCGTTGTCTTCCATGTTTATCCTTTCAGTCAGAAGCACGTGTTGTTCGTTTGAGCTGTTTTGAGATATTCCACAATGGCAGGACCTAAAAAGAAGAAGGTATTTAACCAAAATAATAAATTATAAATAATTACTATTTTTGCACTTTTAGTATCAGTCAGGAGAAGGATCGCAGTACTGGACGAGAGCGACTGCTCTTCGTAAACTTCAGCTTTCGTTGAAGGAATTCAGGCGTCTTTGTATTTTAAAAGGAATCTACCCCAGAGAGCCAAGAAATAGGAAGAAAGCTCAGCAAGGATCTACTGCTATTAAAACTCTTTATAATAAAAAAGACATCCAATTTCTTATGCATGAACCAATCATTTGGAAGTTCAGAGATCTTAAGGTACACTTTGATTTAAGATTTATCCTTTTTATTTATTTCATTTTTAGGTACATGGAAGAAAAATAGGTCGTGCAAAGGCGATGAAAGAACATTTTTTGGCGAAGAAACTCATGTATAAGCCAATTCACATTAATCTTGATCATATCGTCAAAGAAAGGTGAGTTAAAAAATTTTTTTGCGACTTTGTTTAGATTTTTGGGTGTTTTTCTTGATCTTCTGGTTAATAAACTCCCTTCTAATGAGTTGTAAAAAGTGAAAAGGGCCATACTCGACTGAAAAATTGAGTTAATCTCCTGTAAACTGGGTGAAAAGGGTTTCTTTTAGCCAAAAGATTGAGGAAAACGACCGAAAATGTGTGGTGCTTAGCCTTAAAATCTAGAGGCAATGAGCCAAGAGGTAAATTTAGGGTTTTTTGGGCCAAAATCTGAGGGAAAAGTGCCAAAATTCAGTTAAATTGGGATTTCCTGGGATGATGAAAGAGAAAAATGACCACTATAAATTATGTGAATTTGGGGTTTCCTGGCTGAACATCCAAGGAAAATGAGCTAAAAGTAAATTTGGGTTTCAAGGCCAACCAATCGAGGAAAATATGCAAGAATTTAGTGAATTTGGGATTTTTTGACCAAAAAATTAAGGGAAACTAAACAAAATTTAGAAAAATGGTAATTTCTGACCACAATCCCACAGAAAACGAGCAATAAAGTAAAGCTATAAAGCAGCCAGAAAAAGTTATATCAACTTCCCAGTCCTCTGATGTATACTGTAGACAGTGTAGAGCAGTGTTTCTCAACCTTTTTGAAGCCTGCGCCCCCCTAAGAGGAGTTTTTACCCTTTACTTAACGGGCCCGTTCAATTTTTGTCCTTTACTTAACGGGCCGGTTCAATTTTTTAACGGGCGGTTAAGATAACCCTTTACTTAATGGGCCGTTTAAATTTTCGCCCTTTACTTAATGGGCCGGTTTTGAAGCCTTAGATGAGGAAAATCCTTACTGCCTCCCTACAATAGAAAAAAAAGTAACTTAACAGGCCAGTTAATTTTTTTAACGGCCGGTTAAATTGTTGCCCTTTACTTTATGGACGGGTTAAATTTTTTAACAGGCGTTTAAGTTTTTTCCCTTTACTTAACGGGCCGGTTAAATTTTTTTAACGGGCGGTTGAGTTTTTGCCCATTACTTAACGGGCCGGTTTAATTTTTGCCCTAAACTTAACGGGCCAGTCAAATTTTTTAACGGGTGGTTAAGTTTTTGCCCTTTACTTAACGGACCGGTTAAATTTTGCCCTTTACTTAACGGGCCGGTTAAATTTTGCCCTTTACTTAACGGGCCGGTTAGATTTTTTAACGGGTGGCTAAGTTTTTACCCTTTACTTAACGGGCCGGTTAAATTTTTACCCTTTACTTAACGGGCCGGTTAAATTTTTGCCCTTTACTTAACGGGCCGGTTAAATTTTTAAACGGTCGGTTAAGTTTTCGCCCTTTACTTAATGGGCCGGTTTTGAAGCCTTAGATGAGGAAAATCATTACTGCCTCCCTACATTAGAAAAAAAAAAAACTTAACGGGCCAGTCAAATTTTTTAACGGGTGGTTAAGTTTTTACCCTTTACTTAACGGGCCGGTTAAATTTTTTGCCCTTTACTTAACGGGCCGGTTAAATTTTTTGCCCTTTACTTAACGGGCCGGTTAGATTTTTAACGGGAGGTTAAGTTTTTGCCCTTTACTTAACGGGCCGGTTAAATTTTCGCCCTTTACTTATCGGGCCGGTTAAATTTTCGCCCTTTACTTAACGGGCCGGTTAATTTTTTTTAACGGGCGGTTAAGTTTTTGCCCTTTACTTAACGAGCAGGTTAAATTTTTGCCCTTTACTTAACAGGCGGGTTAAATTTTTTTAACGGGCGGTTAAGTTTTTACTACTTAATGGTACCACCCACCGTTGAGAATCACTAGTGTAGAGAATGAGGAGAGATGAAGCGCCCGTGCTCCCGTTTCAAAGCTCCCCTTGGCGGTGTTGGCTCTTTGGCTTAAGCCCTCTCTAGTGCCGAGTGTTAATTATTTGAAATTTTTTTTAGATATCCTACTTTCATGGATGCTTTGAGAGACCTTGACGACTGTTTAACGCTTTGTTATCTATTCAGCACTTTCCCTTCTATCAAACATGTCCCTCGAGATCAAAGTTCGCTTTGCCGCCGTCTCATGTTAGAATTCATGCAAGCGATCATCATGTCGAAAGCGCTACGAAAAGTTTTTATTTCTATCAAAGGTTATTATTTCCAAGCGGAAATCCGTGGACAGCTCGTCACCTGGATTATGCCTCATCCCTTCAGCTTCGAGCCTCAGACTAAAGAAGAAGTCGACTTCAGAATTATGTCAACCTTCGTTCAATTTTACGTCGTACTTCTCGGCTTCGTCAACTTCCGCCTTTATCATCTTCTTAATCTATACTACCCTCCTAAAATCCAACAAATCAAAGGTTCATATAAAAATATAATTTTTCTATTTACATTTTTATTTTTTAGAAACCGAAGGGGAAGAAATTGTAGATAAAGCAGTTTTAGAATCTGAAAGGATTGCAGCATTAAATATTCCTATATGCACCACGATCAATACTGCGGAAGAAGAGGAGCCTAATTTAGATGCATTTGAACTTGTAAGAAAAAAAAAAGTTAAGATTTTAAATAATCAAAATTTTTAGGTACAAGATTCGAATGATCCTAGCCAAGCAGAAAATGCGTTAAAAGAAGCTTTGAAGATAAAAAAGTTAAAAACGTTGTTTAAAGGGATGAAAGTCTTTTTGAACCGTGAAGTCCCTCGAGAGCCGTTGGTGTTTGTTCTGAGATGTTTCGGTGCTGAAGTATCCTGGGACAAATCTCTTTTCGTTGGGTCCACATTCGACGAATCAGACGAAAGCATCACTCATCAAATCGTCGACCGGCCGAAAATGGATAAGCAGTTTATTTCTCGGTATTACGTCCAGCCTCAGTGGGTCTTCGACAGTGTGAACGCCAGGGAGCTTTTGCCTGTCGAGAAATATTTCATCGGATGCATCCTTCCTCCTCATCTTTCACCTTTTGTCGACCATACCAGAAAACAAACTTACACTCCATTAGAAGCCTTGGGTGAAACTGTAGAAAATAAAGAACCCGAAAATACAGAAAAACCAGGTATGATTTTTGTACCTTTTTATAATAATATAATAAATTTTTAGAAGAAATAGAAGTTAATGAAGAAGAAGACAAAAGCAGTGAAGAAGAATTGGAAGAAGAGAGCGACGATGAAGTATCTGATGAAGAAAATTTGAAAGAAAAAGAACGAGAAAAATTGGTAAGATTATTTTTATGCTTCCACAATGGTGGGCAGGGGATGTGCACAAGTGGGGGGCTTTTTCGATATTGCTGTGGCGCAACTCATCATCCGAGATTTGAACTGGCCTTTGTATGTCATTGACCTCAAATTCGCTTATAAGAGTGTTAAACGCTAAAAATTTTTGACAAAGTGAGTGTTTTTACGCCATAAAATCTAGAAAAATGATCAAAACTTGCTAAAAAGAGCGTTAAACGCTTAAAAAAATTCGCTTAAGTGGGTGTTTTCCTCATATGCGGAACTGTCCAGGTTAAATTGGGATGTAGGGTCGCCACTACTTTGTATGTCATTGACCTCAAACTCGCTTATAAGAGTGTTAAATGCTAAAAAATCTTGACAAAGTGAGTGTTTTTACACCATAAAATCATGGAAAATAATCAAAACTTGCTTAAAAGAGCGTTAAACGCTTTAAAAAACTCGCTAAACTGGGTGTTTGTCTCATATGCAGAACTGTCCAGGTTAAATTGGGATGTAGTGTCGTCTTAACTACTTTGTATGTCATTGACCTTAAGCTCGCTTATAAGAGTGTTAAACGCTAAAAAATCTTGACAAAGAGAGTGTTTTTACACCATAAAATCTAGGAAATGATCAAAACTTGCTAAAAAGAGCGTTAAACGTTTTAAAAAAACTCGCTAAAGTACCCGTTTCCCTCATATGCAGAACTGTCTAGGTGAAATTGGGATGTAGGGTCACCTCAACTACTTTCTATGTTGTTGACCTCAAACTTGCTTATAAGAGTGTTAAACGCTAAAAAATTTTGACAAAGCGAGTGTTTTTACACCATAAAATCTAGGAAGATAATCAAAACTTGCTAAAAAGAGCGTTAAACGCTTAAAAAAACTCGCTTAAGGGGGTGTTTTCCTCATATGTGGATCTGTCCAGGTTAAATTGGGATCTAGGGTCACCTTAACTACTTAGTATGTCATAGACCTCAAACTCGCTTAAGAGAGTGTTAAACGCTAAAAAATCTTGACAAAGTGAGTGTTTTTACACCATAAAATCTAGGAAAATCAAAACTTGCTAAAAAGAGCGTTAAACGCTTTAAAAAACTCGCTAAAGTGGGTGTTTTCCTCTTATGTGGAACTGTCTAGGTTAAATTGGGATGTAGGGCCACCTTAACTACTTTGCATGTAATTAACCTCAAAATCTTTAAGCGATTTTAATGACATGCATAACCTCAAAATCGCTTAAAGAGTGTTAAACACTAAAAAAACTTGACAAAGTGAGTGTTTTTACACCATAAAATCTGGAAAATGATCAAAACTTGCTAAAAAGAGTGTTAAACGCTTAAAAAAACTCGCTTAAGTGGGTGTTTTTATCATATGCGGAACTGTCCAGGTTAAATTGGGATGTAGGGTCGCCTTAACTACTTTGTATGTCATTAACCTCAAAATCACTTAAATTTTTGACAAAGTGAGTGTTTTTACACCATAAAATCAAGGAAAATAATCAAAACTTGCTTAAAAGAGCGTTAAACGCTTAAAAAAACTTGCTTAAGTAGGTGTTTTCCTCTTACGCGGAACTGTCCAGCTTAAATCGGGATGTAGGGTCACTTTAACAATGGTGTCTCAATCCTTGACCACTGACTTACGAAGGCCAGCTTAATAAACGCTAAAAAATCTTGACAAAGCGAGTGTTTTTACACCACAAAATCTAGGAAAATCAAAACTTGCTAAAAACAGCGTTAAACGCTTAAAAAAACTTGGTAAAGTGGGGTGTTTTCCTCTTACGTGGAACTTTCTAGCTTAAATTGGGATGTAGGGTCACTTTAACTATGGTGTCTCAATCCTTGACCACTGACTTACCAGCTTAAAAAAATTACTTTTTTATTTTTTTTAGAAGAAAAGCATGAAAGTCATACCTGGAAAAGTATACAAAGAAGACCCGCAAGCACTCAGCAAAAAGGAAAGAGAAGAATACAAACTGAGGGAGAAAATGGTCGAAAAGAAACACCGCGCTTTATACAAAAGTATGATGAAAGGAAGAGCCGAGAGGATGAGAGACGTCAAAATCTTAAAAAGGAAAAGATCCATTTTGGAAAAACAGAAAAAAGAGCTATCTTAAGGATTTTAATAAATTTTTATTCAATTTATCATTGCAAGTTCTTTATTTCGGTTACAAAATATATTCATGATTTGATATCAACTATTAACAATAAGATTCGCACAAAATAAATAAAAATCAACAAAATGGAGTAAATATTAACATGCGATACACCGAAATCTCCTGATATTGATGGAGAGAGAGAAAAAAATCACTGGAACTGTTAACCTTTTTATTGCATGTGGGACGAAAGTCCAAGGCTAAATTTAGTAAAGTCTGCGATAATAAAAGTCAATCGTTGGTGTCGGAATCGCTGGATTCTTCCTCTTCGTCTAAGTCGGGCATCGGGAAGCGAAGTATGGCCGCCACACCCGTCAACTGGGTTAATTCTAAAAAGAATACTTAGGTTTTAAAAAAAGAAAATTAATATTACGTTCGCCGGAAACATGCATAGATGAAAATATTTTAACATCTCCCCCGAATTCTCGCACGCTGTCGACTAGTGATACGTATCTTTTTCTCTGCTGAATGTCAGAACATCTGAAAATCAATTTGGCATCATAAAATTTTTAAAATAAAATAAAAAACCTGAATAAATTATCTGAAACTAATAATGTTTCTATAGATTGAGCTTCGCACGCTTTTTCGACATGTTTTAAGCCATAAAATGCTTTCGCAGGTTCATTCTGAAGCATAGAATAAAAAGCTTCCAAGGCTTTTACTTCACTTAATGCTTTAGTATCAGCCATCTTCGCTATAACTGCTGGATCCATCAAAATTTCTGAAAAAACTAAATTTTAAAAATCAAAATAGCAATTAAGCTTACCTTTCAATGAATGCTTGAATCCAGAAGAAGAGTGGACAAGGAGGAATTTAGGTTTGTTTTCGATTAATGTTTTATTGTCGGATTTGGACGCTTCTTGGAACATAAAATCGTAGAATTGATCGCGGACGAAACCCGGGCTTGCAAGCAAAACGCATTTGACGACATCGAAGTTTATATGACGCAATATCGCTTGCATGACGCTATCAAAAAATTTCGCTATGCCCTAAAAGAACGATTATTATTTGTATAAAAATTGGTTTTATATTTACTTTTTCGTGTTGTTTCACATTTCCTTTTCGCTTCCGAGGTATAACTTGGTCGATTTTACTCCGAACGATGGTCATACTGGAAGTTATTAAGCAGACGTAAGCTAAACCTTCTTGCATTATAACAGCACCAACGTCGGCATTCTTAAAAACACAAAATTAGTTCATTTAACAAACAATATTTAACAAAACTCACTTGTGAGGGATCGCAGGCGATATCAACTCTTTCCAATGAAACGGAATCCCATTCAGTCTTAGTTAAAGTAAATTTTCTGTTAACTTCGAGATCCAAAGTGTGGTAAGCACCCATCTGTAACAGATATTCAGGAGTTGCAATGAATTTTAAGTTAGACAGCCAGCAAAGAAGGCATTGGCTGCTACGGAGAAACCTCTGTGCAGAACTGCAACCAACAAGGCTGATGAACTAAGCTTAAGCGGTAGGAAATGACCACCAACTGAACCCTACAGCCTAACTTGATGTATGAGTAGAAAAGAGCACATTCTCAGCTACTTTGAAAAAATGGTGAAACTCCTACATGCCTGGAAGTCTGTCGAAGTACAGCAGACGTGCTCAGACAGAGGAGTAAAGCCTGCATTCTGGTGGCTGATAGGATACAAGAAACTATGTCAACTGAAAGACTAGGGCTAGGCAGTGTGCAATCTAGCTAGCAGGAGGGGTCGATGCGCACAATGGCCCAGCTATCTAATCTTAGCTAGAATGAGAGAAAAACCCAGACAATGGGAGTACTGGACTCTTTCCAGCTTCTGGAGGCTAATCAAAGGGCTAGGGCTGGACAGTGAGCAATAATCTAGCTAGCAGAACGTACAATAAAGGGTTGATGCGCACAATGCTCCAGCAATATCAGATGGGCATACTCACTCCAGCTTCTGGAGGCTAATCAAAAGCCTAGGGCTGGACAGTGAGCTATAATCTAGCTAGCAGAACGTACAATAAAGGGTTGATGCGCACAATGCACCAGCAATATCTAATCTAAGCCAGACTGAGAGCAAAAAAACTGCCCATCGGACTACTTAACAAGACCTCTGTCGCTGGAGCTTAACTAAAAGACTAGGGCTAAGCAGTAAGCAATCTAGCTAGCAGGAAGGGTTGATGCGCACAATGGCCCAGCAATCTAATCTTAGCTAGAATGAGAGAAAAACCCAGACAATGGGAGTACTGGACTCTTTCCAGCCTCTGGAGGCTAATCAAAGGGCCTGGGGCTGGACAGTGAGCTATAATCTAGTTAGCAGAACATACAATAAAGGGTTGATGCGCACAATGCAGCAATACCTAGTCTAAGCCAGAATGATAGAAAATCCCAGACGATGGGCATAATCACTCCAGCTTCTCTCTCCAGCTTCTGGAGGATAATCAAATGCCTAGGGCTGGACAGTGAGCTATAATCTAGCTAGCAGAATAAAGGGTTGATGCGCACATTGCACCAGCAATCTAAGCAATTAAAGCAAAAAACTGCCCATCGGACTACACAACAAGACTTCTGTCCGGTCGCTGGAGCTTAACTAAAAGACTAGGGCTAAGCAGTGAGCAATCTAGCTAGCAGGAGAGGGTCGATGCGCACAATGGCCCAGCTATCTAATCTAAGCTAGAATGAGAGAAAAACCCAAACCATTGGACTAAACTCTTTCAGGCCAGCCGCTACTCAAAAGCCTAGGGCCGGACAGTGAGCTATAATCCAGCTAGCAGAACGTACAATAAAGGGTTGATGCTACAATGCACCAGCAATATCTAATCTAAGCCAGTATGAGAGAAAATCCCAGACGATGGGCATACTCACTCCAGCTTCTGGAGGCTAATTAAAAGCCTAGGGCTGGACAGTGAGCTATAATCTAGCTAGCAGAATGTACTATAAAGGGTTGATGCGCACAACGCACCAGCAACATCTAATCTAAGCCAGACTGAGAGCAAAAAACTGCCCATCGGACTACTCAACAAGATCTCTATCCAGTCGCTGGAGCTTAACTAAAAGACTAGGGCTAAGCAGTGAGCAATCTAGCTAGCAGGAGAGGGTCGATGCGCACAATGACCCAGCTATCTAATCTAAGCTAGAATGAGAAAAAAACCCAAACCATTACACTAAACTCTTTCAGGCCTCAGGAGACCAATCAAAAGCCTAGTGTGGTGAGCTATAATCTAGCTAGTAGGGCACACAATGACCCAGCAGTATATAAGCTAGAATGAATCATTTACCTTCACGTATTGGTTCTCTTCAATATTTCTCCCTTTAAGTCGCAAAACGCACGCTTGGGTATCAAAATCGATCGCTTCCACCCGAATGGTAAGCGTCGTCCGAATCCTCGAACTTGTCGAAGATCCAGTCGACGACTCATTTTGCACTTTCCTAAACAAAAACAATAAGAAATATAACAAAAATGACAAAAAACCATAAAACTCACCTAATAGTAGACGCCCTCACCGTATCCCCTTCACTGACCAAATTATAAGCGTGCCACATATCCTCCGACTCTTCAGGTATAAGAACCACACATCTAAAAACCCCAACAATAATTAAACATAAAATTTTATTAAAATAAAAAATTACCCTCCTCCATCCTTCTCGACGTTTTTGTGTACGAGTTTCATCTGAGCGTAATTATATCAATTTTGGCCACGAATACAATATTTGAGTTATTCTTCTTCCTTATGTTATTCATTTTGTAAAAACTCGGGTCGTGCGAAATGCAAAAAGAAGGTTAAATAATCTAACCTTTAGGGAAACCTAACATTTATCTAAAATTTCGATCAAGCTCTCCTTCATCAAAAAATATTGCAGGCAATATAATAATAATTTATAATAATTTTTATTAATTGATAAAACAATTTATTTAATTTTAGTCAAATATAAACAAATAATATGACTTTTTTGATGATAAGGAGTTTCGCGGTCAAATCTGATCAGCTGATTCTTCAGATTTGCGCCGTGATCAGCTGATCGGAGTTTTTCTGTGTTGTGGTTTTGTATCTTGTGTCGTTTGTGCCGTTTTTGAAAGATTATTGAAGTGTATTTTTGTGTTTTTAAGTCGGATGATATATTTTTAAGTATATGTGCTTTGTTATATTTTTGAGAAGATCACGTGAACTTTGGTAAGTGGATGGTTTGTTTAAATTTGTTCAGTTGGGACGTTGATGTAAATATTGTTTGAAAAATCGTTGCAGCTTTCAAAATTGAAAAATTAGGTGCTTCGTTTTGAAAAAAAAAAAGTATGGATTCCTTGGTCGAAAAATTGTTAAAAACGCTTTTATTTCGATTGAATGCAAGTTCCCTGAAAAACACTTAAAACATCCAGTTTAAAGGGTGTTTCTGGGTCCAAATTATATTGAAAAAGAAGAAACCCCAAAAATCGGGCTTAGGCTTCGACGCCTTCGAAATGTTCCACAATCATGGCACTTGGCCCCTTTTCCCCTGAAAGTAGCGTAGGTAATTAAATAATATTCGTTCCCACTTTCGAAATATTTGTTTTCAATCTTAAGGCAGAAAGTACTAGTTTGAAGAGCTTCCAACGAAAACTTCCTTAAAGAAAGGTACACTCTCATTAAAGAGAAGTAACAAAGTAGGAGGGGGAAGTATACATATAGCAGGGGGAATTATAACAGAGATGGAAGTTTATTAACGGAGGGGGAAGTATAAGGGAGGGAAAGTATGAGGGAGGGGGAAGTATAAGGAAGGGGAAGTATAACGGAGGGTGAGCAAAACGGAAAAGGGAAGTATAACGAGTGCGAAGTTTATTTTTTTTGGCGAAAAAATTTCCAAGTTTTTTTTTAATTTTCTAAGTTTTTATTATTCAAAAAATTTTCTTTAAGTTTTTTTTTTAATTTTCCGAGTTTTTAAATTTTTTTAAATCTTTTTCTATGTTTTTCCGAGTTTTTTTTTCTTTTTTTTCCCCCGAAAGTTCTAAGTATCAAGGTAGAAATAATGGGTCCCAGTCGTAAGGCGTTGAAGTATTTTTTTACTTTATATAGGTAATAAATAAATAATATATAATAAAAAAATAATAAATTATTTTTTTATTTCAAGTATTTTTTTTATTACCAACTTTGTTCTGTTTGTTGTTGCGTTGAAGTATTTTTTTACTTATATAGGTAATAAATAAATAATAATATAATAAAAAAATAATAAATTATTTTTTATTTCAAGTATTTTTTTATTACCAACTTTGTTCTGCTTGTTCTGTCTCATGGCGAGTAAAATTGTTAATCGTTGCTAAAGGAAACTCCTTTGTTTTCGGATGTGTTTTTCAATTTTGAAAAAGGTCACCGAATAAACTGTTCTCGTTTTTTCTGGCTAAAAAACCGAGAAAAACTCTTAAAAAAGGGTGAAAAATGCTTTTCTCGGCTGAAATAGCGTGGTAAAGTCTTAAATCTCTGGTATACCAGCGGGGTTTCCGGCCCAGAAGACTGAAGAAAAAGCCCATTTTATTAAAAATGGAATTTGGATCAAAAACCCCTGAAAATCCGATAAAAAAGGGTTTTTTAGGGCTGAAGTAGCGATGAAATGTCTTAAAAATCTGGTATACCAGCGGGTAAGCCCATAAATTTGTTTAGAAGGGGGTTTGGCTCAAAAACCCTAGGAAAACCCCCGAAAATCCGTTAAAAAAAAGGGTTTTTTAGGGCTGAAGTAGCGATGAAAAGTCTTAAAATCTGTATACCAGCGGGTAAGCCCATAAATTTATTAAGAAGGGGGTTTCCCGCCCTAGGAAAACCTCCGAAAATCCGTTAAAAAAAGGGGTTTTTAGGGCTGAAGTAGCGAGGAAAAGTCTTAAAAAAATACCAGTTAGATTTCGAAGAAAGGAATTCACCTAACTTTAAGTAATCATGATTTTAGCGAAAACCGTAAAAAAAAACTTTATTTTATTTTATTTTATTTTTTTGACAAGGCGGGTGTTACAATAATTGAAATGGAAATTCTGGCTCGAAATCTGAAATAATTTCACCCCTGGGCCCCGGGGAGAGCGCCAAGGCTGAATGTTAATTTTTTCAGTGAATCGATTTCATAGAGCTATGATTTTCTCCTGGTGATCCATTTTGAAAAAAAATTAAATTCACTTTTTGTTTGTTTCAGATTGTGTTTCGAATTGTTCGTAATGAAATCGGGCTTTGTTAAAAAACTATGAGTGATCCTCCTCCAGATCGACCTTCGGGGCTTCGGCCACCGAGTAAAATCGGAAGATTATGTGCATCCGCCCATCCCAAACCAGCGGTTCCTGCAACTCCGAAAACAAGTCAGTCGATTTTAATTTAATGCACTTTTCAACGCTTTCTGTTCTTGTGCACCTTGCATGAATTTTTCAGGTTCCAGCTTAATTCTATCGTTATGTTTATTGTCAGGAAGCAATATCGAAAAAGTTGGTAGAAAAGAAAGTTTTCTACAAATCGTCGAAGATTCGTGTTTCACTACGAAAACTTACAAAACAAACTTTGACACGAAAGTATTCTATCAAGGTTAATAACCTCCTGGTTTATCATGAGACAGAAGTTGATTTTTTTATTGGTCGACATATTTAAAAAAAAAATGGTTGAAAAAGTGGCTTGGGGAGCTTTTGGAGGATATTCTTCCAGAATTTGCTGTAGATGCGGCTTTACTGAATTTTTAGTTCCTTCTCATTTCTGACTCGAACGCTACAAGTTTTGAATAAAATTCTGTGTCGAGTTATGAATGATGAGGATGACTCAACTTAAAAAAAAATCGAGATCCTACATACTTGTATTAATAAACACGCGTCAGCTTGTGAATAATTAAGATCAGTGGGTTTCCATTATCTAATAATTTTGTTTAAAATATTAGTTTTTCAACTGTATTCTTGGAAAAGCGTTATTCCATAAGTTTTTATAAATAACTGCTCGACTTATCAATGCGTCCTTATAAATATTCATGGCCCATTAAAAAAATAATCGTAATCAGTTTTTAATTTAAACGAACAATCGTCCAATGATTCATTTCACGAACCCAATCAATTCCATCCAGCGATGCGGAAAGGCAAATCGTCCTTATTAATCGCTCAGATTTTTAAGACAACGGGGCTACTGTTTGACCTTTTTTGTTGGGGGCCTGTCGGAGTGTTAAAAAAAACCTTAAAATTCTTTAATTTAAAATGATAATCCATTTGAAAAAGTGAACGACTGCTATTTTTAAAATTGCCAAAAGCACCAACAGTAGCACTATCCCTCGTTTCTTCCGCCCAGGAAAGAGAGATTTTACCAGATTTGTGGTCTTCTACCTTGATATTTCGAGCAAGTGACTCCCTTTTACTTGATCTTCTGCTTGAAGTTGATTTTCTTTTAGGTAGATTTCTTTTCTTCAAAATCTACCTATTGTAATGTACCAAGTTTATATATATACATGTATATATTAGCACGATAACTGGAGCAATTTTAACGTGAGGGTGACGATATCCGGTATTTAGAGTTTTATCTCAATAGCTCGGACGAGTTCGTTAATGGCTGAAATCGACCAGCGATTCACCTACTTTACTTAGGGCTTAAAAGACAAAATTGGCATTTTCTATTGAAATCCTAGTTCTTTTGCAAAAAAAACTTTAAGACCTCTGCGAGGGCGTGTAAAAAATTAATTAAAGCAGGTTTGGACGAGCCAGGCGCAAAATATTGAACTAGCTAAACTTTAAAAAAATTTGAATTTATACCGGGAAATTATTAAATATTTTATTATAAAAATTATCAGATGTTTTTCTAGGGGCTCAATTTTCGGTAGATTTTTTATTTTAGGTAATTTCTTTTCTTCAAAAATCTACCTATTGTAATGTACCAAGTTTATATATATATGTATGTATATATTAGCACGATAACTGGAGCAATTTTAATGTGAGGGTGACGATATCCGGTATTTAGAGTTTTTATCTCAATAGCTCGGACGAGTTCGTTAATGGGCTGAAATCGGACCAGCGATTCACCTACTTTACTTAGGGCTTAAAAGACAAAATTGGCATTTTCTATTGAAATCCTAGTCCTTTTGCAAAAAAAAAACTTAAGACCTCTGCGAGGGCGTGTAAAAAATTAATTAAAGCAGGTTTGGACGAGCCAGGCGCAAAATATGAACTAGCTAAACTTTAAAAAAAATTTGAATTTATACCGGAAATTATTAAATATTTTATTAATAAAATTATCAGATGTTTTTCTAGGGGCTCAGTGGCGCAATTTTTCTTATATCATCATTTTTATAACATAATTATATATTTTGTGTTTATACATTTTAATTTTAATCATGAAAGAAATCTACCTTTTAGTCCCTGCTACCGCAGGGTCATTATTTTATTTCGAACGTAAGCACACTTCCACTTCAAATGTTTGTAACAAACTGACAGAGTACTGTACACGTGTTAAAGAGGTTACGGAAGTTTACGGAACTAAATAAATGCTAAACTTGAAAAAAAATCAGGAAAGTCATGATCCTGCAGGATACACTGCCAAATTAAGGCACGTCCTACACCCGATCTCAACTTGTCTGTGGTTCCGGCCGGCCGGCATTTTTTTTTTCCGAACACTTTACGCCACAGTTTTCAACCGATTTTCACACAAATTTTTTAGCCGGTGGAGAAGATTGTAACGGGGGCGATTTTGAATTTCGAAAAAATGGCGAGAGTCTGTTGAAATTTAAAAAAATTCGCTGCGGCCGAACCGTTAATCTGATTTTCACCAATTTACACCAATTACTCCTTATATTTTTAAGAATTTTTGGTGTAAAAAAATTGCCACTTTTTAATTATTATTTTTTTTAGTAGGAGAAATTTCATACTTCTACCCTTACGAGAGGCACATCCTAGGCCAAAGAGCCCATTATTTCTACCTTGACACTTAAATATTTTCGAAAAAAAAGAACTGAGAAAATTTTTCAAAAAAAAAACCAAAAAATTTTTTCGGAAAAAAAATTAAAAATTTTTTGACAAAAAAACTTCGAAAATTTTCGAAAAACCAAACTTGGAAAATTCTCCTTTATACTTTCCTCCCTTATACATCCCCTACCGTTTACTTTCGTTCCCTATTCTTCCCCCTCCGTTATACTACCCCTACCGTTATACTTCGTTCGTTATTCTTCCCCTCCGTTATACTACCCCTCACTTAAACTTCCCCCCCCATATACTTCCCTCACTTATACTTCCCCCTTCCGTATCTTCTCCTCCGTTATACTTCCCCTCCCACACTTCCCTCTCCGTTATACTTCCCCTCCCATATACTTCCCCCTCCGTTATACTTCCTCTCCCATATACTTCCCCCTACGTTTTACGTCCCCTCTGTTATACTTCCCCCTCATTTATAGATACTTCTCTTTAAGGAAGTTTTCATTGGAAGCTCTTCAAACCAGTACTTTTACCTATTATATATGTTTCAATAAACCCAACGAATTTTATCCAACCAAATTTTCTTCTCCCACAACGCATGTGAAAACCCTGAAAAAAAAAAAATCTACCTAAAAACTCTATAAATCACGTTCTTAGGAAAAGGGGGTCTTCCACACCAAAGCAGCAAAATCAATCAGTCATGAGATTGTGGTGCCGCCGGAAAATTAAAAAAAAAAACTCGGAAAATTTTTAGAAAAAAAATCCCTCTCTCTTATACTTCCCCTCCCTTATACTTCCCCCTCCGTTGTACGTCCCCTCCGTTATACTTCCCTCTCCTATTGTTACTTCTCTTTAAGAAAGTTTTCGTTGGAAGCTCTTCAAACCTGTACTTTTACCTATATAAATATTGTTTCAATAAACCCAACGAATTTTATCCAACGAAATTTTCTTCTCCCACAAACGCATGTGAAAACTCTGAAAAAAAAATCTACCTAAAAACCCTATAAATCACGTTATTTGGGAAAGGGGGTCTTCCACACCAAAGCAGCAAAATTAATCATGAGATTGTGGTGCCGGCCGTCCGTCCGTCGCCAGCTTTTTTCCGGAACATTTCACGCAATTTTTATCTGATTTTTTACAAAATTCATATTGAGTTTTATCTAGAAGATTTCGAGAACTTTGTTTTGGAATTTCAAAAATGGCGGAGATCTCATTCTAAAGTTTCGTTTAATGCGCTGCCGTACTATTAATCCTATGTTCACCAAATTTTCTCCAACTACTCCTTAAATTAAAGAGTCAAAAGTCTGTTGAGTTTCGATAGAAGAGAGAAATTTTGGCTTTCACGCACGTTCACAATGGCCTAGATGGGCGAAGACTCCCAGGTCCAGACCCTTAATTACATTGCATTTTTTTAGTCTCTACTGCGTAATCTTTTTCTTTTCTTTGGCGTGTGTAATCCACAGTTTTATGGAGACGCCTTTTATCGCAGATTTGAGACACTGACGCGACAAAATTTATCCACATAAATCATATTTAAAGGCTTGGCCGGATGACTGCAATTTTTTTTTTCTCAGGAACGCCTTAAGGTCGCTTTTCTGAGGTTTTTTCTGGCTTCCCTGAGGCAAACTTCGAATTTTTGCAACCTCTTGGCCCTGATAGCTACTAGTTTTGGTCACGGTCTCCTTTTTGCTTCATATCTGCGTTTTCAACGATAAAAAAAATTTTTTTTGATAACATTTTTATCCAAATTATGGTTGTTTGATATTTGACGTAAGAAGCAAGAAATTTAACGTGTCTACGTTATCTACATCAGCCGTGTCCTTTAATGTCCACCCACTAAATTCAAGATTCCCTCAAAGGCGTTGTTATAAAGTGTCGCTTTTTTGCAGTAAATGTTTATGTGAAAGAAAAAAAAGAGTCGGATTATTTGGAAGAGAAATTCATCATTGTCTTGTTTTTATGTGTTGAACGGAGAATTCAGTTTTATCGGCTGTCATAATTTATCGTATGCTAAATTGGCCGTACGACTTAAAGACGGTTCCGCTCCGCCCCTTGGGACCTTCAATTTTAAACGGATGTCGTGCTTTATGTTAAATTGCCGGAAAGAGGGGCGGGAAGATGTGAATTTGGCCGGATGAAGGTGTACTTTAAATTCACTTTAAGTGGGTTTCTAGGGTCAAAAGACAAGTGATCGTTATTTTGAAAAAATATCAGTCGGATATTTACCGCCTCGTCAAATTAATGGCCAATTTAAAGGCTAACAGTGTGTTCAACACTCGAAAAGCACGAAAACTTAAGCTTAAGGATCACATTGCCACCAAGTGGAGCTTTAAAGTAATCCATAGAAACTATGGAAGCTTAGGGACAGAGTAGGGCATAATCGTAATCATGATTGTAATCATAGATTCATAGATTTTAATCATGTTATCATAGATGATTGTAATCATGATTGTATCATAATATGATACATTATTATGATACATACGATTTTTTTGAAAAACAATCACAAAAAGTACGATTTTTTGAAAAACGATTACAAAAAATATGATTTTTTGAAAAACAATCACAAAAAATACGATTTTTGAAAAACAATCACCAAAGTACGATTTTTGGAAACAATAAAAAAAATACGATTTTGAAAAACATTCACAAAAAAGTACTATTTTTTGAAAAACAATCACCAAAAAGTACAATTTTTGAAAACAATAACCAAAAAGTACGAATTTTTTTGAAAAACAATCACCAAAAAGTACGATTTTTGGAAAACAATCACAAAAAATACAATTTTTGAAAAACATTAAAAAAAATACGAATTTTGAAAAACAATCACAAAAAAATCGTTACAAAAAATATGATTTTTTGAAAAAAGATCACAAAAAATACGATTTTTTGAAAAAACAATCACAAAAAATACGATTTCTTGAAAAACAATCACAAAAAAATACGATTTTTTTGAAAAACGATTACAAAAAAATGTTTTTGAAAAAGAATCACAAAAAAATATTTTTGGAAAACAATAAAAAAAATACGATTTTTGAAAAACATCACAAAAAATACAATTTTTGAAAAACAATCACAAAAAATACGATTTTTTGAAAAACAATCACAAAAAATAGATTTTTTGAAAAACGATACAAAATACGATTTTGAAAAAGAATCACAAAAAATACGATTTTTTGAAAAACGATCACAAAAAATACGATTTTTTGAAAAACGATTACAAAAAATATTTTTGAAAAACAATCACAAAAAAATACGATTTTTTGAAAAACGATACAAAAAAATATGATTTTTGAAAAACAATCACAAAAAACGATTTTTGAAAAACAATCACCAAAAAGTACGATTTTTGAAAACAAAAAAAAAAAATACGATTTTTGAAAAACATTCACAAAAAATACAATTTTTGAAAAACAATCACAAAAAATACTTTTGAAAACAATCACAAAAAAATAAGATTTTTGAATAACGATTACAAAAATATGATTTTTTGAAAAAGAATCACAAAAAATACGATTTTTTGAAAAAACATCACAAAAAACGATTTTTTGAAAAACGATACAACAAATAATTTTTTGAAAAACAATCACAAAAAATACAATTTTTGAAAAACAACAAAAAATATGATTTTTGAAAAACAATCACAAAAAATACGATTTTTGAAAAACAATCACCAAAAATACGATTTTTGAAAAACAATCACAAAAAAATACGATTTTTGAAAACAATCACAAAAAACGATTTTTTGAAAAACAATCACAAAAATACGATTTTTTGAAAACAATCACAAAAATACATTTTTTGAAAAATGATTACAAAAAACATTTTTGAAAAACAATACAAAAAAGACATTTTTTGAAAAAATGCCCTTTTTGCTTAGGGTTTACACTATCCCACCAAGTGGAGCCTTAAGGATCCCACTATGCCACCAAGTGGAGCTTACAAAAAGGAGCTCGGATTATGAAGCAAGCGTTCTACATAACAGGATTCGTCCGATTGATTCTCAAGGTCATTCTTTTCCTAATTTTTCCATTTTTTACCCTTATCTTCTCCCCCATGTTCAAAGGCAACCGGGAGTAAGTTAACTTTTTGCCCTTACAGTTTTTAAGCTTTTTCACAATTTGGAATGACTTACGCTTTTATGATCTCAGATCATCCTGATCGCGAATTGGCTTTTAGCCTCCTTGACACCCCCCACAACAGCTTCGTTCTCTGAAAATACACCTCAACTTCCAGCTATTTATGCGGAAAATTTTGCCATTTTTAGCCTTATTTTGTGTAAAAGTTGTGAGCAAAGTGTTTTTTGGAAAATTTATTTTGTCTTTTGGGTTTTGCAAGTTGTTATTCCTTTTGAATTGTTCGGGAAAAAGGAGTTTTATATTTCACGTCCTTTTGGTCCCTTTTTCAAAATTTTACGCTGTTTTCCACCGACTTATTCATTGTTTTTTTCGAGTTTGAACTGGAATAAAGCTTATTTTGCGGATCTCCGCGACGGTGGTAGGGGCTCAGTGGGCAGCCCCTCGAGAGCGAAAAAAAAAATCGAGGTGTGTTCCACCATTCCGTCAGAAGGCATCGAACAGAAATCACCATCACTCATGCCAGCTCTCTTCGGCTATCATATGTCATCTTCAGGTAACATCCCCTTCATGCCCAATCAAACCCGTCAATGTCTTTTCGAGTTCACAAAAAAAATCCAATTTTCCAATTCAATTCAAATACGCATTTTTTCTACATTTCCCTACCCACACTTTTTTTAAATCCTCTTTTTCCCACGTAAACAACTATGTAAATCATTAATTTCGAATTTTTTTAATCTATTTTCTTAAAAATTATTTTTGGAATCATTTTCCCATTCACCCATCATTTTCAGGGTCGGTTTAAAGTTCAAAATTGATCGTTTTCTGTTCAGATTTTATCGGAAATGTTTTTTGAAAATTTTTTTTTTCTCTTCTCAAACAAAGGATCTCAAATCTAATTGGTTGATTGTTATTTGTGACATCGTTAATTACGTGGGCGCGGCTTAATTTTCTTTAAATCAAACCAATTATTCTTTTTAGTAAAAATATATTGGAAAATACAGTCCGAAAAATCCCACAGGTGTTATTTGATGGATTTATGGATGGAATTTACATTTTTTTGCTTTCTACAAGGACTTTCAAACTTTACGTTTTTATGTCTTTTTTTAAGTCCCACTTAACTTAATGTTTTTATAAATGGAACCTTTCTGTTTTTAATGGATTTCTTTAATTTGCCAGTAAAAAAAGGAATTTTTTTTCTTTTTCCCGCTTCTTGAATCCCGGATGTTTCTGATGCCAAAATGTGGGTGCAACAATCTTGTTTTTCTCAGGAAACGCCTTTTCTTTTGTAAATAATAAAAATTCAAGGAAAGGTGTCTTAAAGAGCCATTTTCCAGGTTAAAACAGGGTTCATAGTTTGAAAAAATTTAGCATAAAAATAAACTTTTATATTCAAATATATTCAAAGTCGAGAAACAATGAAGCATCAGTCCGTAATGAATCGGCCCATTCATTTATGGTAATAAAGTCATGTGTACGAGAACCTTGAGTACAAAAGACGATTTTTTTACCCATTTTCTAAGATGTCCTTGTCCCTGTGTTCATGCGTTTAACTCAAAATGGGACTAATTCTGTCAGTGATGACGGTTTTTCTCATTTGTCCTGGACCTAAAGCTGCTCTTGGCCTTATTATCCTTGTTTGAAAATGCGGTTTCCGTGACTTTGACCACTGTCGCCTTTTAAAAACGCTTGATGAATAAACAATTAACTATTTTTAAACAAAACTCCCCAGAAACTCATTTTTTTCCTGAGAAATCGTCGGTTCAGCATTTTCCAAGGTTTTGTTCTCTTGTATTAATTAACATTTTATCGGATCTTTGCGATGTACGAAGCCACCAAAGGCTTTATTACTCTAAACCGCAACGTCAAGGACAACTTGTTATTTTTCAGTATAATAATAATTTTAAACTGTAATTTTATATCAATTAATACCATATTTGGGTTGAAAGTATGTTTTACGAAAAAAAAATTACTACGTTGAATTTCAGCACCCTGTGTTTACGTCCAAAAAGTGACCTAGCAGTGGTTTTTTGGCTGAAATGTCGTTTAATGACTTTTACAGAATCCTCCGTCTAACACTGCTTTACGGCCAAAATATCGACCTATCGTCAGTTTTGCGTCCATAATACCAATCGAGCTGCACTTTAACCGCCCAAATGTCCATTTAGCGACTGTTTTACTGCCAAAATGTCGATCTACTGGCTGTTTTACGTCCAAAAAAGTGACCTAGCAGTGGTTTTTTGGCTGAAATGTTCGTTTAATGACTGCTTTACAGCCTAATCCTCCGTCTAATCAATGATTTACGGCCAAAACATCGACCTATCGTCAGTTTTGCGCCCATAATACCAATCGAACTGCACTTTAACCGCCCAAATATCCATTTAACGACTGTTTTGCAACCGAAATGTCCATTTAGCGACTGTTTCACCGCCAAATTGTCCATGCAACGGCGTTTTACGGCCAAATGTCGATCTATTGGCTGTTTTACGTCCAAAAAACTGACCTAGCAGCGGTTTACTGGCTGAAATGTCAGTTTAATGACTGCTTTATAGCCAAATCCTCCGTCCAATGACTGCTTTGCTCAGTAGTCAATTGCTCCATTGTTCCAAATTTTATGGAGATCTTCTCGGGTATGGTATAAGTAAATTCTGAAAATTTCAAGTCGATCGGTATACAGGGTGCCGAGATATACCCCGGAGTGCTTTTTTTTGTGGGTTAAAAAGTACTTGCAACTACGGGAACTCCCTCAAAGTAGAGCAATTCAATCATTTTTCTTCCTACTATCGAAAAAAATTTCTTCGCCCAGACAGGCCACACGGATCTGGCGTGAACAGCACAAATTTCTCCCTACTATCGAAAAATATTCTATTACATATAAGGAGTATTTTTAGATAATTTGGTTAAAATCGGATGGAAATTGGTTAAATTTTCTAATTAATTTTCCTTTTTGGTTAAATTTTCTAATTAATTTTCCTTTTTGGGGTCTGGAAGACCCTTTGCCAATGAAGGGTATCACAATAACTTCTCTTTGAGAAAATTAAAAGAACTCCCTAGGTTCCTCCGGGAGGGAACCACAAGAAGAGAAGTCGACCTAAAAATTTTGCATTTTAATTTTTATTGCGTCTATATTCCGCAAGGTTATTGATTTTACTATGAAACAATTAATAGAGGAAGAAATGACTGATAACGTATATCTCACGACGCGATTCGGCTTAAAAAGCCTCGTCAGGAGAGCTATTTTCTCTATCACAATCATTTTTATCTTTTCACTGTGAACTTATCTCCGAAAGATTTAGAGGATACAGCGGGAAGCCGGAAACAAACCGTCTCCCTAAAGCTCACCGCCGCCACCGTTCTCCGATAGATAGAGCCACTCCTAGAGATTTAGTGGATACAGCGGGAAGCTTGAAACAAACCTAAAAATTTTGGTCAATTTTCCGGAATTTTTGGATAAAAAAACAAAATATTGTTATGAATTAAAATCAACCAAGGTTTTCTAATCCCACTCGACGCAGTGTAAATGTCAACTTTTCACGCGAAATTTATCGCCCTTCTTTTTCATTCAGGTTTATTTTGCATAGAATGAAACCTTTTTTAATCCGCCATTAAGTTAGTTTTTCGTGGCGTTCCCAAAAAGTCGTAAATTTCGTCTTGTTTTTCTCACCTTTTTATTCTCCAGAACCAAGGAAAAGAGGCTTTACGATTTTGAACTTGAAACTCCCACTCTAAATCCTTTGATTCATCAATCAGCCGACTCTCCAATTTCCATAATTTTTCTGGAAGATCCTGGAATTCAAAAAATGGTAATTTATTTATGAAAAATCTAATAACGGTAAAAAATAGCGTTTTAGGCAAAAAATATTTTGATTTTTTAAAAACGCATAGTGATGTAATCTTTTAAACATTTTTTGATTTTAAAAAACACTTATTAAAAATTAGTTTCCACAATAATTACAGATTTTAAATTAAGAAAGATCAACGCCCCTTTAATTTTTCAGGTCAATTTTGTTTTCTAAAAAAAAAAATATTCCGTAGGTGGATCACACTGGAATACTCAGGTTTAAGGCCAAGTGTAGGCCATCGTGTAGGAAGGATTATACTATTCCTGTGTTTGTAGGTCATTTCGTTCCTTTGGTTTAAAAATGGAAAAATCGTTTTATTGGTCCATAAAATTAAGATCTACGTCTCGTCTTAACGCTGAATCAGAGACGCCTACGTTCTTTAATTATCCTCGAAAAGACATTCGACGTAAAAGAAAAAAAAAAAATTAAAACTTCTCGATATTTTTAGATGGAGCGAGTTATTTAAGAAAACTTAGCGATGACCTCATGAAAACGAGGATTAATGGTAACGATAGTTTAAGCTGGAGGAATGTCCATTGTATTGCACTTTGCATGGTTTTTTATTGCACGTTTTTTCTTTTTTATTTAGAAGAAGTCGAGGAAGACTTTTACCCTTCGAATGGGAGGAGGATGAGCTACGACAGAAAGTCTTCAAGTGAGTTTATCCGTTCTGCGAAGAAATCAGTGAAATTTGATTCTGAACCAAAAATCGGAGTTTATGTTCGTTCCACAGACACACACAGTAGTAATTCTTTTCTTTTTCACATTTTTGGCACTGAATTCAACGTAGCACATTACACTATATTAATGCGATTTAATTACACTGCCTCCTTGATCATTCATTGTCCAATTAGGATAGTTCACTAGCGGTCTAACTTTAGTACACCTGGATGCTCTAGTTTATTGCTTTCGAATACAAGCGGTTTGACCGCAGCTGTAGGTTCCAATGACCTTAGGCTGCTCAAATTTTTTGGTTCAGAAAATGATTTCTAAATTTGGATTTCAACCTGCGAATTACCAACGTGCATGTTATTGTATTCTGTTTCATTTGTTTTTGCTTCTTCCATCATTTTGTGTTTGTCTGCACTCTTTTTGCTTGCACGTGCATGAAGTCGGTGGCCTGTCGTCCAACGACTCCCTTTGGGGTGATGCGAGGAGACTTAGCGAAGCCGGAATTAGACGTGCATCAGGTAGTTTTGCTCGTTTTAAGCCTTTTTGTTGAGAATATGTTGAGAAAAAGTATTTTTGTTTTTGTAGACAACAGTGTCGTCTTGACTGAAGATACCGATAGTTTTATTATCGGTGACCGGGTATGGGTCGGTGGTACGAAACCGGGTCATATATCGTTTATCGGAGAAACGCAATTTGCGCCCGGAGATTGGGCCGGGATCGTATTAGATGAGCCGATTGGTAAGAAACGTTTTATGCTAAAATCCCGCCATTTAGGATGTCCTTTTAAGGTAAAAATGATGGATCTGTCGGTGGGATTCGTTATTTTCAATGTGAAAACAAAAAGGGAGTTTTTTCTAAGTTGAGCCGCCTGACAAGATACCCACTTTCGACCCCTTTATCGACGCCGACGCCGACATCTCCGACACCTCCACTTCCTTCTACTTCTCCGATTTTAAAAACTTCTCCGACTTCCAGCATTAAAAGCTCTTCTGCGAGATCGACTGTCAGCCCGACTACTCCAGGTAGACTCGATGGTTTAAAGTAATTAGAATTTAAATTTTCGTAGCACACACTGGAGAAGTTAAAGTTGGAGAAAGAGTTATTGTAATGAGCGGGCAAGGTTCCAAATTGGGTGTACTCAGATTCAAAGGATATACGGCGTTTTCTGAGGGTACATGGTGCGGAGTAGAACTTGATGAGCCTCTAGGGAAAAACGATGGTTCAGTCGAAGGCGTCAGGTATAACCAATGAGAGCAAAACGAATTTCTAATGAATAAACAGATATTTCACATGCGAGCCGAAATACGGGTTGTTTGCCCCGCTTCATAAAGTGAGCAGATCGCCAGCTCCGAATCGTCGCCCTTCATGTCAAATCCATCATTCGGTCAGGAGGGCTTCTTCTAAAGAAAGCCTCAATTCGACGACTTCTAGCGTTCGCACAACAGCTACTACTGCTAGTACAGCAAGGGTAAGAGGCGTCTCTCTAAATGTGCATGTAGCACGATTGTCTTTCCCTTACCCAAATCCTATACTTCAAACTTGTATTGATTGTTCCTTCAAATTTTCACAGAAGCCACTGTTCGCTCGCCCTTCAGCTTTACCAGCCACACCAAAGCCATCGAGTCAGGTAAAATATGGTCATCTAAGGGAGATTTAATGTGTTTAAGAGATCTAAATGTTCTAACTTTCGGTGTTAGGTTCTAACAGTTCTGACAGTGTAAAAAAATTTGAAATGTCCTTAAATATTTTGTTATTTTCTTAAATTTCAGGTTGATATGATAAGATACTATTATCCTCACTGGGAGCGAGAATTCTATTGAACGAAATAAATTTTCCAATTTTATTTTACAAGCCTATGCTCTATTTATTACTTTTTTTTAACTGTAGTTTTTCTTTTTCGATTTAATAGACTGATCTCTAGAATCTTACTAATAAAAAAATTTATGTTTTGTTAATTTTAAAAATTAATTTGTTATTTTAACTTCATTAAAAAAATTTTTGCTTTGCAAATATGTAATTTGTTAACGTGTTTTTTATGTGTAAATAATAAAGAGTGTTAATTTCTTATTTTCCTTTTCCTTCATCTTCAGATTCAAAGGAATCTATGAAATTTAAACAAAAAGGCATCGTCAGCGGCAGGTCGCATAAATGGCATACCAGAAAGTGGATATGAGGCGCTCCGGGTACGAAGGGCGAACTCAACGTAGTTTCGAGATATTCGCATTTTAACGTTTTATGTTACGGGCGAACTCAACAGAAAAGTCATGCCCTGGAATGGGAAAAGGAGTGGGGGATTTTGGACTAGGATATGGAGTTCGCCCTTCGTACCCGCTCGGATATCGCAGTTAGAGCTTTGCCGCATATCGGTTTTTACGTATTAAAAGGGGAAAAAAGGGCGAACTCAACATAAAAATTATATGGGTGTATTCACCAAGAGGTCTAGAATCTGAAAATGAAAAAAAAAATTGTCCCATGTTGAGTTCGCCCTTCGTACCCGGAGCGCCTCATATAGACTTTAAAATAAACCTACAGTGGTAGAGAATATCTTTAAAATTGGTCTTTAATCAAGAGAGGAGTACAAGGAAGATATGAGGCGCTCCGGGTACGAAGGGCGAACTCGACATGGGACAAATTTTTTTAACTTCCTTAAAGAAGTTATTGTGATACCCTCGACGTCGGGTTTTTGGGGAAGGGTCCTCCAGTTTTTTTTTTCATTTTCAGATTCTAGACCTCATGGTGAATACATCCATATAATTTTTATGTTGAGTTCGCCATTTTTCCCCTTTAAATACGTAAAAACCGAAACTTTAAAATGCGAATATCTCGAAACTACGTTTTGTCGAGTTCGCCCTTCGTACCCGGAGCGCCTCATATTTCCCTTGGCCTCTAGACCCTCTTGAATTTTCAGGATTTGCCTACAAAGCCACAGAAGTGCAGGAGCGCCCTCTGTTGTTTTCCTGGGTACCCAAAAAAAAAAAACGAATCCGTTGAAGGTGCTGTTAGTTGCTTTTAGAATTTTATATATTCTCCCGTTGAGAACAGGAATAAGCAGTGTTGCTGCAAGGTGTTTCCTGGCTCCTATGCTCTTATATAGGTTTGCTAAGAAAGAAAATTTCATAAAGCTAAAATTAGATAAAATGTTAATTAGACAAAATTAGATGTTTCAAGTTGTCGCTTGTTGGGAGAAAATTAGTTATTTAAAATTTGCGCTGTCAGAGATAGGTTATGATTTATGAGCATTTAGATCTCTTTCTGTTGGCGAAACGAACTCATTATAAGATATTTTATATTTTAGGACCTCTTAAAAAGCAAACAGGATCAAATAAACCAGCTCTTAAAAGAAAGAGAGCTCGACCGTTCGACGCTGACGAAAGCCGCAGAACAAGCCGACGAAGCCGAACGGAAGCTGGGACTTGTTCTTGACGAATTTGAATCAGTAAGGCAAACCTTTGAAATTATTTTGTAATTTTTGTTTCCTAGTATCGAGCGGATTCTGAGAAAAAGATAGCCGAGTTGACAATGAAGGTTAATTCGTTTGAAAAAGAGAAAAATGAATTACTTTCTCAAATGGAGGACATACAGTTTAGAACTGAAGAGGAATCCTTTCTCAATAAAGAAGTTGAGGTATTTTCTTTAATTTTTCTCTACCATTCATATTTTGTTTTAGGATAAAAATAAAAAGGCCAACGAAAGAATCAAAGAATTGAACTATCTCGTACAAGAGCAGAGAAATCGTATCGATGAGCTTGCTGTAGAATCAAGGATGCTAAAAGATTCAGAAGCGTCGCTTCTTCTCGTCCGAGAAGAGCTTGAACATCTCAAGAAAGGACACGAAGAAAAAGAAAAGGAATTCAAACAAGAACTAATCGATACAATGGACCGCGCCAACAGGATGGAACAAAATTACAACGAATCTCAAGAAAAACTAGAAAGTCTAAGTCTATCCGGCAAAAACCTTCAAGATTCCAACATGAAAAACCTCGAAAATCAAATTGAAGAGTTAAAAACAATCAATTCATCGTTAAACAAAGAATTGACCGAAAAAGAACAATCGAAATTAAAACTTGTACAATCCATCCAAAATAAAGAAACCGATTTTGCTCAATTAGAAAAAACCATAAACAAGTTAGAATTAGATAAAAAAGGCTTATTAGAAGAAATCAATGTTTTAAAATTAAACAACCAGGATTTAAATAAACAAATTGATGACAACAAAGTAGAATGTGAATCCTTAAAATCATCCATTGAGGCTTTAAAGTCTGCAGCTGATCAGAGCTTAAATAAAATAAAAGATCAAGACAATCAAATAACTTCTTTACAGAATTCCCATGCACAAAATCTCTCAGATTTACGCCAAGAATTAACTCAAATTATCGAAAAACATCAATCAGAAAATGAAGCGTTAAAATCTCAATTGAAAGACTGCGAATCTCAATTAACCCAAGATAGAGAAGAACTGACTAAAATTAAATTAGAAAATGAAAAGAATCAAGAAAAAATTGTTATTTTAAATAAAGAAATTGAAAATTCGAAAAAATCATTGGACGATACCCTTCACTCTGAAAACAGCAAAGAAGAAGAGATCTCTTCGCTAAAAAAAGAAATCGAATCATTAAAATTAGAATCAGAAAAATTAATTTTATTGACAGAATCTTTTGAAAAAATAAAGAATGAAAATGTTGAATTGTCAAATTCAATTAAGGAATTACAAAATAATCTGGATTCGTCAGAAAAATTAAAAGTTAACCTAATCAAAGAAAAAGATGAGGTTATTTCTAAACTTGGAGAAAATGTTGCTGAAAAGAGTTCTGATAATGAAAAATTACAAAAAGAAATACAAATGATGAAAGATGAAATGAAAGAAAGGAACATCCAAGTTGCTAATTTAGAAGAAAAACTGAGCAAAAATGAATCATCTTTGTGCCAACTTCAAAATAACCTTGAAAACAAAATGGCTTCCATGGATGAACTTCAAAAAGAACTAGAAGGTTAGTTCTGTTAATTTTTGTAAAATACTAATTATTTTTCAGATGCCAAAGAAAAAATTGTTAATATGTCAAAACAAGAGGAAATTTTGAAAAACCATGAGAAGAAGATAACGCTTGAATTGGGCGATACACACAGAAAACTTGAAAGTTTGGAAGAGCACTGCAGAGAGCTTATTTCTCAAAAAGAGAAACTTGTGAGTTTCATTTTCTTAAAAATATTTTTATTTATTAAATTGTTTTAGGAAAAGGATATTAGCAATTTGATGGATTCTTCATCTGATTCTTCATCGCAGTTGTCCAAATTGAATGCAGACCTGATGAATTCGCAGAAGGAGCTGGAAAGTTTCAAGGCCAGTTCTTCAAATGCGATGCTTGAAATGAAAAACAGGGAGCAAGATTTGCTTCTTCAGCTTACTGCAGTAAAAGAAGAACATTCTAAAAAAATCGAAGAGATGGAAAGTGAAATAAAAAAGTATAAAATGAGGTTTTCCGAAGCTGAAGATTTTCATAATAAATCTTTGGCCCTTAATGCAGGCCAAAGAGAGGAGTTGAACAAAAAATTAGAAAACCGTACAAAACAAAATGAGGAACTCCAAAGTAAAGTCAATGAATTAGAACTCACTTGCCGTAAATCTCAAGATAAACATCAAGAAGATGAAAAGTTAAAAGAAAGTTTGTCCAAAAACGTGGAAGAATTGAACAAAAAGCTTGAAGAAATGAATAAATTTCATGAATTGAAAATTGACGAAATGAAAAAGGAAAATGAAATTTTGAAAAACAGCGAAAAGAAGCTTACTCTTGATTTGGCCAACGTACATCAAAAACTTGAAAGTTTGGAAGACCGCTGCAAAGAGCTTACTTCTCAAAAAGAGAAACTTGTAAGTATTTTTGAAATGGATATTTTTAATTTAGTAAATTATTTTTTAGGAAAAGGATATTAGCAATTTGATGGATTCTTCCTCCGATTCTTCATCGCAGTTGTCCAAATTGAATGCCGACCTGATGAATTCGCAGAAGGAGCTGCAAAGTCTCAAGGCCACTTCTTCAGAAGCTATGCTCGAAATGAAAAACAAGGAGCAAAATTTACTTCTTCAGCTTTCCTCAGCAAAAGAAGAAAATGCTAAAATAAGCAAAGATTTCGAAAATGAATTAAATAAGTTAAAAACTAATTTTTCCGAAGCTGAAAACGCTCATAAACAAGCCATATCTTCTTTTGAAAAAGAGAAACAGGAAATTTCCACAAAATTAGAAAATGATGTTAAGTACAAAGCTGAACTTGAGAATCAAATCAAGGAATTGAAAATCGCTCAAGAAAAATCTGAAGAAGATAAAAAATTGAATGAAAAGACGAAAGAAGATTTAAATAAAAAATTGGAACTTAGTATCCAAGATAATAAAATGAAAGATCAAAAAATTGAAGAATTGACCTTAAAAATGTCTTCTTTGGACTCTACTATCCAAAGTTTGAGTCAAGAAAAAGGAAATGAATTAAAAGAGATGCTTCTTAAAGTTGAAAACGACAAAAAGGAAAAGTTAGAACTTGAAAATAAAATTAAGGAATTAGAAAACGCTTGTGAAAAATCTCAAAAAGAAGATGAAAAAGCGAAAGAAAATTTTTCTAAACAGCTACTCGAATTGAACGAAAAACTAAATAGAAGTCAAGATGAGAATAAAATAAAAGACGAAAAAATTTTAGATTTGACGCAAAAATTGTCTTCTTTAGATGCCTCCCTTCAAAGTCTCAGCGAAGAAAAAGGAATTTCAGATGCGAATTTGACAGAAAATCAAAACAAAATTAAAGAACTTAAATTAAATTTGAGTAAAGTGATGGAACAAAATGCTCTTTTATCAAGCCAAACTAAAAACCTGAAAAGTTCAAATGATTCTGAAGTCGTCCTTTATTTAAATCAGATCAAAGAGAAGGACAACCTTTTGGTCCAAAATGCCACCAAGCTTAAAGAAATCGAAAATCAAGTTAAAAAATTCATTTCGGACTTCAATTTAAAAGATTTAGATCTTGAAAAAGATGAGATTGAATTATTAAAATCATCTATTGCAGGTAATTTTTTTTTTCTCATGGAGTTTCCACTTGTAATGTCCACATTTTAGGAGCGGTTAAACAACATGAACGTTTATCGGAAGAAATTAAAAGGGTTAAAAGTTCAGAAGAAGAGTTAAAGAAGAAATATGAAGAATTAAAAAATAAAAGCCCTAAAGAAATTGCCCAAATTGATAATTCAGAAGCGACATGGTTGGAAGAAAAAGAGTTGGCGGAGAGTCAAATAAATTTTCTTAACTCGATCATTGTCGATCTTAAAACCAAAAACGATGCTTTAGCTGAAAGGATCAACGCTCTCGAACTTGGAGATAGTTATAAACCGTAAGTTTTTAATATTTGAATGAAATTTGCATTTTTTTTCTTAAGGTCGAAAGAAAAAGTGAGGGAAGTCGCTCCGAGGCTTTTCTGCGATATCTGTGATGAGTTTGACGCACACGATACCGAAGACTGTCCTCGCCAAGCAAGCAGTTCACCCCCTCCTATACAAGATCATAAACCAGCACCCAGAAATATGACTCGACCTTACTGCGACCTCTGCGAAAGTAATTTTCTTTTATTCATTTTCAAAATCAACATTTTATTTTTTTTAGTGTTCGGTCACGATACGGCGGATTGCAATGATGACGAAACATTTTAAAATTTTTTAATAATTTTTCTCCGGATTGTTTATGTCTTCCTTAAATAAGTAATTTAAGATAGATTTTTCCGTGCACCAGTGTAGAAGTCTTGTCAATTAATTCTAAATCTTCCTTGTTTCAATTTTCTAGATAATTTGTAAATATTTTTGATTATCGATATTATGTATTTATTTAATGTCAATAAAGTTAATTTATTTTAAATAGTTATAATTGATATTTTTAGTGCTCATTGCTAAATAAGGTTACCAATGAGTTGTGGGAATTCTGGTTTGGGTTTTTCTTCCCCTAAGCACTGGGCTCTCAAAGCTGAGCTTAACGTAGATGGCTTTTAGCTGACATAAGATGGTTTAACGACTGTTTAGCTGACAGCACAAAGGTCCAACATCAGTTTGGCGGTCCCATGACTGTTATCTGACTCTATGGCGGTCTAAAGACTGATTGGCTGACAGCATGACGGTCCAACGACTATTTAGCTGACAGCACGAAGGTCCCACGACTGTTTAGCTGACAGCACAAAGGTCCAACGTCTGTTTGGCTGAATTTGGCGGTCCCACGACTGTTATCTGATTCTATGGCGATCTAAAGACTGATTGGCTGACAGCATGACGGACCAACGACTATTTAGCTGACATCACGAAGGTCTAACGTCTGTTTGGTTGAATTTGGCGGTCCTACGACTGTTATCTGACTCTATGGCGATCTAAAGACTGATTGGCTGACAGCATGACGGACCAACGACTGTTTAGCTGACATCACGAAGGTCCAACGTCAGTTTGGCGGTCCCATGACTGTTATCTGACTCTATGGCGGTCTAAAGACTGATTGGCTGACAGCATGACGGTCCAACGACTATTTAGCTGACAACACGAAGGTCCCACGACTGTTTAGCTGACAGCACAAAGGTCCAACGTCTGTTTGGCTGACAACATGACGGTCTAACGACCATTTAGCTGACATCACGAAGGTCCAACGTCTGTTTGGCTGATAATTTGGCGGTCCCACGACTGTTATCTGATTCTATGGCGGTCTAAAGACCCGATTGGCTGACAGCATGACGGTCCAACGACTGTTTAGCTGACAGCACGAAGGTCCAACGACTGTTTACTTGACAGCACGATGGTCCAATGTCTGTTTAGCTGACAACATGACGGTCTGACGACCGTTTAGCTGACATCACGAAGGTCCAACGTCTGTTTGGCTGATAATTTGGCGGTCCCACTACAGTTATCTGATTCTATGGCGGTCTAAAGACCCGATTGGCTGACAGCATGACGGTCCAACGACTGTTTAGCTGACAGCACGAAGGTCCAATGTCTGTTTAGCTGACAGTATGACTGTATGAGGACTGTTTAGTTGACAGATGACGGTCTAACTACTGTTTAGCTGACGGTATGACAAGATAAATAAACTAAGAAAAAAACAGAGTACGTTTTAAGCCCTTGCTGCGTGGCCTAAAAAAAAAAAATATATATCATATGAGTTTATTTGTTTATAAGTTTATTAAATTAGCGTTTCCTTGATAAAGTAATAATATTAAGGACTAAGATGTCATCGAGTAATTTGAGTACGTCTTATTTGTTTGAGAAAAAACCGAAGAAAGGTGAATGCCATTCGAACGACAGCGAGGAATTGCATTGCCATCGTGAATGCCATATGAACACTTTCGTTTCCATGGTAAATGTTGTTAGAAAATTAGAACCGAAGTTTAGATTGACAGACGTCTATAAAAAAATGCGAAGTACGCGTGTAAAAAGGACAAAACGACTTTCGAAAATCGAAGTACAGGCCGCCGCTCGTGCGATCGCCCCTTTCATATATTTACGTTCGCAATCCGCGGGTCCGAAAGATATAACGACCAAAAGTAAAAAATCTTTTCGCTCTATTAGACTCACTAGGCCATCTTTCAACATACCGAACATCTCTTCTCATCTTAAGACAACCTACGATCTTCCTATGCTACTTCTAGACTCGGCACTGACTCTCAAAAAATGCACTAAATCTTCAAGTAACTCGCCAAATTTAACTTCAGATTAACATTTTTTCTTAAGATATGATACTGTATCTAAAGACGACACAAAAGGAGAAATATTTCAGTTTTCTACTCATGTCGTAGCTCAATCACACAAAGTCAATTACACCATAGGTAAAACTCAATTTCTGACAGAACGTCTTATAATAACTTATAGAGCCTGGGACTTCACTAGCAGCCTATGTGGCTTATACAAAACAGTACGTTGTCACTGAAGATTGTTTGAGTGATGCCAGATTCCCCAAAGGATTAGGATGGACAGGTACATATGAGGCGCTCCGGGTACGAAGGGCGAACTCAAAATCGGACAATTTTTTTTTTCATTTTCAGATTCTAGACCTCTTGGTGAATACACCCATATAATTTTTATGTTGAGTTCGCCCTTTTTTCCCCTTTAAATACGTATAAACCGATATGCGCAAAGCTCTAACTGCGATATCCGAGCGGGTACGAAGAGCGAACTCCACATCCTAGTCCACAACATCCACTCCTTTTCCCATTCCAGCGCATGACTTTTCTGTTGAGTTCGCCCGTAACATAAAACTTTAAAATGCGAATATCTCGAAACTACGTTTTGTTGAGTTCGCCCTTCGTACTCGGAGCGCCTCATATTTGAAAAAAAAGGAACTTTCAAAACTGTTTTCAAAGTTGAGAATGGTCCCGCTTTATGCTTACCGATTGTAACACCTACAAGTATGGAAGTGTTCGCCGTCATCGAACTTTCAAGAGAAGATACAGACAATCCATATTCTAAAGTACTGGTTATCATGGCTATCATTTTATTGTTATTATAGAAAGACGTAGAAGCATGTCTTAACTTGATAAATTGGATTGGTGCAACTGTTCAAGAAAACCAGGATACGATGCTTTTTGAAAAAGAAAGGATTTTGTATGATTATTTAAAGCAGCTAATCGCCATCTATTTTTGCCAGCCGATCGAGCTAAATATGTTCTTCTCTGAACTTGTGGTGAGTTTATATTTTGTGGTTGTCAATAATGCCTTTAGGTTTCTGCCAGAATAGCGCTTTGCGCTCAAAGTTCGGCGTTCTATACGATCGCTCATGTTGACGATAGAGGCGACCTTGAGATGGACATGTACATGGAAAGCGGGATGGATAAACATCAAAGGAAGCAGTGGTTTAAGTAATTTGGATCAGATTTCTTTTTGTTATTTTTCTTTAGGTTGAATACAAGCAAAACTGTTGCTGCGAGGGTAGCAATGAGTGGAAAACCGCTCAATCTTAGTTATAAAGAACTGGTCGAGAATAAATACAATACTTCAATATTTAAACCGATACCATGTCGCAACATTTTGTCAATGCCAGTTGTCTACAACAAAAGAGCCATTGGTAACTTAGATTTTGCTTTCTTCATTTTGAAATCTCAATTTAGGTGTGGTCGAGCTCCTGAATAAAGTAGACGGTGAAAAATTCACAAAAACCGACATGGACATTATGAGCAACATTATGTTGTTTTGTAACGCAACTTTATCATGTTATACTCTGAAAGAAGACATGAGAAGACTTGTAAGGATTTTGGATATTTAACAACAAAAAATTAACGTGAAAAAAAGCTTTCTAGGTTGAAAATAAGGCAGAAGATGTTAGAGCATCATATGGTCCCTTGTAGTCACGATTTGCAGATTTTTCATGAAATTGAAAGCAAAATACCTCCTGAAATCAAAAGGTAAAAGGCGGCTGTGAGAGATTGTTGGGGGTTTTAACTAAAAGTCTGATTGCTAATTCCTTCTCGACCTTTTGAAGCAATGGTCCTCACTTCGGCCCGTTAAGTAAAGGGTAAAAACTTTACCGCCCGTTAAAAAATTTAACCGAGCCGTAACTTAACCGCCCGTTCAAAAATTTAACCGGCCGACGGAGTAGAGGGCGAAAATTTAACCGATCCGTTAAAAAATTTAACCGGTCCGTTAAGTAAAGGGCAAAAATTTAACCGGCCCGTTAAGTAAAGGGTAAAAACTTAACCGCCCGTTAAGTAAAGGGTAAAAACTTAACCACCCGTTAAAAAAAATTTAACCGGCCTGTTAAGTAAAGGGCAAAAACTTAACCGCCCGTTAAAAAGTTAACCGGTCCGCTAAGTAAATGGCAAAAATTTAACCGTCCCGTTAAGTAAAGGGCAAAAATTTAACCGGCCGTTAAAAAAATCTAACCGGTCCGTTAAGTAAAGGGCAAAAATTTAACCGGTCCATTAAGTAAAGGGTAAATACTTATCCGCCCGTTATAAAATTTAACCGGCCCGCTAAGTAATGGGCAAAAATTTAACCGGTCCATTTGGTAAAGGGAAAATCTTAACCGGCTGTTAAAAAATTAACCGGCCCGTTAAGTAAAGGACAAATATTTAGCCGGTTCGTTAAGTAAAGGGCAAAAATTTAACCGGCCCGTTAAGTAAAGGGTAAAAATGTTAAATTTTTACGGCCCGTTAAGTAAAGAATAAAAATGTTAAATTTTTACGGCCCGTTAAGTAAAGGTAAAAAATTAAACCGCTCGTTAAAAAAATTAACAGGCCCGCTAAGTAAAGGGCAAAAATTTAACCGGCCCTTTAAGTAAAGGGTAGAAACTTAACCGCCCGTTTAAAAATTTAACCGGTCCGTTAAGTAAAGGGCAAAAATTTAACCGGCCCACGGAGTAGAGGGCGAAAATTTAACCGACCCGTTAAAAAATTTAACCGTTCTATTAAGTAAAGGGAAAAACTTAACCGGCTGTTAAAAAATTAACCGGCCCGTTAAGTAAAGGGCAAAAATTTAACCGGTCCGTTAAGTAAAGGGCAAAAATTTAACCGGCCCGTTAAGTAAAGGGTAAAACTTAACCGCGCGTTAAAAAATTTAATAGGCCCGTTAAGTAAAGGGCAAAAATTTAACCGGCTCGTTAAGTAAAGGGTAAAAATTTAACCGCCCGTTAAAAAATTTAACCGGCCCGTTAAGTAATGGGTAAAAACTTAACCACCCGTTCAAAAATTTAACCGGCCCGTTAAGTAAAGGGCAAAAACTTAACCGCTCGTTAAAAAAATTAACTGGCCCGTTAAGTTTTTTTCTTGAAACACCATTTTACCATTTTTTAAAACTAGATTTGGCTTCCAAGTTGATGAATCGGTATCAGCAATGGAACTCTGCACGTACGCGCAGGAGTTGCTTCGTCAAATACTCGGAGAACGATATTTAGTAGCGGTCCAGACAGACAAGCTCCTTCTAATGACAGCCAAATCGACTCCAAACGGTATCTTCCACAATTTCCATCATTGCTTCGCCGTCTTCCACGTCGTTTTTTTCATTCTCTCCGAATACCCCACACGTTTCACCCTCGATGAGGTTAATTAATCTACAAAAACGTTTTCCACTCACTATTTTTCATATAGAAAGAAGAACTTCTGTTGACTGCTTTATGCCACGGAGTTCATCGTAATAACATGATCGGAGTTTCAACACAAGTCGACGTCTTGCCAGATTATTCAGAATGGAAGCAATTCAAATACAACGAAACTTTAAAATACATAGAAACCATATTCAAAGTAAACATATAAAAATAAAAAAAATATAAACCCCTTTTTAGGACACTGGTGTTGTGCCTTACGTCCCCAATCAAGAATATAACGAAAAAATGATGGAAATCAATCACATTTTATTATTTTGCTATCAAAAAGATTATGTGCAGGATGGAAAAGATTTGGTGAATAGGTTGGATAAAAAATTGTTTAAATGGAATCACCCTGAGGACAGGTAAATTGCCCCAGTGATGACAAAGATTCTACCTTTTCCCTTGCAGAATACGCATGAAAAGAGGTATAATGATCGTCGCCATGTATTATCTTCACACGAAGCCATTTATCATGTCAATAACGGAACTTATGAAGCTCTACTGTCAATTAGCGGATGAAATTGTATTTTTGGGAAATGGAAATTTATGTTGACTATTTTGTTTAAGAGTGAAATAAAGGATGAAAAAGATCTTAAAGTGAGCCTGAAAGGTCTTCCGATAACACCTGACAGAAATCAGACACTTCAAAAAGTCGCGGTCGGTCAAATAAAATTTCTTAATGACGTCGTCCTACCTTGGATCTATTTGATAAACTTACTTTTTCCCACCACAACTCCAATTTACAAAGCTTGCATGTATGTTTCCCAAAATTTTCCATTTTTCTTTTATTTTTGAGTTACAGGGATGTATTGAAATGTTGGAGGGGCGTTTTACAAATAGAGACTAACGTCGACGTATGGTTTCCGGATAAATCCATCGTCTACAAAACGGCCAAATTGAGAGATGAAGTTCTGAAGGTGTTTGACTCATTGAAAGCATAAAAAGGTAAAAAATGTTCCCATGTTTTAAATTATTTTATTTTCCTAGATAAAAATTTTGCATTTTACTGTTTATTTGAGAAAAAGGCGAAATTTCCACGATGTCCTGTATAAATGAAGTTTTCTAGAAAAAAAATAAAGTCATTATAAAAGTGCGAACTAATTTTTTTTCCCCTGCGATATTAAAAAAATGAAGAAACAATGAAGAGTCTTTAGAGGGCTTACGCGTCGGGTCTCACGTCTTCTTCCCGCGCGTATCCCGTTAGATTTCGATGGGGCCGTTAGAAATTCTCGGCTCCTTCACCGCATTTTAGTTCTGTCCAGAACGTCCTACTCTTCGTAGAAAAAAAAAAAGGCGTCCCCTGCCTATAATCAAAAAGTGACTTTCTTCATGTTTTTGCGCCTCTCTTCACCTTTCTCTTGTTAAAAAAGGTGACCGTTTTGAGTGAAATTAACCGGTGTTCGAAATGAGTCAGTCTCCATGCTAAGCCCTTACATGAAAGATCATCGTCTTATAAGTGAATAAAGCAAATTTTGTGCACACGAAGGTAAAACTATCATTTTATGTGGATATGGTTTGTTCTACGCTCTTCGCTGCTTGTGATATCCCTGCTTTTGCATCCCTGCAGCCCTTTTAACTTCCTCAAAGAGGCGTTGTTGTTACACCTTCAATGTCTTGAATTCTAGAAAAGGGTCTTCCCCCGTATTAATCATGTGAACCTCCATTGCACCGCATTTTTTGACTTTCTTCCAAGGAATCACTTCTTACGGGTGTTAGACAAGAAATTCTCATTTCCCACAGGAATTTGGGAGTTGTTTAATTTTTTAGGGAACTAGTTTAGAAGTTTTCCTGGATTTTTGGTCCAAAAAACCACTTTTTACCCAATGCTGTAGCGTTTTCTTAGATTTTTCGGCCGAAAAATAACTTGCTTACCATCAGTACTTGAAATCTTCACGACATCCTCTCCTAGTAGATTGTAAGAGTCTGCAGCGAGCTAATGACCTATATTTTCTTGATCCCCAGATCGCCCTTATCGCGGCCTCAATATCCTTTTCTTTGTAAATTCGCTGAATCTAAGAAGGCGTTTCTCTTTGACCTGGGTGAGTCCGAATGATGACGAGTAGGAAGCATGAATCATATTAAGAATTTTGTTTTGCTCATTTTCACCTAGGGAATCTCTTCTTTCTAAGCTTTTCCCATAGAGAGAAAATAAGAAAAACTTATATTACATGACCGGTTTCGATCTAATAGGACTTCTCAGGCGGACATTTAAGGCGTTTTAATCTTTAAAGGGTTGTGATGTCCTTAGAATGTCGAAAGACGCTAAGCACTCCTTCGGACTTTGTCGGCGATATTTTCTTCTGTTTGCCTAATTTCCATATTTGGCCGAAGATGACAAAGGGAAGACAAACGTTTACGAGTTTCAAGTTTCATTATTTTGAATGACATTAGTTCCGATTCAACTCCCACTTTTTAAAAGAAAGCTTAGAAATAACCGTGTTGACAATTTTAATGAGCTTCAGTTTCAAACTAAGGCCCAGTCAGAGCCCGGGGTTTTGGTCTCATTGTCAGACGTTTCCTTCATCATGGTAAGGTCTTATAAAAATTAATTTGACTAACTTTATATTTAAAAAAAAAAGAGTTAAAATTCGGAAAATCAATTTTTTAAAATTATTTTCAAGCTGTCAAGTCCTTTGTTTTCTAGCTTTTTCTTCTTTATTTTAAAAATTACCATTTTTACTAAATTTTTTGAAGCTTTCCTACGTCCTGCAGATGTCCTGTGTAAATTCCTACGTCCCGAAGAAAATTCCGTGTCCTTTTTGTCTTCGCCAAGATTTTAAGTTGAGGATTGCGTTTTCAATCTAACATCCCTCTTTTTAGTAGGTAGTATAACGAGGAATGGTCATAAATACGGCAATTTTTACTTTTTTGACCGAGCTTTCGGAAAGCTCGGTCAAAAAAGTAAAAATTGCCGTATTTATGACCATTCCTCGTTATACTACCTACTATCATCTTATTGGTCGATATTATCAAAAAAAATCCCTCTTTTTACACAATTTCAGTCGGTTTTAAGCCAACAGTCCTCATTTTTACAGGATTTGTTATTTTTTCCTCTAATATTTGCCTAAGAAACTCCCTATAAAAGATTTTAAGTCGTTTTCCTTTGTTTTTCGTCGTCGAAATCCCTATTGCACTTTTTGGACTTTTTGTCGGTTTTTTGAAAATTAAATACGTTTAGATACCATATAGATATTAACTTTCATAATTAATTATTTTAACTTCCTTAAAGAAGTTATTGTGATACCCTCCACGTCGGGTTTTTGGGGAAGGGTCTTCCAGACCCCGGAGGGTCAATTCGAATATTGATCTTTACCGATCTCAACTTTGTCTGTTGTGCCGGCCGGCAGTCCGTCCGAAGCATTTTTCCACGGCCACAATTTTCAACCGATTTTCACCTAATTTTCTTTAGTCGGTGAACAAGAAACTAACGAGGGCGATTTTTAAATTTCGAAAAAATGGCGGAGATATGTCTGTTTGAAATTTTAAAAAATTTGCTGCGGCCGAACCGTTGGTCCGATTTTCACCAAAATTTCACCAATTACTCCTTATTTTTTTAAAGAATTTTTGGTGAAAAAAAATTGCCACTTTTTGATTATTTTTTTTAGTAGGGAGAAATTTCATACTTCTACCCACTACGAGAGGCACATCCCTAGGCCAAAGAGCCCATTATTTCTACCTTGACACTTACGAAAAATTTTCGGAAAAAAGAACTTAAAAAATTAAAAAAAAAACCGGAAAATTTTAGGAAAAAAACTTTAAAAAATTTTCAAAAAAAAACGGAAAATTTTTCTTTAAAAAAAAAAACTTCCCCCTACCTTATTCTTTCCCTTCTTTATACTTCCCCCTCCTTTATACTTTCCCTCCCTTCGTTATACTTTCGTTCCCTTAGGCCCGTAACACACGAGCCGCAACCGCTGCGGTCAGCCGCTGGGTCTCAACCGCAACCGCCGAAGTGAGACGCTGACACACGGAGGCGGCGCGCTACTCGACTGCGACGCTTCAGTCAGTGTTTGTACGTTGGCAAGCAGATCCTTTATCCTTCTTAAGTCCTTCATAAAGTTTCTGGATCAGATGGAGTCGTCCTTCCGTTTTAGAAGTGCACGGAGTGCATTGGATTTTTAAAAAAAAATTTTAAATTAAAATTAATTTAAATAAATTTAAAATTTTTTGTTATAAAAATTTTTATAAAGATCTTTATATCCATCGTCCCGAGGGTTCCAAATTTCCGGGCGTTTCCGCACCTCTTCGATGAACCTTTCTGTGTCGAAATCCATTTTTCAACTGATTTTTTGAGCGGCTGGCCGCGGCGGTGGGCGGTTCGTGTGTAAGCTCTATCCCCTCCACGGGATTACCGCGCCGCTTGGCGGCAGAGTCGACCGCCGCGGTTGCGAGAGTCTCGCGGCTCATTCGCGGCGGCCGCGAAATGAAAAAGCGGTTGCGGTTCGTGTGTTAACTCCTATATCCCTCTGTGTATTTCGCAACCGCCGCGGCTGACCGCCGGGACTCAAAAAGTCGCGGTTGCGGCTCGTGTGTCACGGGCCTTATACTTGCCCCTCTGTTATACTTCCCCTCCCATATACTTCCCCCTCCTATTTTGTTACTTCTCGTTAAGGAAGTTTTCTTTGGAAGCTCTTTAAACCAGTACTTTACCTTCTTATCGAGAGGAAGTATTTATGGAATTTTTATTTCGTCGCGTTAGTTCTAACTCCGGCTATCTCATTTTTTATCAATTTTGAGTTTGGCATTGTTTCTGAAGGTAAATTTTGTGGAAAATCGAATTCCGTTGGTAGTTTAACCCTATTACCAACAGAAAACGCGTAGTTCTCGATTTAGCCAACAGGTGATGCATTGATTCCAATGAGAAATTAATCCGTATTTCGGCTCTCCTGAAAAAACTTAGGAAAAATGAGATTGCCGGTGTTAGAACTAACGCTGCGATTTATTTAATTGCTCAACTTTGAGGAAGTTACTTATGGGGGCGGCTCCAGATACTGAATTTTTTTAAAGTTTTTCTGCTTGTTTTGTCCAAACAAAATGAAATTTAATTTACCGGAATCGTTAAAAAAAAAAAAAAAAAAAAAAAAAAAAAAAAAAAAAGATTTGTACAAAATTTTCTTTTTGAACATTTCCAACCTAGCATTTTAGCAGTCTGTGCCATACATAAACTTTTTTTTTTTTTTTTTTTTTTTTTTTTTTTTTTTTTTTTTTTTTTTTTTTTTTTAAATCTGACACTTTTGAGACATTTCTGACACTTTTATTCCGGGGAAACTATTTTTAAACATAAAAGATGTTTTCACGGCTTATTATTTACGAAGATCCTTTATAGAATTTATAATTTTATCGAAAATGCCCTTGCCACGTATAGTTGTGCAATCATTTTCAATCAAAACTCATCCCGTCATTACGAATTTCAAAATGTTCAATTCCGAGAGGTGGACGCATTTAGAATTTTTCAAACTTTTTACCCTTGGCATATTTTAGTTCAAGTACAATTTTCACCTGAAGATAGTGATCTTTATTTTTCAAATGGAAAACCGACGATTTCTAATAATAAAATTACGATTTAAAATTAGGATGTAGGGGAAATCCCGATTTTTTTTTATAAAATGATTTCTACAAACTTAGAAAATTGTATATTTTTTTTCTGTTAGGTTTGGTTCAAAATGAGCAGCCTAATGGGGATACCTGCTTCAGTGGCAGGGACGGTGTCGCAGATCGCCTGGTGGACACCGACGATACTAACAGTCTTGGGTTTTTTGGAACAATTAGACCCAGACGGAAGACCTGTCAATATGGAAACGGACGATTTACTACCTATTTATGACTTCATCATCGTCGGCGGTGGATCAGCAGGTGCAGTAGTGGCCAACCGACTTTCCGAAATCGAAGACTGGAATATCCTTTTGCTGGAAGCCGGAGGAGACGAAACGGAAATTTCAGACGTACCGCTTCTCGCTGCTTATTTACAGTTAAGCAAACTAGACTGGCAGTACAAAACGGAACCTCAGGGAACAGCATGTCTTGGTAACAATTTTACTTTTTATTTCTTTATTTAAATTATTTTTAGGTATGAGCAATAAAAGATGCAACTGGCCCAGAGGTAAAGTTATGGGAGGATCAAGCGTTCTCAACTACATGCTCTACGTGCGAGGGAACAAAAAAGATTATGACCACTGGGAATCTCTTGGAAACACCGGATGGGGTTCCACGCAGGCATTATATTATTTTAAAAAATCAGAAGACAATAGAAATCCATATTTGGCACGGACTGAATATCATTCTACTGGTGGATACTTGACGATTCAGGAGGCACCATGGCATACACCTCTTGCGAGGGCTTTCGTTGATGCGGGAGTCGAAATGGGTTATGAAAACAGAGACATCAATGGAGAATCTCAAACAGGATTTATGATCGCCCAGGGTGCCATAAGACGTGGTGCTCGCTGCAGTACCAGTAAAGCATTCTTGAGGCCTATCCGTACACGAGAAAACCTTCACATCGCCATGTATTCACAGGTCACCAAAATACTTATAAACCCACAAACAAAAATTGCTTATGGAGTCGAATTTATAAGAGATAAGACCAAACATATGGTGAAAGCATCAAAAGAAGTCATTCTTTCTTCTGGCACGGTTGGCTCGGCGCAAATACTCATGTTATCAGGCGTAGGTCCTGCTGAACACTTAAAAGAACTCAAAATCCCAGTTGTTGAAAATTTAAGAGTCGGATATAACCTTCAAGATCATATAGGTTTGGGTGGTCTAACTTTTTTGGTGAATCAGCCAATTTCGTTGGTTCAGAAACGATATGAAAATGTCGCTGCTGTTATGAACTATGCTCTTTTTGGTAATGGACCATTGACAGTCTTAGGAGGCGTAGAAGGTTTGGCTTTTGTCAATACAAAATATGTGAATGCGTCCGACGATTATCCGGATATTGAATTTCATTTTGTTTCTGGATCGACAAGTTCTGATGGTGGTTCCCAACTTTGGAAAGCGCATGGTATAACTTCTTCTTTTTACAATGAAGTCTTTGGGCCAATCAATAACAAGGATGTTTGGTCTGCGATTCCAGTGTTGCTTCGTCCCAAAAGCAAAGGTTTTATAAAACTCAAAAGTTCGAATCCTTTCGACTACCCGCTTATCTATCCCAATTACTTTTTTGAACCTTTCGATATGAAAACGTTAGTCGAAGGTGTCAAAATCGTTTTGGCAATGAGTCAGACGGAAGCTTTTCAAAAATTCGGAAGCCAACTTTACAACAAACCGTTTCCAGCTTGTAAAAACATACCTCAGAATACAGACTACTACTGGGAATGTATGATCCGTCAGTATTCGGTGACGATCTATCATCCAGTCGGAACGTGCAAAATGGGTCCCGTTTACGACAAAGAGGCCGTCGTCGATCCGCAACTTAGGGTTTATGGAATCAAAGGATTACGTGTCATCGACGCATCCATTATGCCGACGCTTGTCAGCGGAAATACGAACGCTCCAGCCATCATGATCGGCGAAAAAGGTTCTGATATGATCAAACAATTCTGGAATAAACTTTAACATGGCGACATCTCTAATGATTTTCTAGTCAGAACCAATATCAAAATTGGGGCACAAAATTGTACATATCGCATTAAATTTAATATTATTATTATTTTTTATTTCTAACCCTACTTCACATTTCTAGAAGTGTGTCTTGAGCACTCAGCTACTTAGGATGGCAGAACTCAAGGTCATCGGCCAAAGCACTGCTCACCTGCTCAGGCAGGGTAGAACCAAAGTCCGCATTTTGGTGTGTTAGCTTTTTTCAAAAGAAGGTTTTTGATGGATAAACCTCTTCCTTGATCGAATCCAACTTTGAAGCAGTCAGTTTTCAAATCCCGACATAGCCTATAATGTGCAAGTGGGGTGAATTTGGCGGAAAAACGTATGTTGGTAGACCCCGGAGCCGGAGGTTTTTGCATTGTTATAGTGGAAAAACCTTGCTGCTCTTCAGTCTTCCAGTTTCTATTGTAATTGCTTTCTGGACAAAATTTACTTTTGCTACATGAAACGTTTTTCCAGAGAGCTATAGCCTAGTAGGGTCATTAAACGAGACCGCAGGCGACTATAGTTGCCCAGCGGGAAGCCTCACTATTTCTCTAAGATATTTAATACCTTCGCTTCCCATCGCGCTAGCGACTTGCAAAAACTGGCCATCTATTGGGAAAGAAATGAACTACGTGATGATCGCATCATTTGTCGCTTTCTTTGCTTTGCTGGGCGCTGGGAGCGGTACGGGAGAAGTGAGGGGAAAAGTGCTGCGCCAGTAGCGCAGAGAATCCGGTCTCAATAGGGTTAAATATAGAAGGTATTTTAACAATTAAAATTGAGTGATATATTTTAATTAAAAAATATATAAAAACAATGACAGAAACACTATACAAGGTTTAAACCTACTGTACAAAATATAAAAAAACCAATGTTTACATATTTACAAAATCTTCATAGTAGTTATTAGCACGATTGTTCTCTTCGACGGGAGGAGGGACATCATGGGAGTAGACACAGAAGGCATTATCGTCGGAAACCGAAATAATTTTATTTGAGTCTGGATTGTATTTTACCTGCCATACCTGAAAAAAAAAAATTAATGACAGAAAAAGTAGAAGAAATACATACTTGATCGGTGTGCTCAGTAAATGTATGGACGTTTGATTTAGTTTTTAATTCCCAAACTTTGACAGTATTGTCAGAACTTCCGGAGACAAAATGGGAACTATCTGGAGAAAATGCGACGCTTAGTACCCAGGAGGCATGCCCTGAAAGTGTCGCCACAGCCACAGCTTGTTTCCTAAAAGCAGAAGTTAATATGCTTTTAAAAAAATCAAAATACTTACACATCGTATAGCTTAATATGCTTATCATCAGAAGCTGTCAATAAAAGTTCAGAATTCGGAGAAAAACATAAAGAACGGATGGGCATCGCATGTCCTTCTAACGTGTGAACAAGTTTTCCTTTGGCAACATCAAAAAGATTGATAATCCCATCAACTGCTCCGGATGCTATATTTTCCATCTGGACTCTACATAAATTTTTATGATTAACATTAAAAAAAGATAATTATAACATACATAAGCTATGCTTAATATAAATTTTCCTTTGGTGTCTAAATAGCTTTCAACATTTCCAGATTCTGTTCCATAAATGTTGACTTTTCCACTTTGACTTCCAGAAATGATGTGGTTGCTGTCTGGCGAAAAAGCGACAGTCCACGCCTCAAGAGGTCCAGCTTCGATTTTCTTGATGAAAGTCGATTTTTCAACGTCCCAGACTCGAATTGTCGAATCGAGTGAACTACTTATTATTTCTAAAAGAAAGTTAACTAAATAATGGAAAGAAAACAATTTTTACTTGTTGAATCATGATTGATATCGACAGATACAACTCCGAAACAGTTGCCTTCTAAATTATTTTTGTAATTGACTCCGTTTTCGTCGTAATTCCATAACTTGATGCTGTTGTCCATTGAGCCTGTGACGATAAAATCCTCTATTTCATCAACTTCATCGACTTCCATCGCATCCCTGAAATTAAAAAGGCATAGAATAAAACCTCAGGGCCTGGAGAAAACAGAAAAATTGAAAATATCTTCTTTTTGGATTAGTTTAATGTGCTACAGCACTAGTGGTACTTGAGTACTTCGCCAACTTATAATTTTAGCAGTTTTTCAACTTTGAAAAGTAGGGAGAAATTTGGGCTTTTGACTCCCATACCGAGTGGCCTTCCCAAGCGAAGTTTGTCATTTTTTCTACCTTCTTTTTTTGATAGAAGGAATGAAAAACGATTATATTTCCCTACATTGAGGAAGTGCAATCAGGGGCAGCGCTAGACCTTTTACTAAGAATGGGGCACAAAAACAAAATTAATACTGACTTTGATGTTTCTCCTTCGCCGTTTTGATCTTCTTTATGCTTCGTCTTTTTCTTAATAGAACGTCCCCAAGCGCAGGACCATATGCTCCCATCGTGGGCCATTTCTTGTTTTTTAATTAACTTGAACTGTACAGATAAATTTAAAATTTTATTATTTTGTTATCGATAAAAATGTTATTGTTTACCATATTTGTGGCTGAACAGTCTCCAAAAAGTGGTTTTTAAAAGTTTGTTTTGGTCCGGAAGTAAACAGACGCCGGTAAGGTAATAAAATAACCTCATTGACTGTTATAGCTGAACAGTCTTACCAGTGCCAACCTTAAATTTTATTGCAGGTTTTTTTCTTTTGTGAAAACTTCAGACGGACACATTTTCGTGAAACTAAAAAAAGTTTTTGACAAGGTAACTATGATAGAAAGATCCTCCAAAAAATTGTGGCCGTAAAGTGTTCCGGAATGTTGCGACGGCCGGCCGGCTGCACAGACAACCTCAGTTTTTGGGGTCTGAAAGACCCTTTTCCAGAGACCAGTAAATTAGATCCTTCAGTTCGAAGACTCCTCAATAGCTCTGTGTAGTTTCAGGACCTTGCTGGACAGTTTTTTCAGGGACACCTTTAGAAAAGGGTTCCTTCACGAGGTATGATGGTTTTTAAGTGAGTTGCTTTGCAAATTTTTCGTTGTTAACAACGGTTTTCGGTTTTTCCCTTCTATCTCAGAAACCGTCGCTCAAAACGAAAAAATGTCATAAGTAAAAGTTGTAGGTACTGAAATTTACTACATAAAATATCTTATTAGTTTTTCCCGTCAGAGCAGTACTTTAGGAGATATGGAAGTATTTAAGTTGGTTGCTTTGCAAATTTTTCGTTGTTAACAACGGTTTTCGTTTTTTCCCTTCTATCTCGGAAACCGTCGCTCAAAACGAAAAAACGTCTTAAGTAAAAGTCGTAGCTACGGAAATTTCCTACAAAAAAGACCTCATTGGTTTTTTTGTCAGAGCAATACTTAGGAGATATGAGGGTTCTTAAGTGAGTTGCTTTGCAAATTTTTCGTTGTGAGCAACGGTTTTCGGATTTTCCCTTCTATCTCGGAAACCGTCGCTCAAAACGAAAAAATGTCCTAAGTAAAAGTTGTAGGTACAAAGATTTCCTACAAAAATTTTTTTATTTATTATTTGCGTAAGAGCAATATTTAAGGAGTTATGTGATTAAAACTAATAATCCTACAGAGCCTGTCTGAAAACTTAAAACCTTCATATCTCCTAAAATATTGCTCTGACGGAAAAAACTAGTAAGATATTTTATGTAGTAAATTTTTGTAGCTACAACGTTTACTTAGGACATTTTTTCGTTTTGAGCGACGGTTTCCAAGATAGAAGGGAAAAACCGAAAACCGTTGCTCACAACGAAATATGTACAAAGCAACCAACTTAAAACCCTCATATCCCTTTAAGAGACGCTTATAAATATTATGGGATTTGATGTTCCCTTAGATGAGAAACTTCAAACAAAAGTATTTGTTTTCCGAAAGGGTAGCCGGTAGATCCAAAGTGACGTCACGGGGGAACTCTATTTCTCCAAACTTTTCCATACTTGAGCCCCAAGCGGAAAGCAATACATTTCAATACCCGAAAAAAGGGTGAAAAGTGAAAGATCTAAACTTGAAGATCTAAAAATAGGAATTTTACATGACTTTGCTTCCCATGGGAGGTAAGATAAGTCAACAAGCGCTAATTATAATGGCTTTTTAAAAAATATTTAAAGTTTCATGTTAAATTATTTTTACGTTTCTTCGAACCGCGTAGGTCGATATCACAAATGCAAAAAATATAAATAAATAGAATGTACTTCCTACCCAAAATGATACATCCTCTGATGATAAGATATTCGAGAGGATGGATGCGCTCGGAGATCGTTGAACTGGTCAAACGCTTTTTGTTTCTCTAAGGATGAAGACGTTTTTGGCGGTGTTCTCTTTGATATCGGCTTCGGCGGCTTTTCGATATTTCGAAGCCGAAGAGCTCAAGCGGTGCCCCAACGTTTTACCTGTCGAAGATTACGATTTAAAAAAGGTATAATTGTATTATTGAATTTTTTTTTATTTGACGCAAGGGTTTTTAGCTTCAGGGAAACTGGCGTTTGAGCACTCTCATTTTAGATGCAGCAACTGAACACCTTGAGGAAAGCACCGTTTGCGTCACTGGGCAAATTTTAGTTCAGAATTCAACGTTTATGAAGCAATCTTGGGATATGTATACGCCATCTAATCCTAAAGAACCGGTCGGAAATGTAGAGTTTGCTATAAATGTTATACGTCCGGGAGTATGGACTGTTCAAACTCCCTTAGGAGGTATTTTCTTTATATTTGGTGTATTTACTATCTCCTTTTTAGCTCAACTTTCTGCTAAGCTTTTTGGCTACGGAGAAAACTACGTTTTGGTTACTCACTGTGGATGGCATAAAGGAAACCTGGTTCATCTCTGGACTGCGGGAGTGACAAGAAACAAAAATAGTTTGACCCCTGAAATGAGGATCAAAATCTCGCACACTCTTCTCGACAACGGTTTCCATCCGGAGACCACAAAAATCATCACTTGGAATGAAGCATGTTGAGGATTTAAAATAAAAAGATTTATGAGCATTTTTTATTTTTACAATTATAAGTACAATAATGAAATGTATACCCTGCATGAGTGGTAGATGAAGGGGAGGATATGAAGGGAGAAAAAGTGAGTTAGGCTGTTCCGCCTCACCGCCACGTCTTTCCGTCAATTCCTTTAACCTTGGCTTATAATGGAATTTGACGGTCAAAGACGGGCTCAGTATGGCAGCGACGCGGACCAACGCATCACAGAGGTTGACTAGAATACACCGCTTAATATCTAACTTTATATACAACACCCAAAGAACTAACGATAAAAGGGTTTTTTCTACACATTTATAAAATTATAACAAAGCTTAAAACATGGAACATCGAATACTATAATAGGTATGATATGTTTGGGTTTAGAGTTTGACGCCGTTTTTGACCGGTGTGGTCGTGTCGCTTGAAACGGTGATGTTGGACCTTGAAGTTAGAGCTGTTGAATGGTCCGTTTTGCTGACTAGAAGTCCGACTTCTTGCGGGTCTTCGCGTCCCCGGGCCGCCCGTGCCCTTTCGGAACCTCTTTGCGTTCTCCTCGGAAAGACACTGTTTTCCAAATGAAGGGTCGCGTTTACGTCTTTTCCGGCAGCGCATGTGCACGCTTTGAGGAAGCTTTTCTTAAAATTGTCGCTCAGAAAAGCATATAGGATGGGATTCATGGCGGAATTTGAGTAACTCAGACACCCTGCCAAGAGGAAAACGGTGACTGTGAATTTAGTCTGGCATTGTTTCGGTGGCGTAAATATAAGCGCCATCTGAGTAATCCAATATGGCAGCCAACAAAACACATAAACGGTTATGACCGTCAAAACTAATTTAGTCACTTTCCTATGCGACTTTTTCTTTTCTTTCGACTTATTTTTCGGCCCTACCGTCTTCAGTTTTCGTATGACCAAAAAGTAAAAGAAGAATATCAACCCTAAAGGGATAGCGAAGCCCAAAACGAAGGAATACAGAGTAAAAGCAGTTTGACCGCTCACATTTTCGCTTTCGGGCCATAAAATGTTACAGCTTTTCACTTGATCGTTGTCCATTATATTTGCATACATGAATATCGGTATCATCAATATAGCGCTAGCCGTCCATGCGCTGATAGAAACGATTTTCGAAATAAAAGGAGTGCGCATTTTAGGGGCGGAGATGGGATGACATACCGCTATATACCGGTCAGCGGACATGATCGTCAAAAAGATACTACTCGTAAATTGGTTAATGCTGGTAGTCGCCATATAAAGTTTACATACAGCATTTCCGAAAGGCCAGAGTTGCAAACTCATGGTGACTATAAGGAACGGTATACCTATCAAAAAGCATTCGTCGGCTACTGCCAAATTAACTATGTACATATTAGTGACCGTTTGCATTTTGGAATAGCGGAGTACGACGTAGATGACCAATGAGTTTCCTAGAAGGCCGAGGAGGCAGACGAAACCGTAGAGGACCTGAGTGAAGATATAGAGTGTCGGCTGGTCGAGGCTTCCGCAGAAGTTCGTCTCGTTCATGTCCGCCGACATGTTCCAACGCGATTCGTTCCAAAGCGTCATGTTGTCCAATGTGTAGGACAACAAGCTCGCTGTCGTCATCGACATTACTCTCTACTCCTCCCTTTGCATCTGAAACAATGAAAATGAATTACCAAGGCGTATAATCAAAGCCTAAAATCTAGCTTAAGTGGGACTATTTAACTTCCCTCAAATTTTTTCCCATTTGAGAAACCTACTACAGATTCTCAACAGGGGCGATACCGAGAAGCTGCTGGGGGGCGTTATGCAAAATTTGGGTGATAGGGGGGCAATGGCTAAATGGCTGGGGGCGTTAGGGTGAGTACTTTTTTTAATTTGTCCGAAAACCTAAATTCTGGACTTTGGTCGGAAAACCTATAATCCGGCCCTTTAGTCCGAAACCTATAATCCGGCCCTTTGGTCCGTCAACCTATAATCCGGCCCTTTGGTCCGAAAACCTATATTCCGGCCCTTTGGTTCAAAAAACCTATATTCTGGAACTTTGGTCGGAAAACCGACAATCCGGACCTTTGGTCCAAAAAAACCTATATTCTGGAACTTGGGTCCAAAAACCTATAATCCAGGCCCTTTGGTCGGAAAACCTATAACCGGCCCTTTGGTCCGAAAACCTATAATCCGGCCCTTTTGTCCAAAAAAACCTATATTCTGGAACTTTGGTCCGAAAACCTATAATCCGGCCCTTTGGTCCGAAAACCTATATTCTGGTACTTTGGTCGGAAAACCTATAATCCAGCCCTTTTGTCCGAAAAAACCTATATTCTGGAACTTTGGGCCAAAAAACCGATATTCTGGAACTTTGGGCCAAAAAACCTATAATCCGGCCCTATAGCCCGAAAACCTATATTCCGGCCCTATGGTTCAAAAAACCTATATTCTGGAACTTTGGTCGGAAAACCTATAATCCAGCCCTTTAGTCCGAAAAAACCTATATTCTGGAACTTTGGTCCGAAAACCTATAATCCGGCCCTTTGGTCCGAAAACCTATAATCCGGCCCTTTGGTCCAAAAACCTATATTCTGGAACTTTGTTTCAAAAAACCTATATTCTGGTACTTTGGTCGGAAAACCTATAATCCAGCCCTTTTGTCCGAAAAAACCTATATTCTGGAACTTTGGGCCAAAAAACCTATATTCTGGAACTTTGGTCGGAAAACCTATAATCCAGCCCTTTAGTCCGAAAACCTATATTCCGGCCCTATAGTTCAAAAAACCTATATTCTGGAACTTTGGACGGAAAACCTATAATCCAGCCCTTTAGTCTGAAATAACCTATATTCTGGAACTTTGGTCCGAAAAACCTATATTCTGGAACTTTGGTCGGAAAACCTATAATCCAGCCCTTTAGTCCGAAACCTATAATCCGGCCCTTTGGTTCGTCAACCTATAATCCGGCCCTTTGGTCCAAAAAACCTATATTCTGGAACTTTGGTCCGAAAACCTATAATCCGGCCCATTGGTCCGAAAACCTATAATCCTACCCTTTGGTCCGAAAATCTATCCCCCCAAAAAACACCCCGTGTAAAAAACACCCCGCCTCGCAAAAATCCTTTTACATCAGCCGGAAAAAGTTGTGATATCAACTTCCCCGCCCTCAAATGAGCGAGAAGAGTCGATACGCCCGAGTGGTAGGTACGATGATGTGAGAAGCATGATGCCCGTGCTCCCGTTTTCAATGCTCCCCTTGGCGGCATCGCGAAATGCTTTGTATCAGTGATTGCCGTTATTTATCAAGCCCTGGAACGTCCTGGAACGCTTAAGAATTACTGTGTTATCACTGAGTTCCTAACTAATCACTAGTATACACCCCATACACATACCCCCCCCCCCCCCCCCGTACTCACACATGACACTACGCCTTCATCTACGTATGTCTGAGTGTTTGAATCATAACGATTTTTCCCGAAGAACGCACAGCACGTCTTAACTACGTCCCTGTAAACAAACATTTCGCGATGCCGCCAAGGGGAGCATTGAAAACGGGAGCACGGGCATCATGCTTCTCACATCATCGTACCTACCACTCGGGCGTATCGACTCTTCTCGCTCATTTGAGGGCGGGGAAGTTGATATCACAACTTTTTCCGGCTGATGTAAAAGGATTTTTGCGAGGCGGGGTGTTTTTTACACGGGGTGTTTTTTGGGGGGATATCATATCTTTTTGTAGTTTAAATTCAAATGAATCGTAAAAGTCCTAAAAGAACCGCGCGTTGTTTCAGTTGCCCGGGAAAAATGGTAGCATTAAATTAATAGCGTATGTAGCGTAATAATTAAGCCAGCCGATAGTGGCATTTAGCAAGTCTGGAATGTACATTCTAACCTCATGCTTTAAAAAGTTCAATCATAATTTAATAAATTAGTATCAGCAGCAATAAAAATGCGTTGACGTTTGAAAAATTTTATACTATTTATTCATCGATAATATATCGTGAAATATATCGTGTTAAAATCGTGAATATATCGACTGACGATCGAAAAATGATCACTGGTCAAATTGACCCCAAGGGGTCTGGAAGACCCATTTCCGAAATTCGACCTTATGGTGTAAATCGGGTGTACAGCCGGCGCCACAGACAATGATCACTGGTCAAATTGACCCTGAGGGGTCTGGATGACCCATTTCCGAAATCCGTCCTCATTACTATACTCGTCCTCATTGCTAAACTCAGAAGGAAGCTCTGTGCACAATTTCAAGTCGATTGGTCTTGTCTCCAGGCTGTGTACCCGTTAAAGTGGCTAAAATTACCCTAAAATTTCAGTTTTTTGTTCCTAACTTTTTTTAAGTTAAGATTTCGGGGTAAATCTTTCAAAAGGCACTGGCTCAAGTTGAAAGGAAGCTCTGTGCAAAATTTCAAGTCAATCGGTGCGCTAGGAGAGGCTGTAGCCTTGTCTAGCTGAATAAGAAGAAGAAGAAGAAGAAGAAGAAGAAGAAGAAGAAGAAGAACACGGTAAAGGCGAAAAACCGGGTTTTCAGACTTTTATATCTCGGCTCCCTGTGGACCGATCGACTTGAAATTTTCAGCGTTTACTCATATCATATCAAAGTAAATCTGTAGCAAATTTCAAGTCGATCGGTCCACAGGGTGCCGAGATCCAGATACCTGAAAAACGCAAATCGTGACGTCCAGTAAACATACACTTGGTAGGTACCGTTTTCTGACGTCTTCGGACTGGGTGTTGCTTGGCGGGGCGGAACGCTACCGCGTTCCTAGATAATCTGGCCCTTTGGACCGAAAACCTATAATCCGGCTCCCGTTTTCAAGCTCCCCTTGGCGGCGTCGCTAAATGCTTGTTTACAGGGGGGCGCAGACTTCAAAAAGGTTGAGAAACACTGTTCTACAGGCTTTAAATCTCGGCGATTCCCTCAAATTTTATTTTTGAAGGATAAAAATCTGACTCAGGAAATCAGTTTTAAGATTGACCTTCACCTTTTTCACTCTCCCCCATTTGGCATTTTGTCATTCCTCCCCTTCTAGAATTCAGCCCATGATTGTGCCGGATGAGCTCGTTTAAAATGATAGAGGATGAAAAAAAAGGATTGTCCAAGAAGATAAAATGAGAAAGAAAAGGAAAAAAAACCGGAGTCCGGAAAATCCTCTTTTTCTCTGAAATTCCAACTGTGGCGAAACGACGGGAAAGGGTGGCCGTAGAGGAATAAAAAAAAAGAAGAAAAAACCTTAAACACATGAATAAATAAACGAACGAGCTCTGCCCCACTGTTATGTTTACGTCCCTCATTAACGTCAAAAATTCACAAATCACGTTTAATCTTTAAATTATTAAAAGCACGTAACAGTTTTTTAGATGAATTTTTCATCTCTATTTCCTATTCTAGGGCTTTGTCCCTTCTTACAAGGTTTTAGTGGATTCGGTGTTGAATCCAGGACTGGCTACTGCAATGCTGAACCGTTTTCCTGATTGCTACTAAAAAGTACTGGTTTGAAGAGCTTCCAACGAAAACTTCCTTAAAGAGAAGTCTCTATATAGGAGGGGGAAGTATAACGGAGGGGACGTAAAAAGTAGGGGGGAGGATATGGGAGGGGAAGTATAACGGAGTGGGAAGTATGTATATGGGAGGGGAAGTATAAGTGAGGGGTAGTATAACAGAGAGTGAAGTATAACGGAGGGGGAAGTATAAGGGAACGAAAGTATAACGGAAGGGGATGTAGTAGGGAGGGAAAGTATAAAGGAGAATTTTCCAAGCTTTTTTTTTTCAAAAATTTTCCGGGTTTTCCTTTTTTTTTTTTCGAAAAATTTTCTAAGTTTTTTTGTCAAAACATTTTTTTTTTCAAAAAATTTTCAAAGTATTTTTCGAAAAATTTTTCGGGTTTTCCTATTTTTTTTTTTCGAAAAATTTTTTAAGTTCTTTTTTTCGAATAATTTTTTAAGTTCTTTTTTTCGAAAATTTTTCAAAGTGTTAAGGTAGAAGTAATGGGCTCTTTGGCCTAGGGATGTGCCTCTCGTAAAGGGTAGAAGTACGAAATTTCTCCCTACTAAAAAAAAAAATTAATAATTAAAAGTAGCAATTTTTTTACACCAAAAATTCTTAAAAAATATAAGGAGTAATTGGTGAAAATTTTGTGAAAATCGGATAAACGGTTCGGCCGCAGCGAATTTTTTAAAATTTCAAACAGACATATCTCCGCCATTTTTTCGAAATTCAAAAATCGCCCTCAAAACCAAACGTTCAAAACCCGACGTGGAGGGTATCACAATAACTTCTTTAAGGAAGTTAATGAGGGGAAAAGAAAAAGAATTAACTGCGAAAGGATAACTCGGCAACCATTGCGCCTGTAACACGAAGGTCGTAGGTTCGAATCCCAATGAAGGCCAACTTTTTTCTAATGTTAAAAATAAAACCGTTACCCCTGGCCCTACCTACAGACCTCTCAGACCACCACGGTTATTTTATGGCTTCCTGTTAATTGTTTCTCTCTTCCTTCTATCTATTTAAAAATTTCTTTCTTGCGTTTTTTTAATAAGAGAGAAAAGGGTCTTTATGGATTTCCTAATTGTTAAGGGAACGTCGTAGAATATTTTTTTGCTGATAATTAACTTTTTACAAAGTTTGATTAAAATTAGTGATGGACTGACATCTTTCTTTTTCAGACTTCAAAAACTTTAGATGTCACATTTAATGCTTTTTGTCTTCAGAATGAAAGCTTAGAAGAAGAAAAGATTTGAGTAATCTTTCAGCTTAAAGTTGCTGTCATCTCGGCGAGGAAATTGTCGAAAATCAAGGTGTAAGATCGAGCGGGCTCGGATGTCTGTTGACTTTGCCGATTAAGCTGAGGGAGGGGCGGCTGAATCAATGGGGTGCCGGTGGTGAAGTGACAGGGAAGGTAAACCGAACAGAACTTAAACCGAACGGTTAATTAACCTCGTTAGCGCTGTTCGAAAAGCCGACAATGTGTCTTCCTCTGAGCTGTTTGTGGCGCATAATTATAGCTTTCGGAGACTTTACAAATTCAATTTAGAAAGAACGTAGGGAACGGAAATAAAAAGCAATAAATAAAAAAAAATTCGGATTTTCGTCATATCCTTGTTTTTGAAAGAACGAGTTAAAACGTTGAAAATAATCAATCACTCGAGTTAATAAACTGGGGTATAAACGATGCGGGGGTTCCTGAACAAAGGAAGGATTGAACATGTGGTTGAATGAAGTTGTGGGGGGGGGGGAGAATGGAAGAACGATCGGCTCCGTCAATGACTTTAAATCGGGCTATTTTCCCATTCATCATAAAGATTGTTTTTTTCCTCATACTCCGAAATAGAAAATATCGAAACTGTTGTTTTCTCCCCAGTGTTAAAAAGATTTCTCCTAAAAGTTTATGGGAGGGCAGAAGGAAGCAACTGGGCGTGCTAAACGGTTTTCGGATTAGAGGGGGGCGCTGGTCGAGATAAAAGATTCGCTAAAAGGTAATATTATTTCCTTCTGGAGAACAATCGATTCTTCACACCTTTAGAACGGAAATTACGCCTGGGTAGAAAACCCAGAAGATTTTTTTTTCTTTCGTTCCTATACATTTTACCTTCTGTTTTGACCTCATAGTCGCCATGGCATTCCCACAATTTAAGTGGCTCATTCCAACTGTTCTGTAAATGGCCTGTTTCTGCACTAGTGCTGTAAATGGGTCATTCCATCACTGGTTCGGAAAATGGTTCATTCCGACACTTATATGGTTGCTTACTCCAAAATCGTATAAGTATGGGAATGAGCCATTTACAGCACCAGTGTTTGATAAGCCATTTACTCTGTGGTAATGAGCACCATTATTCCGATACGTTCGGTTATAAGTATGGGAATGAGCCATTTACAGCACCAGTGTTTGATAAGACATTTACCCTGTGGTAATGAGCACCATTATTCCGATACGTTCGGTTTTAAGTATGGGAACGAGCCATTTACAGCACCCGTGTTTGATAAGCCATTTACCCTGTGGTAATGAGCACCATTATTCCGATACGTTCGGTTATAAGTACGGGAATGAGCCATTTACAGCACCAGTGTTTGATAAGCCATTTACCCTGTGGTAATGAGCACCATTATTCCGATACGTTCGGTTATAAGTATGGGAATGAGCCATTTACAGCACCAGTGTTTGATAAGCCATTTACCCTGTGGTAATGAGCACCATTATTCCGATACGTTCGGTTATAAGTATGGGAATGAGCCATTTACAGCACCAGTGTTTGATAAGACATTTACCCTGTGGTAATGAGCACCATTATTCCGATACGTTCGGTTATAAGTATGGGAATGAGCCATTTACAGCACCAGTGTTTAATAAGACATTTACCCTGTGGTAATGAGCACCATTATTCCGATACGTTCGGTTATAAGTATGGGAATGAGCCATTTACAGCACCAGTGTTTGATAAGACATTTACCCTGTGGTAATGAGCACCATTATTCCGATACGTTCGGTTATAAGTATGGGAATGAGCCATTTACAGCACCAGTGTTTGATAAGACATTTACCCTGTGGTAATGAGCACCATTATTCCGATACGTTCGGTTATAAGTATGGGAATGAGCCATTTACAGCACCAGTGTTTTTGAATTTATGGTTTATCTGCAAATCAGACGATCTAACGACTGTTTAGGTGCAAATCAGACGGTTTAACCATTTGTTAGCCGCCAAACAGACGATCGAAAGACTGTTTAGCAACCAACCAGACGGTCTAACGACTCATTAATTGCCAATAAGGCGGTTTAATGACGGTTTAAGTGCCAATAAGGCAGTCTAACGGCTGTTTAGGTGCAAATTAAACGCCTTAACCATTTGTTAGCAGCCAATCAGACGGTCGAAAGACTTTTCAGCAACCAACCAGACGGTCTAGCAACTCTTTATTGCCAATAAGGTAGTCTAACGACTGTTTAGCTGCGAATCAGAAGGTCTAACGACTCTTTCATTGCCAAAAAGGCGGTTTAACGACTGTTTAGCTGCAAATAAGACGGCTTAACGATTGTTTAATTGCTGATAAGTCGGTCTTACGACTGTTTAATTGCCAATAAAGCAGTCTAACGGCTGTTTAGGTGTAAATCAAACGGCTTAACCATTTGTTAGCAGCCAATCAGACGGTCGAAAGACCTTTTAGCAACCAACCAGACGGTCTAGCGACTCATTATTACCAAAAAGGTAGCCTAACGATTGTTAAGCTGCAAATCAGACGGTTTTACGACTGATCATTGCCAATTAGGCGGTCAAACGACTGTTCAGCTGCAAATCAGACGGTCTAGCTGCTGCTTAGCTACCAACCAGACGATTTCAAGGCTGTTTAGCTGACAATTAGGTGGGATTACATCACTAGTTCGGAAAATGGATCATTCCGACACTAATATGGTTGATAAGCCATTTACCCTGTGGTAATGAGCACCATTATTCCGATACGTGCGGTAAATGGCACCTTCTCAAATGGTGAGGGAAAGATCCATTTACGCTCCTGTTTCGGAATGTTCCATTTACCGAACCAGTGGTGGAATAACCCATTTACATCACTAGTGACGGAATGAATCATTTAACGTACTTGTGTCGGAAAAAATGGTGATCATTATCAAAGCGGCTCATCCCAACACTGGTGCTGTAAATGGCTCATTCCCAAACTAGTGCGGTAGATGTCAAATTCTCAAACTGCTCGGCCTCTACGTGAAAAGTTTTAAGCCAGCCATTGCTGTGGTATGTAATGTTGAACTGCGTTAAAATATGGCAAAAACAAAAATAAAAATTTTGGAAAAATATCAACTGTTTAGTATTTTTAGTATGAAAGTTGGGTTTTTATTTTTTTATTTAATAATTAAGTTGGTATTGACTGGATATACGATTAAAGGTGGTAGAAATGCTCGTTTAGGGGAATTTCCTTTTTCAATCCGCCTTATTGGACACGTCGACTGCAGCGGGACGTTGGTCTCCATGAACAGTTTTGTTACTGCCTGCCATTGTTTCTTAGATTCAAACGGAAGCCTGATCAACGTTAGAATAAAACGCGTTCGAGCAATCGGAGGCGCGGTAATCAAAGGGATGATATCCGAAGGCTATCAGATTCGATTTGTCGAGAAAATCATCACATATGATTTCGGTCGTAAGTCTGATTTGACATATTCTAATGATATCACGCATGGGATTCTGGATAGATCTTTCAACAGTTCTTTGTTTATCTCGCCGGCGAGAATTGCTTCATACGGTGAGAAGATATACCGGAATATTTGGAACACTATGGCCGAAGAGCGCCATAACTGTACGTCCATCGGATGGGGCATTACGACCAACATGAGCGATCGAGAGTGGCATCAAAATTTTTCGAATTTACGAGTCCACTATCTTCAACCCTGGGACGATGAAACGTGCAGTCAAATGAATTCCGATTGGGAATACGGAGAAGCGTGCGCGTCGGCGAGCACGATGGGACAATCATCCGCCGTCGACGATTCCGGTGGGAGCTTCTATTGCGACGGATACGTTTATGGCTTCGCACGCGCGATACTCGGCGACGACGAACCTATCGTCCAAGGGTTACTCTTACTCTGGCCCTATCTCGATCACCTAACCAAAACAGTATCATTCAATTCAAAACTAAAACTCGATTTCCATATTATAGTTCTAACTTTCTGGATAAATACAACATAACAGGACTCAATTCATCCGCAAAATTGGAAACTATATTCTAATCTAAAAATCAATTTCAAAGCTGATTTAATATCAATTAAAAAAAATCATTTAAAATGACCATGCCGGCTGCACCGGGATTGCGCATGGAACTAGGGTTTTTAATCCCTGCAATAAAAGTCAAGTCCCTTCCAAACACCGTGATTGCGCATGGGGAAAAAAATTCAGACACCGTGATTGCGCATGGGAAAAAAATTCAAACACCGTGATTGCGCACGGAAGAAAAACTATGGGAATAAACACTTTAACTAAGGCCCAACGGTAAATATTTATGCATAACCTATGTTTTGAACGTCTAATAGAGGCCATTAGACCACTCCTCCTGCTCAATCAAAAGCCTCAAAAGCCATCAGACCACCTCCTCCTGGCCAATCCGAAGCAATGGAGGCCATCAGACCACTCCTCCTGCTCAATCAAAAGCCTCAAAAGCCATCAGACCACCTCCTCCTGGCCAATCAGAATCCATAAAGGCCATTAGACCAATCCTCCTGCTCAATCAAATGCGCAATCACGGTGTCAAATAATTTTTGGTTATGCGCAATCACGGTGTCAAATAATTTTTGGTTATGCGCAATCACGGTGTCTAAAATTTTATGTCCATGCGCAATCACGGTGTCCAATAGTTTTTACCTGTACGCAATCACGGTGCCTGAAATGTTGGAGCAGGTAAAAAAATGCGCAATCACGGTACGCCCACCATACCAGCTGAAGTCGAAAAAGCAAAATCAGAACAACGTGAGAACCGAAAGCGATCTGGGCGTACCGTGATTGCGGATTTTTTTACCTGCTCCAACATTCCAGGCACCGTGATTGCGCACAGGTAAAAACTATTGGACACCGTGATTGCGCATGGATATAAAATTTTAGACACCGTGTTTGCGCATAACCAAAAATTATTTGACACCGTGATTGCGCATTTGATTGAGCAGGAGGATTGGTCTAATGGCCTTTATGGAATCGGATTGGCCAGGAGGAGGTGGTCTGATGGCTTTTGAGGCTTTTGATTGAGCAGGAGGAGTGGTCTGTTGGCCTCTATTGCTTCGGATTGGCCAGGAGGAGTTGGTCTGGTGGCTTTTGATTGAGCAGGAGGGATGGTCTGATGGCCTCTATTGCTTCGGATTGGCCAGGTGGAGGTGGTCTGGTGGCTTTTGAGGCTTTTGATTGAGCAGGAGGAGTGGTCTGATGGCCTCTATTGCTTCGGATTGGCCAGGAGGAGGTGGTCTGATGGCTTTTGAGGCTTTTGATTGAGCAGGAGGAGTGGTCTGATGGCCTCTGTTGCTTCGGATTGGCCAGGAGGAGGTGGTCTGATGGCTTTTGAGGCTTTTGATTGAGCAGGAGGAGTGGTCTGATGGCCTCTATTGCTTCGGATTGGCCAGGAGGAGGTGGTCTGGTGGCTTTTGAGGCTTTTGATTGAGCAGGAGGAGTGGTCTAATGGCCTCTATTAGACGTAGAGTATTAGACGTTCAAAACATAGGTTATGAATAAATATATTTTATCGTTGGGCCTTAGTTAAAGTGTTTATTCCCATAGTTTTTCTTCCGTGCGCAATCACGGTGTTTGAATTTTTTCCCCATGCGCAACCTCGGTGTCTGAACTTTTTTCCCCATGCGCAATCACGGTGTTTGGAAGGGACGTGACTTTTATTGCAGGGATTAAAAACCCCAATCCCTATCGGGGTAATCGCTAAAAAGCGCAATCCCGGTGCAGCCGAGCGATCTCGCTCTGCTGACCCTTTTAGTCGACTCGAGCCGAAATTAACCGAGGCGTTACGTGGCCGAGCGTGACGACTCAGTCTCATTCAATATGAACGACTAAAGAAATTGTCAATTTAAAAAAAAAAAAAAGCGAGAGATAATGAAAGTCTAATTTTAGAGATTAAAATTTTAATTGGAAATTCTAATGGGTAAAATGTCACAGGTTGGGTGTAGGGTGGAGGATGAGATTGGATGTAACATGTGGTGTAGGTATAAGGAAGGAGCTAAAAGACAAAGAAGTGGGGGGGGGGGGGGGTGGAAAGGCGGGTGTTTGGACCGTGAGGGATGATCAATGAAGTCTGGTCTATTGACCTCAAGAATTGAATAAAACCACAACCCTTCCTTCTCACAAACACGACATACTCTAATTTTACAACAAAAACTCAAATTTTTTTTCTTCAACTCCTCAAATGGGAAAAGTTTACAAAGTCATGAACAAAAATTGGAAAAGTTCGACTTGAAAAAACATAAATTTTAGTTTTTAGTTTTAGGCGGGCGATATATTAAAAATTCAACAACTTCGAAAGAGATTCTTTCTCCGACCGAAAAGGGGCTTGGAAGTAGAATGTTCCAATCTCCTTAGTCCGGAGATAGAATTGAAATATGAAGGGAGACAATGGCTAAAAACAATTCCGACAAGGAGTCCATTATCGTGAAGGAAAAGGAAGGGAGAAGAGGCGAGTGATAAAGGGAGGGAAGAAAACGAGAAGCTTGAAAAGCGAGAGACAACATTGCCACTTACCCTCGAGGCTGTTTCTTCTTGGACCAAAGGCCTTCCTGAAAGCATTGTTTTTCATTAAAATCTCATAAAGTAATTAAATTCAAAACAAATGTTTTGGAACCGTTGAACATTTTTTCTCCAGTACATCATGGGAGACTGAAAAATAGAACTCTTTTCGTAATGTCTTCGGTACCCGCCAACAACGGGCCAGCACCCCACTTCTTCGCTTTTAACGTAATTGGAGTATAAAGTGTGGGTGGGCACGCACCCCCGTCCCATCGAGCTTTTCTCCTATCTATCTGGGTTACACCTATCCAGCGACAGGGGGTTTCTTCAATATTTCATCCTCTATTTTCAAATCTATCAGACGAACGATGAGATACACATTTTCTGGGCGTTATTTTTTTTCCCCCTACCGCGTGAAATTGGAAAAAAGCAATCAAACAACTGGATAAAAATTCAGCGCTTTTTTCTTTTAGAAAAAAAAAACACTACAAAATAAAACACCCAGATCTGTCGAGACCACAAGGCGAAGCCTCGCAAAGAGAGGAGGAGGTCGGAGCCCGTGGACATTACAAAAATTTACCTAAAAAAAAATGAAAAGCCTTAAAAAAGCCCATCCACTAGCGGCTCCTTTAAATTTTTATAGCAAAAACTTTTAAATTGGTTGACTTTAACCCGAAAATAAATGAGTACATACTTGTTTGAAGAGCTTCCAACGAAAACTTCCTTAAAGAGAAGTAACAATATAGGAGGGGAAAGTATATGGGAGGGGAAGTATAACAGAGGGGGAAGTATAAGGGAACGAAAGTATAACGAAGGGAGGGAAAATATAAAGGAAGGGGAAGGATAAAGGAGGGGAAGAATAAGAAAGGGGAAGTTTTAATTTTTTTTGAAAAATTTTCCTAGTTTTTTTTTGAAAAATTTTTTTTTTTTTTTTTTTTTTTTTTTTTTTTCGAAAAATTTTCTTGGATTTTTTTCCGAGTTTTTTTGTCAGAAAATTTTCTAGGTTAAAAAATTTCTAGGTTAGAAAATTTTTTAAGTGTCAAGGTAGAAATTATGGGCTCTTTGGCCTAGGGATGTGCCTCTCGTAATGGGTAGAAATATGACATTTCTCCCTACTAAAAAAATTAATAACTAAAAAGTGGCAATTTTTTTACACCAAAATTTTTTAAATTATAAGGAGTAAATGGTGAAAAGGTGAAAATCGGATTAACAGTTCGGCCGCAGCGAATTTTTTAAAATTTCATTCGTTCTTCTTCACAGGCTAAAGAAATTTGCGTGAAAATTTGGTGAAAAACGGATGAAAACTGTGGTCGTAAAGTGTTCCGGAAAAAAATACTACGGCCGGCCGGCCGGAACCACAGACAAAGTTGCGATCGGCGGAGTAGATCCATATTCGAATAGACCTTACGGGGTCTGGAAGACCCCTCCCCAAAAACCCGACGAGGAGGGTATCACAATAACTGCTTTAAGGAAGTTAAAAAGGTAAATAGGTTTTCTAGCCTAAAAATCGTTTTTTTTAAACAATAAAAGGTTTCAAGTGATGAAATTTTGTTTTAACGAATCTCTAGCGATTGTTTCCGGTCCCTGAACATTTTACTGATCCGTAATGACCTTTTACTCTCTAAAAAAATTTTTCATCGAATTTTCCTGTTTTGGTTTTAAACTTTTTCCTCTTTTCTTGACTTTGATATATTAATGGACGGATCAGATGTTAAGTGGATTGAATATATTCCAAGAGATTCTCATTCTCTTCCGCTCATTCCCCCTTTTTTGGAGACCAGAGCCGGCCATAAATCTCCCTTATTCCTCCGTACAAGCCTCCGCGGTTCATCTCGTATCATATAATATCAAATGCAATTTATTTTGATATATCGCGTCCCCTGGCTTATTGCGATCGCCGCATATTTTTTCATGGAGAGAGAAAAAAAAGAAAAAGATTATGAGAAATCGATTTTGTCTTCTTTAATTCGTTTAAGTATAAGTTCTTTTAATTTTCTCGTGATGGACCTGAGTTTCTCAACTGATTTAATTTCGAGTGAGGACAAAGTGGTAAGTTTGTTGTTTCCCGAGGCTTTTCCCATCCCCCACTTTGAGTTTTCAATACTTTCCGACAAAGGAAAAAAACACCATTTTACGGACGGATAAAACTAAAAATGAGATCAAAGAAAACCCCTTATTTTTACTCAAAATTAGCACATTTTGACAATGTTTTTCTCCATCATTAATTTTAAATACCAAATTTTTCTTTTTAATATTAATAGGCATGTAAATGAACGTTTGTATTAGTACAATTAGGACTCGAAATAATCAAGCGAAGATATTGTTTAATATGGCAAGTAAACAATGCTTTGATTGTATTCCAATCTGTTTGACTGAGGAGTTACATTTAGGGAGGGAGTTTACATTATATTTGTGAAATTCTCGTTAATGAACTCCGAACAATCAGTATCGATTATTAATTAAATGAGAGTTTTTTTTTTCGCTTTTCCTCATCATTCTTATGACCAAAATATGCCTTTTAAATGGTTATATGAAATATTTTTTCACCGGATTTTTGGGCGTTTTTCACGTTTTTTCATTCGAAGAAAAAAACCTTTCTTGCCTGTTTTCGGTATTTTAACTTCCTTAAAGAAGTTATTGTGATACCTCCACGTCGGGTTTTTGAGGAAGGATCTTCCAGACCCCGGAGGGTCAAATCGAATATTGATCATTACCGATCTCAACTTTGTCTGTGGTTCTGACCGGCCGGCCGTCCTTAGCATTTTTTTCCGGAACACTTTACGGCCACAGTTTTCATCCGAGTTTTCATCCGATTTTCACCAAATTTTCACACAAATTTCTTTAGCAGGTGAAGAAGAATGTAACGGGGGCGATTTATGAATTTCGAAAAAAATGGCGGAGATATGCACGTTTGAAATTTTAAAAAATTCGTTGGTAAGATTTTCACCTAAGACTCCTTATATTTTTTACGAATTTTTGGTGTAAAAAAATTGCCACTTTTTAATTATTATTTTTTATAGTAGGGAGAAATTTCGTACTTCTACCCATTACGAGAGGCACATCCCTAGGCCAAAGAGCCGAGTATTTCATCCTTGACACTTAAAAAATTTTCAGAAAAAAAGCGCAAATTTAAAAAAGAAAACCCGGAAAATTTTTCAAAAAAAAAAAAACTCGGAAAATTAAAAAAAAAGGAAAATTTTTCAAAAAGAAAAAAACAACTTCGAAAATTCTTTTAAAAAATCTCGAAAAAAAAGAAAACTTGGAAAATTTTTCAAAAAAAACTTCCCCCTCCGTTATACTTCCCCTCCCTAAACTTCTCCTTCGTCATACTTCCCCCTCCTTAATGCTTCCCCCACCTTTCCTGTTCCTCCATAAACTTCCGATTCCGTTATACTTCCAATTCCTTTACACTTTCCCCTCCTTAATACTCCCCCTCCTTTATACTTCCCCCTCCTTATATACTTCCCCCTCCTATATTTTTACTTCTCTTTAAGGAAGTTTTCGTTGGAAGCTCTTCAAACCAATACTTTTGATCGCTTTATTGGATTTAGAAGCCCGCGTTTTACAGATTTCCCGTCGATTTCCTCGTTTTTGGGAGTTTAATCGAAATTTCTTCCATGAAGCGCAGGTAAATTTTGGCCAAGAAACATCTTTTTTTGGGGTACGAAAATTTCTTAACCTTTTTGGGGTTATGATTCTGAGGTTACTATAAAAACGAGAAGCCTTCGAAAATTAAAGGGACAAAATATTTTCCAAGAAAAAGCCTTGAAAAGTCACCCTTTTAGTTCAAAAAGCTAAAAATGCCATTGAAGGGTCAAACCCACATATTAGATATAATCATCTTGTAAAACTTAAGTAGACGTTAAGAATGGTTTTTATCAGGAAAATGGAAACCTGGTTTGTTTTTAAACGTCCTTTTTTTATATTCCTCCCCTCGTTTTTTTCCTTTCCAAGCCATAATTTTATACTCTTTTATCGCCCTTTGACAGGGAATTAAGGCGTTTTCGGCGGCCGTTATTAAGCCGAGGAGGTGGCGAGCGGCATTACGCTCTCTAATGGATTCAAATCGTTCCAATTATTATCAGAAACGATTTATTTTATCGCGATGTATTTTTTTAGCCTGATTTATAATTATTTATTAATGGAGCCTTTTTGTGTATACAGATCGCGTGTTTATTTCATCGGAGATTCGTCACGATTTTTTAACTACGTCGGTGATATGTGAGATTCTTTTGAATTTAATGCATTTCTCAAAGTTAAAACCAGAACTTTTTTTTCATCAGAATCGAATTTGCTCCAGTAAATGTTGACATTTCAATTGTGTAGTATATTGACCAACCTCCTTAAAGTGGAATAAGTGTTTGCTCAAAATTTGTGAAGTTAAACAACTTAAAGGCCCTCATGACAGCAAATGATTAAACGTCCGATTATTTTTTTTGAATCGATCTAAGCGGATTCGAGGTTAAAAATATAATCCGGGGATCTTTCTTTCTATCGATCAGCCTCTAGGCTTGTTTCTAGTTAAGGGCGGGAAGAAGGAGGGAAAATGCCATCTTGGAGTCCGGGATACTCCACATTCCCCCTTCCCCTGTCACGCCACTAGAGCGTATCGTATAAATGGAAAAGCGTACATCTCTCTATCTCTTCCAGCATGGTGACGCCAACTAATCACGACATTTCTATGAGAATTTAAAGCGAAGATTTTTCAAGATAAAAAGAAAACTTTTCCAATCAATGATTCAATCAATCCGTATTTTAGTAAATAGTTCTGGAAGTCCTCAAAGGAGTTTCTTTGCCTAACGATAAAGAAACTCACGAAAATCGGAAGAGAATCGTGAATAAGGAAAAAAAAGAGAACCGGAAATCTGTGGAAAATCCTGATAAAAAGGGGTTTCTAGGACTAATGATAAACTCCCAAAAACCCGATTAAAAAAGGCGTTTTTCTATAAAAAAAAGTAGAAGTACTGGTTTGAAGAGCTTCCAACGAAAACTTCCTTAAAGAGAAGTAACAATATAGGAGAGGGAAGTATATAGGAGGGGAAGTATAATAGAGGGGGAAGTATAAGAGAACGAAAGTATAAATGAGGGGGAAGTATAACGGAGGGGAAGTATAAGTGAGGGGAAGTATAAGTGAGGGGAAGTATAAGGAAGGGGAAGTATATAGGAGGGGAAGTATAAGGGAGGGGGAAGTTTTTTTTTTTGAAAAATTTTCCGAGTTTTTTTTTTAATTTTTTAAAAATTTTCACTTCTCTTTTTCGAAATTTTTTTTAAGTGTCAAGGTAGAAATAATGGGCTCTTTGGCCTACGGATGTGCCTCTCGTAATAGGTAGGTAAATTAAAAAGTGGCAATTTTTTTTACACCAAAAATTCGTCAAAAATATAAGGAGTAATTGGTGAAAATCGGACCAACGCTACGGTTCGGCCGCATGCGAATTTTTTAAAATTTCAAACAGACATATCTCCGCCATTTTTTCGAAATTTTAAAATCGCCCTCGTTACATTCTTCTTCACCGGCTAAAGAAATTTGTGTGAAAATTTGGTGAAAATCGGATGAAAACTGTGGCCGTAAAGTGTTCCGGCAAAAAAAATGCTACGGCCGGCCGGAACCACAGACAAAGTTGAGATCGGTAAAGATCAATATCCGATTTGACCCTCCGGGGTCTGAAAGACCCTTTCCAAAAAACCCGACGTGGAGGGTATCACAATTACTTCTTCAAGGAAGTTAAAAAATGCGCTTTTCTATCCAAAGAAGTAGAAAAAGTCCAAAAACCTTGGCTTTTGGGCAGACTGCAGACTTAACCAGAAAAAATGAAGGTTTTTCCGTCAAAAAACTGAAAAAAGCTCCGGAAATGGAAGTTTTAGTTTTCGGGGCCAAAAGAATAGTGGAATTACCTTTGATCAGGACAAAATGGGGGTTTCTCTATCGAAAAACTAAGGGAAACTCCTCAAAGTACTTTTTAAATGGGGTTTCTTGGCCTAATACCCGAGGAAAACTAAGTTTAAAATCTCCACTTTAATTTTTTAAATTATTATTGATTACCAGAGCTCAAAAATAATCGTAATTTATTTTTTCACAAGTTAAAAGCTTGATATTAGATTTTATGCTGTACAGATCCGGGTTTATAAAAGGTCCAAGCGAAGTCTCACAAAGAGGGTCCCCTCCCTTTTATTATAAATATGAGTTAATAAAACCTGTTGTGGCAAATGCGGTGATAAGACCCGTGTAAAGCCCCCATGGCTAAGCCATATTGCTTCCGTTACGCCACAAAGGCTTCTTATTTCCCACCTCCTTTCTTTTCTTCTAAAACGTTTCCATTGGTTTTTAAGCCCTAAAGGTAAGAAAAAAAAATGAATTTCTATTCTCATCTTTAATAAACTTTCATTCTAAAAACCAAAAATTTAATAATAAAATCTAATCATAATCAATAGCTTCATTTTTAGCGAAATTGGTTAAATTGAATTCTCACCACGTAAAAATCCATAAGTGTTTTTCAATTTTGGACACGTAAAAATACACAATTTCAACACGTCCGTTGGTAAAAAATGAAGAAAAAAGTTGGGGCGTGACTCGACAAGAATCCGAGAAGGGCGAAAACCACTTGTTGATGCCGCGTTTCCTCTTTGCAATTCCTTTATTATTTTTTTTGTTGTGTATTCCATTAGTGAAAAATTACTTAATTCAATTGAGGCGCTCCGGGTACGAAGGGCGAACTCAACAAAACGTAGTTTCGAGATATTCGCATTTTAAAGTTTTGTGTTACGGGCGAACTCAACAGAAAAGTCATGCCCTGGAATGGGAAAAGGAGCGGGGGTTGTGGACGAGGATGTGGAGTTCGCCCTTCGTACCCGCTCGGATATCGCAATTAGAGCTTTGCCGCATATCGGTTTTTACGTATTTAAAGGGGAAAAAAGGGCGAAACAACATTAAAATTATATGGGTGTATTCACCAAGAAGTCTAGAATCTGAAAATGAAAAAAAAAAAAAAAATTTGCCCGATGTTGAGTTCGCCCTTCGTACCCGGAACGCCTCAATTGCTCACCGTGGCAACGCACTGTGGAGGTCCAGGGTTCAAATCCCAGGGGTTGAAAATAATTTTTTCTCGTTCTTAAAACTTACAAACGTTTTATTTTTCTTCAGGATATACTTTCATGACGCAATAAAAGTAGAAAGAACATGTTTTTCAAACTTATAAAAGTACGTGGAGTGAGAAAAAGTGTCAAAAAAGAAACTTCCAAGTTTTTTGTGTACTTTGTCTCCTTCCCAAACTTGGAGTACTCACGTGTAAAAACTTTCCTCACTTGAAAACATGCCTTCTGATTCAATGATTACGAAATTTGAAGTTTCTCCCAGGAATTTGAAATATTTGTGAATTACTAGTCAATCAAAATTTCTTAAGTACGAAACAATGAGAGCACTTCAAGTTGTACTGAGCTCGATATTGCACTTGCGAAACTTTGCTAAATACGGATTAAAGGATGGTTTAACTACCGAGATTTCAGAGGAGTGGAAACGATTATCAAGTGGGTTTTCACTAAGTTTACACCTTGATTGAAATCGAACTTGGAAGTGTCTGGTTTCGAATGAATGATAACCACATAAAATCCTTTCATTCGATCCTCCTTTGAAAAACAACGAATAAATAAAAAAAGCGCTTCTAATTTTATTTTAATTAAAATGTCACTGGAGGGTAGAAAATCTATTAATCCTTTTTATTTTCTTTAATTCCTCGGTTTCTATCACGAAAAGAACTTTTCACAATTTATTTAAAATTTTGTTTTCAATTTAAACAAAGAGATTTTTTAAAATTAAAATTTAGGCCAAAAAGTCTAGTAGGCATCTATCTAACTTTAAAAAAAAAGTAAGCCCCCGAATTTTGGATGTTCACCTTAGTTTGGCCCTAATTATGGCTGAGATGGCGGAGTAGTTATAAATAAGGGCTTTTTTGAACTTTATAGGTGAGAACAATGCCCTTTTAAGGGTGGATACCGTGTGTACCGAGTTTACGTGCCTGGCAATCCATTACACGCTCGCCAAATCCTTTTAATTGGACGTCCCGGTTACATATTGTTGACAGTCCGAGCCCCATTAAACCTCCTCTTCCAATCCGTTCCCCGTAATGGCCACCCCCGTCTCACAATCAATCAAACGGGCAAATATTAAAAGGGGGTTTCAGTAGGATCTAAAGGATTTTAAAATTAAGTTCGCGGGAGAATGGAAGAAATGAGAGTGGAAAAAAAATTCCCTTTGAAAGTGATACATTTATATCACGTTTCCCACTCGGATATTCTCTTCATAAATTGGATTATTTTGTATTACATAAAAGATACTAAGCCATCAATACCGATATGTTTTGAAGGTTTAAGTAAAAACGGGTAAAATTTCGTTAATGTTTGCAATATGAAAAATCGATTGAAAATAGCGAATTTTGGCCTTTCAAAACGGCTGGGGCCGAAAGCCTGATAATACGGGGTTTTGCAGGCCAAAAAAATCGAGGAAAGCCGCCCTATAGCTGGTAAAAAAGATGTCAAACGCCCACCCGATAAAACGAGTGGTTCTAGACCTGAAAATTTTGGAATATGAGCAAACAATCGTTAAAAAACCCGCTGGGTGTGACCCACCGTGACCCGAAACCTTGCAAAAAAGATGTTAAGGAGGTATGATGGTTTTTAAGTGAGTTGCTTTGCAAATTTTTCGTTGTTAACAACGGTTTTCGGTTTTTCCCTTCTATCTCGGAAACCGTCGCTCAAAACGAAAAAATGTCATAAGTAAAAGTTGTAGGTACTAAAATTTACTACATATATATTATAAGTTTTTTCCGTCAGAGCAATACTTTAGGAGATATGGAAGTATTTAAGTTGGTTGCTTTGCAAATTTTCCGTTGTTAACAACGGTTTTCGGTTTTTCCCTTCTATCTCGGAAACCATCGCTCAAAACGAAAAAACGTCCTAAGTAAAAGTCGTAGCTACGGAAATTTCCTACAAAAAAGACCTCATTGGTTTTTTTGTCAGAGCAATACTTAAGGAGATATGAGGGTTCTTAAGTGAGTTGCTTTGCAAATTTTTTCGGTGTGGGCAACGGTTTTCGGTTTTTCCCTTCTATCTCGGAAACCGTCGCTCAAAACGAAAAAGTGTCCTAAGTAAAGTTGTAGGTACAAAGATTTCCTACATAAATGTTTTTATTTATTATTTGCTTAAGAGCAATATTTAAGGAGTTATGAGGTTAAAACTAATAATCCTGAAAACTTAAATCCTTCATATCTCCTAAAATATTGCTCTGACAGAAAAAACCAATAACATATTTTATGTAGTAAATTTTTGTAGCAACAACTTTTACTTAAGACATTTTTTCGTTTTGAGCGACAGTTTCCAAGATAGAAGGGAAAAACCGAAAACCGTTGCTCACAACGAAAAATGTACAAAGCAACCAACTTAAAACCCTCATATCCCCTTAAACCACCGAAAATCCGATAAAACATGTGTTTTTAGACCAAAAAAATCGAGAAAAAAATACTTAAAGCCTGTAAAAAAAGGTTCTTAAATAATGACAAAATTTGGCGAAAACCAGGAGGTACGGTTTAGTCTCTTTCCTCAATGACCCAAAGGAAGAATTTTCCCTAAAGCCGAAATATTTTTTTCAAAAATGTTTTTTGTTTTATCATCAAAATCTGTAATTAAATTTACTTTTTAATGAAAACAATCAAGCAAATGACATACTCAGCATATTAATGGATGCTTCAGCTTTATTGTTTTATTCAAAATATGAAAATTTCATGTTGTTTCTGGGTTTTAGATGCCATATAATAACAAAATTAGCCCTCTATTTTACAACCTTAACTACGAATAAGTTCATAAGCGATTAATATTTTAAAGTTTTAATTTTAGCGTTTAAAAAGTAAGAAGTAAGAAAATGAGAAAAGGAATGCTGTGTAAGATGAGCTGGAACTGTAGACTTTTTTTGCGCTTGACTGGCTTTTAAGGCCCCATTTTAAATCTGAATGGATTTCTGAGTTGATCCCTCCTTGAAATTTTAAAGGCGTAAATCTTCCTGAATCAATTTCCTGTGATATAAATAAAATATAAAGCTCTTTTAAATAAAAAGGAAAAATAGAGGAAATTTTTATAAAGAGGAGTGGTCATCTGAGAATTGCTGGAGGAAGGAATTCTGTGGGAACGGAATGTTCTGGAAATGAGGTGACCCCCTTTCAACCATAAACCTTCTCAGTTGACATCGGCTTTTCATCCACCCAGCCTGAAGGTAATAAAACTATTAAGATTTTTGGGGCTATTAAGTCATAAATCACCCGTTCATATGTCGCCCGGGTTGTTTGTTTCTGGATATTTATCAGAGAAGGGGAATTTTTCCCTCTCGCCTTCTCGAACAACACTGTAGATCAAATATCGAAAGGTTTTTCCTCCCCTGTTTACTGTGGAAGTTGTTAAATCGTTAATCAAACAAAAATGTTTACTCCATGACCGCCCTGAAAATGATGTGCTTTGAAAAGGGAAGATAAATAATTTATGTTCGGTTCATATGTAATACAAGGGAGGAGAGTAAAAAAAAGTCTATAAACAATTCATCAAAAGAGCAATAAATCATTGGAGATGAGCGTTCAATAAAACTCTCTTTTTAGGCTAAGAAAACGAGTTCTTTATGAGACGTGTGGAAACCTCCAGAGGCTTTCTAGGTAAAAAATCGACTTAATCACCAAATGTCAGAATTTTTTTCAGTCCAATTTTTGCCGATGACATATTATTTTATAAATCTTATGGTACCTAGGGTTAGGGTCCATCCAACCCCCTTAAGGGAGTTAAATTATGATGGGTTTCCTCCTCTAGGAGCCCTAGAAATTATTTTATCGGCAAATAATAATGAGGAAAACCTTCTAAAATTCGCTAAAAAGGTTGTTTTCTGGCGGATACCAACGCTAAAAATTTTTCATCACAGAAAACCTCAAGATCAACTTTGATTTTGAGAAGACCCCCTCCTTGGGGGTATCACAATGATGTTACTTCGAGAAGTTTGAAAAAATGTAAAAAATTTCTGTTTTGATGTTAAGAAAGTGAATAAATTTCTCCGCTACTCAAAATAGGGCCATGTTTAAAGGAGCTTAGATTGCTTTTATTGAGTGGATCGGTCTCAGATAAACACGTTCCCTCACTTTAGACCCTTTTAAAAAGCTAAATTTATAATCTTCAACGATTCCCTTCAAAGGGAAGAGTGGTGTAAAAATAATTGATTTAATAATGGATCTAAGACCTAATTTTGGTGAGCATCTGTCAATTAGAATTGGAACAGACTCAATCGTGATGTTTGCCATGCGTGACTTAGTTATGCTAAACGTAGATTGGAAGATATGCTAATACAGGGTACACACGAAGTTACCTTTGAAATCTTCCATATTCAAATGGGCAAAACATTTTTTCGAAATACGGTTTACCCGTTTTCGTATCGATGATAAGATGATAGCCCTGAATCAAAAAGGTTATGCTTGTCACGAAGAAGGTAAAAGTGGAGTGGTTGGTTAGGGGGCAATTTTTCAGGCCCTTTTCTCCCTTCAAAAAGTAAGACTTGCCAAGGGCGAACCACTTTTCAAGTCACATCACATAAAATCAAGTTTCTTCACTCATTTTTTGCTTTTCTTTTAGGTTATTCAAAAAACCAAACACTGGCAAATTTAATTTTTTTAGGGATCGTTTTTAAAAAGTTTAATTCCGAAATTTGTTTCTTAAAAGAGCTTTCCAAAAATTAGCAGTTTAAGAAAATCGGTCGAGACGTTCCTGAGATTTCCGCGTTTTTTAATTTTACTTGGGGATATTCTGTATTTCAGCTTTAGACTAAAATATCCCGAAAACCGTTAGATATTCAGGGTAGACAACTTTGACGATTTTGAAGGGGCTTAAAATAAGCTATTTAAAAAGTTAAAATTTAAGAAAATCGGTCCAGACGTTCCTGAGATATCCGCGTTTTTAGTTTTGGGGGAATATTCAATCTTTCAGCTTCAGACTAAAATATCCCGAAAACCGTTAAATATACAGGGTAGACAACTTTGACGTTTTTAAAGGGGCTTAAAATAAGCTTTCTAAAAGTTTAAATTTAAGAAAATCGGTCCAGACGTTCCTGAGATATCCGCGTTTTTAGTTTGGGGGAATATTCAATCTTTCAGCTTCAGATTAAAATATCCCGAAAACCGTTAAATATACAGGGTAGACAACTTTGACGTTTTTAAAGGGGCTTAAAATAAGCTTTCTAAAAAGTTTAAATTTAAGAAAATCGGTCCAGACGTTCCTGAGATATCCGCGTTTTTAGTTTGGGGGAATATTCAATCTTTCAGCTTCAGACTAAAATATCCCGAAAACCGTTAGATATACAAGGTAGACAACTTTGACATTTTTGAAGGGGCTTAAAATAAGCTATTTAAAAAGTTTAAATTTAAGAAAATCGGTCCAGACGTTCCTGAGATATCCGTGTTTTTAGTTTGGGGGGAATATTCAATCTTTCAGCTTCAGATTAAAATATCCCGAAAACCGTTAAATATACGGGGTAGACAACTTTAACTTTTTTGAAGAGGCTTAAAATAAGCTTTCTAAAAAGTTTAAATTTAAGAAAATCGGTCCAGACGTTCCTGAGATATCCGCGATTTTAATTTTACTTGGGGGTATTCAGTTTTTCAGCTCCAGACTCAAATATCCCCAAAACCGTTAGATTTACAGAGTAGACAACTTTAACTTTTTTGAAGGGGCTTAAAATAAGATTTCTAAAAAGTTTAAATTTAAGAAAATCGGTCCAGACGTTCTTGAGATATTTGCGTTTTTAGTTTGACTTGGGGGAATATTCAGTTTTTTAGCTTCAGACTAAAATATCCCGAAAACTGTTAAATATACAGGGTAGACAAATTAGACCTTTTTAAAGTTATTTAAGTAGGGCATTTAATAAAAATAAATTTTGTTGAATTATTGCTCTAAATAGGTTGAATCTTGTTTTTGATTTGTTGAACGACTAAGGTTATTTACTAGGAAAAAGAAGATCCATCGGATTCGGGGAGATAGTAGAAGACTCGAAGAGCGAAAGGTCGATTAACTCTGTCAAGAGAAGCAATAAATTGCAATCAAACGTTATAGCGGAGAGGGAGCCTCTCGACTCCTTTGAAAAAGTTAACGTAAAACTTACCTTTAGACCCGATCCAATAATGAGACCGAGGCCGATAAATCTACATCAGCGATGGGCGTAGCACGGAAAACGGGAAAGGCTTCGAAGCTAAAGAAGGGAGAAAAAAGACGTGGGCCGTGTTGAGAATTTCAACGAACTACGGAGAACCCTCTAACTTTTTTTTCAGCTGATGTAAAACTCGACTTTTTTTTTGACATCCTTTACATTTTAATTATCCTTCTTTTCTTGCCAACTTTTCAACAACTAATTTTCTGAAGTTTTCCAATTTCAAAATGTGTTTTGATTTTTGACTTTTCCGGACAAAAGAGGTCTGGAATTTCATAAAAGTCTGCTTCCGACCTTCTTTACAGTCCAGTTAGAAAAATATTTAAAAGCCGCAAGACGAAAATACTGAGAAGTTTTAATCCAGAGGCCATAGGTTCGAATCCCACTGGGGGCAAAACTTATTTCCACTATTTTTGCTCTTCCATTCATCTCCTACATCGTGGATCTGACGGTAAGTCTCCGTCTGGTCCCACAATAAAACTTCCACTTTTCTCTCCCAATAAGAGTAAAGAATTCCCTGTTTTTTATATCCATATTTTGAAAGTGAAAAAAATATATTCATAACTCTCCAGCGTTATTTTTTTTATATTTGCACATATAAATCAAACACGAATACCACTAATCTCTCGAGAATGTTCTCCTAGACACCGTCTGGCACTGATCCATCGGCTCCTACCCTCACGCAAGGTGTGCGTGTCTCCAATTCAAGAGAATTCTCGAGATAAAGAAGTAAAAAAGAAGTCTGTATGAGTGGATATAAAAAGTAAACGAACTTTTTAATTTCTTCCCTCCCAAATTAATCCTCTTTCTGTTTAAATTCAGGGGAAAGCTGGTTCCTCCAGGGAAATCAACATCCAAACAATGAATAGCAATCTTTTTTATATACAAATATTTTCCCGCTTATATTAGAATAATTTAAGTTCCTATAGGGAAAAGACCTGAACGGAAAACAATGATGCGCTTATTTTTTGTTTACAAAAAAAAAAGTAAAAAGTGTGGATTTTTATGATTTAGAAGGAGATGTGGGTTTAACCTATTTACATATACACATTTTGTTGACAATCGCCACTCCCCTATCTAAAGGCTGTTAAGCCGAATTTTGAGACCACCTGTTTTAAAACAGTTTGAATATTTTTTAAATGAAAAAAGATAAAAATTAATTATCATTAGCGCATAAGTTGAGGAAGTAAACATTGAAGTTGGGCGAGGTCGGGTCTGTACGAGATAAAAGGTTTTTTGGGTTAATCTCCAACTTTATCCTTATTAACGTACGTTAACGACATACCACGGTTTCCACGTTTTTCTTTCACTACTCTATTAACCTCCTTAGTTTTATCTCGGGGTTTACTTCCTTTCATAAATTAAAAAAAAGCTTGATTAAGTATGTCGAGTCATAAATCATTTTGCTGTAATAATATTGAGAGTATAAGATTAAAATTTTGACTTAAGATAATAGAGCCTGGAGAGAAAATCAATAATTTATAATTAAAGGGCCTGTATGACCTAAAAGACTGGAGGTGGCCAAAACTTTCTGGCAAGTCGATTTTTTAAAATTTATTCTATTATAAGGAGTATTTCGTCGTTAGTTTTACACCGGTTAAGTCATTTTTTATCAATTTTGAGTTAGGCATTGTTTCTGATGGTAAATTTTGTGGAGAATTGAATTCCGTTGGTAGTTTATCCCTATTGCCAACAGAAAACGCGTAGTTCACGATTTAGCCAACAGGTAATGAATTGATTCCAATTAAAAATTGAGGCGCTCCGGGTACGAAGGGCGAACTCAACATCGGACAAATTTTTTTTTTAATTTTCAGATTCTAGACCTCTTGGTGAATAAACCCATATAATTTTTATGTTGAGTTCGCCCTTTTTTCCCCTTTAAATACGTAAAAACCGATATGCGGCAGAGCTCTAACTGTGATATCCGAGCGGGTACGAAGGGCGAACTCCACATCCTAGTCCACAGCCCCCACTCCTTTTCCCATTCCAGAGCATGACTTTTCTGTTGAGCTCGCCCGTAACATAAAACTTTAAAATGCGAATATCTCGAAACTACGTTTTGTTGAGTTCGCCCTTCGTACCCGGAGCGCCTCAATTCATCCTCATTTCGGCTCTCTTGAAAACCTAGGAAAAATGACTTATTTGGTGTTAGAACTAACGCGACGATTTGTGAAAATTTGATGACGATCAGACCAATAGTACGGCCGTAGAGCATTAAACAAAATTTTAGAGCGACAGATTTCCACCATTTTTGCTAATTTCAGTTAAAAAGGAAGACTCTGTGGTGGAAATTGGATGAAAATTGTGGCCTTAATGTGCTTGGGAAAAATGCGACGGACGGATGGAGAGCACGTCTGTCGCCGGATTCTCTGCGCTACTGGCGCAGCACTTCTCCCCTCACTTCTCCCCGACCGCTCCCAGTGCCCAGCAAAGCACAGAAAGCGACGAGTGATGCGATCATCACGTAGTTCATTTCTTCCCCAACAGATGGCCAGTTTGTGCATGTCGCTGAACGGGAAGCGAAGGTATTAAATATCTTAGAAAAATAGAGAGCCTTCCCGCTGGGCAACTATAGTCCCCTGCAGTCTCGAAAGGGTTAAAAACTGGGTTCTGGCGATTTTAAAATTAATCGTTTTATTGGGCTGAAAAGTCATTTTTGGTTCATTAAAACTAATAAAGTCATGTACGGTTTACTGACCTCATTGTGACGGAGTGACACTAAATATCGATTAAGACTTGATATGATGGATTAGGCGTCGTGCCGGCACGAGGGAGGATCGACGAGGTGCTGGCTATCAATTAGTTTGACAGCTTTTCCACGAGACCGTATAAATAGCTTTAAAAATATTCCAACAAGGAAAACAAGAATTTACAAAAGCGAAAAAAATACTTTCAAGTCGGAAGGGTTGGAATTTTACGATAGGACGTCAGAACACCTGAGAAAGGGCGATAACCTTTCTAAGACAAATAAAACCCAAAGAGGCGGAGTCGAAAAAAAAAGAGTCTTATTTCATCCGGCTTCGATCAAACTGCAAAGTCTTTTCTGACTTAGTTAATTCTTTTCTCAAAACCAGAAACTAACATAAAAGTTGAAAACTTTGAAATTTCAAATTACGTAATATTTTAACCAAGTTACCTTCGAATGCTCCTTGAAAACAAAATTCAAGTCGCCTCAAGTGCAATAACTTTATGACGTCACCAAGTTGCTAACTTATTTGAACACCTCACGCCCGCCTAAACTTTTTTAACGGTCACGATTAAACCCAGTTTATCTTTATTAATTTATTGTAATCTAGCGCCACTTCTCCTTCGGGTAATTTATATGGAAACACCTTGTTTGGACTGTTAAGTGCGACTAATTTACCATTGATTACTACTCTGATTAATTATTCAAGTAATTAGAATGGACGATTCGTTGTAATAATTAATATAATCAAGTTGAAATCATTAGAATGTCTATTTTATATTTCATAAATCATACGGTGAAAAGGAGGAAAACAGGATTACTAGGAAAAAGCACTTTAATTTTCACCTAATTATTTCCCCTCTAATTATTTTTTCAACATTCTTGACTGTAAATTATACAAAAAGCGCCTAAAGATTTAATTACTTCGGTAAATAGTTTATAACTTGATATGAGGCGCTCCGGGTACGAAGGGCGAACTCGACAAAACGTAGTTTCGAGATATTCGCATTTTAAAGTTTCGGTTTTGACGTATTTAAAGGAGAAAAAATGGCGAACTCAACATAAAAATTATATGGGTGTATTCACCAAGAGGTCTAGAATCTGAAAATGAAAAAAAAAAAAAAAAAAAAAAAACTGGAGGACCCTTCCCCAAAAACCAGACGTCGAGGGTATCACAATAACTTCTTTAAGGAAGTTAAAAAAATTTGTCCGATGTCGAGTTCGCCCTTCGTACCCGGCATCGCCTCATATAAGCAAACCTGGTTATAATCTTCGCAACAACAAATACTTTCAGGGGAACTGGGATACAAAACGAATCCCGAGCGTGATGGGTCATTGTTATTCACAAACCATAATCTCTCCGATCTCAACTAAAGCCGAGTTTAACCGAATGAGCGTTACAATCCGAGCGTGACGGCTCAACCTGATTCGCTAGCCGCGTCTTGAAGTTTTCACTTACACACACAAATCACCGTGACAAAAAATGGCCGAGAGGCCCAAGCGACAAAGTTAAGTAGGATGTGTCTCTCGAACTATTTTTCAAAAGCCCAGTTTTACAACATAAAAATATGAGACTTCAAAAGTCGCATTTTTTTTACGCTATCTTGAAAAAATCTCCATAATCGCGTTCTTTTTAAAGACAGGTGTATCTCTTTTGGCTAGATTCCAAGAGCATTTGTCAAAAATCCTTCTAAATTAGGATTAATCGCCGTTTAAACTTCGTTTAAAAAAAATTTCCAAGTCGCCGAGGAACTGAAATTCTTCATATTCACCGTCGACTTTTGAACATAAAATAAAATTTAATTGAACGAAAGTCGTCCCCGTTTTGGAAGTGAGGATTCCGCGATTTTTATCTCCTCAGGAAGGGCTTTTAAATTCCGAAATTTATTTCTATTTTATGTAGTGAAGCGTTATCTCGTGGTGGTCTCTGTTTATGTGAATTGATTGGGAGGGAACCTTAGTTCGCCGAGTGGGTCCCTTTATTTTCAATATCGCTGACAGAGCGAGTTCCGGGATTACGTATAACGAATGGTCCTGATAAATCTCAAAAACTGAGCGCCCCCAAATAGTTCAGACCTTCTAAATAGCTTCTTTTTTTTTTGGAGTTTACCTGGTTCATCCTATGGCTTAAACAAAAATTATGCTCACAGAAAAATTTGACGTTAGGCTGCAAAATAGTTCACCTGATGAAGAAACATTATTTTGAGAAAGCTTTTCACACGAAATTAAAACTTTTAAATTTTTCTTATAAAAAGTTTATGTAAGAACAACTCAACAAATAAAAGAAATACAAAAGTTTTTCAATGATTCACCTGAGCTGAAATGCACGTAAAGCTGAAAACAATTCAAAAACTTTTATTGGAACGACTTTTATTATAGAATTCCTTTCTAACAATAAATCTTTTAAGTACTTATTGAGAGAAAAAAAAAATTCAGTAGGTAATAACTAAGGAATTGCTTTTTTCAAGCGGATTAATTTCTATTAGACTCTTTTCCGTTTTATTTCGCGTTTTATTATTTAAACGGGGCACAAAGCGGAGGCGGGAAATTCTCATTTTCCTTAAAACCTAATTTCGAAAAAGATGAGAATCATTGTGACATTGGAAGGAGAGATGATTATGATAATATCTCTCGTTAATACCTAGGCCTTTTGATATAAAAGGCTTTTCGACCTGAAAAAAATTTAATCTCGCAGAAAGTGGGAAGTACCGCTTAAATATTAAGAGGTGGAAAAGAAATCAGGATGAAAATCCCATCGAAGGAAAATTTTCAAAATCATTGCCGTCATTATCATGGAAGGATCTTTTATTGTGCGGAAAACCAGTAAATGGGCAGTTTCTGGGCAAAACTTGATAAAAAGGAGGGTTTTTTAACATTAAAATTTAACTTTTGGAATTCACAGAAATGGTGGAGATCTGTCTATTTTAAGTTTCATAGAATGGATTTTTTACTTCCTTAAAGAAGTTATTGTGATACCCTCCACGTCGGGTGTTTAGGGAGGGGTCTTCCAGACCCCGTAGGATAAATTCGAATGTGGATCTAAACCGATCTCAACTTTGTCTGTGGTGCCGGCCTTCTGAGAGGCACATCCGTAGGCCGTCCGGCCGTCCGTCCGTAGCATTTTTTTTTTCCGGAACACTTTACGGCCACAGTTTTTATCAAATTTCACCAAATTTTCACACAAATTTCTTTAGCCGGTGAAGTAGAATGTAAAAGGGGCGATTTTTGAATTTCGAAAACATGGCGGAGATATGACTGTTTGAAATTTTAAAAAATTCGCTGCGGCCGTACCGTTAATCCGATTTTTGCCAAATTTTCACCAATTACTCCTTATATTTTTTAAGAATTTTTGGTGTAAAAAATTGCCACTTTTTAATTATTATATTTTTTAGTAGGGAGAAATTTCATACTTCTACCCATAACGAGAGGCACATCCGTAGGCCAAAGAGCCCATTATTTCTACCTTGACACTTAAAAATTTCTTTCTCGATAGTGGGGCTGTTCACGCCCGTTCCTAGTGGTCAGGCTTGGCGAAAGCTTTCGTTTTTTTTTTTGGGCGTTTCTGAGCGTTTAACACCCTTTTCAACGAGTGTTGGGTCATATTCTTCGATTTTAACGTTTAGAAAAACCACATTTGTAAGGTGTTTAAAGTTAATTTTAGGGGTTTTCGACCGTTTTCTTGGTAGAAAAAAAGTTATCTATTGTTAAAAACATGTTTAAATTAAAAATTCACCTTTGACAGTTCTACATGTGAAGGCCGCTTTTCTCATCTTTAGGGAGGCTCATTTAAACTTTAGATTGCGCAATAATCAATTATAAATTCCATTTAAGAAGTTTAATTGTTTTCCACGAAATTGGGAAAACGAATTACCTCATAAAAATTTCAAAATTCAACACTTTTTCGTTCCCCTCTAGAAAAAAAATAATCTCGCATAAAAAATCGCCGGTTTAATTATAACGTTGGACAAATATTTACTTAAGATAAATCTTGTTTAAATAGAAATTGTGCAAATGCCGTCCAGGTGTGTTTGGAAAGCGCGTTTAACAATATAGTTGTTATCAACCGATGGGACCTAGTGGGTTCTCCAGCTTCCAGTAATTGCCAATAAAGGGTAAAAGCCAATGGCTTTTAACCGATAATTCTATTTGTTTTGTACCATCCAATCCGATTTCGTACCAAGAAAAACCGCGAACATGAATTTTTTATGAGAACACCGCAGAAATTCTCAAAATTGATATTCTTCGATCTTTATTGCACTTTTTTTTCGGCTTTTCTCCCGACGATTCCCCGTTTATTTACACGGAAAATTACGACTAGCCGAGAAATGAAAACAAACACACGTAACAGCCACCCAAAACCCAATAACAACCCTTGCTGTTTACGATCCACACTCCGAAGTTCACCCCCGACCCTTTAACGATTTAAAAAAAAGTAATATTTTTTTAACGGAGGAGAAAATATGTTCTCGAAATATGAAAACGTAAAGGGGAGTGTTTATGATAGTGTTATGTAAATAGAAACCTTAACCGAGACATCTAGATTAAAGCAACCTCCGCTTCTTCCTATAATCCTTTATAATATGCTCACTATCTCCCGACCCTTAATTAATCCTCTCATAAACACATGTTGCTTATCAAAATAATCATCTTCCCCCAGGATTATACTTAATGACAATCATTAATAACTAAGATAATGAAAACTTCAAAGAAACCTTAACACTTACCTAGGGAAGTTTTGACTTTTGATGAAAAAACCATAAGTCACAACTAATTAGAATGCTTGGTAATCTAGGTTACCCTGTATATCGTATTTTCAAATTACACCGCAATTTGAAAGTTCAGACTACTGAGTCTAGATAGTAATTCCTTCAAAATAAAGGAATCCTTCTTCTTTCCCATTGTTTTTTCAAGGTAGCTATTGAGGTACCTTAGGGTAGCTATAAGTAGTTCAGACTACTGAGTCTAGTTAGTAATTCCTTCAAATTAAAGGAATCCTTCTTCTTTCTCTCTGTTTTTTCAAGTTAGCTATTGAGGTACCATAGGGTAGCTGTTGAGGTACCTTAGGGTGGCTGTTGAGGTACGTTAGGGTGGCTGTTGAGGTACCTTAGGGTGGCTGTTGAGGTACCTTAGGGTGGCTGTTGAGGTACCTTAGGGTAGCTGTTGAGGTACCTGAGGGTAGCTGTTGAGGTACCATAGGGTGGCTGTTGAGGTACCTTAGGGTGGCTGTTGAGGTACCTTAGGGTGGCTGTTGAGGCACCTTAGGGTGGCTGTTGAGGCACCTTAGGGTAGCTGTTGAGGCACCTTAGGGTAGCTGTTGAGGCACCTTAGGGTAGCTGTTGAGGCACCTTAGGGTAGCTGTTGAGGCACCTTAGGGTAGCTATTATTGAGGCACCTTAAGGTAGCTGTTGAGGTGCCATAGGGTAGCTGTTGAGGTACCTTAGGGTCGCTGTTGAGGTACCTTAGGGTCGCTGTTGAGGCACCTTAGGGTAGCTGTTGAGGCACCTTAGGGTAGCTGTTGAGGCACCTTAGGGTAGCTGTTGAGGCACCTTAGGGTAGCTATTGAGGCAAATTAAGGTAGCTGTTGAGGCACCTTAAGGTAGCTGTTGAGGTACCTTAGGGTAGCTGTTGAGGTACCTTAGGGTGGCTGTTGAGGTACCTTAGGGTGGCTGTTGAGGTACCTTTGGGTGGATGTTGAGGTACCTTAGGGTGGCTGTTGAGGTACGTTAGGGTGGCTGTTGAGGTACCTTTGGGTGGCTGTTGAGGTACCTTAGGGTGGCTGTTGAGGTACCTTAGGGTGGCTGTTGAGGTACGTTAGGGTGGCTGTTGAGGTACCTTTGGGTGGCTGTTGAGGCACCTTAGGGTAGCTGTTGAGGCACCTTAGGGTAGCTGTTGAGGCACCTTAGGGTAGCTGTTGAGGCACCTTAGGGTAGCTGTTGAGGCACCTTAGGGTAGCTATTATTGAGGCACCTTAAGGTAGCTGTTGAGGTACCATAGGGTAGCTGTTGAGGTACCTTAGGGTCGCTGTTGAGGTACCTTAGGGTAGCTGTTGAGGCACCTTAGGGTAGCTGTTGAGGCACCGTAGGGTAGCTATTGAGGCACCTTAGGGTAGCTATTGAGGCACCTTAGGGTAGCTATTGAGGCACCTTAGGGTAGCTATTGAGGCACCTTAGGGTAGCTTTTATTGAGGCACCTTAAGGTAGCTGTTGAGGTACTTTAGGGTAGCTGTTGAGGTACCTTAGGGTAGCTGTTGAGGTACCTTAGGGTGGCTGTTGAGGTACCTTTGGGTGGCTGTTGAGGTACCTTAGGGTGGCTGTTGAGGTACGTTAGGGTGGCTGTTGAGGTACCTTAGCGGAGCTGTTGAGGTACCTTAGGGTAGCTGTTGAGGTACCTTAGGGAGTCCTCAATCTACTTGCAGTCTCAATACACTAAGAATGGGAGTTTTGAGGGTTATAAAAGAGAAGAACGCCAGATTTGTTTGAAGGGAGAATAATCCAAAAAATGGGGAAAACTCCATAAAAATCCAGAAAAAAAGTGGTTTCTCGATCTAATGACCTTGAAAACCTCCTGAATATCCAAAAAATGGGAGTTTTAAGGCAAAATTTGAACGAGAAGAACGCCACAAAATTTTTTTGAATGGAGAATAATCCAAAAAATGGTGAAAACTCCATGAAAATCCAGATAAAAGTGGTTTCTCGATCTAATGACCCTGAAAACCTCCTGAATATCTGAAAAATGGGAGTTTTGAGGCAAAATTTGAACGATAAGAACTCCAGAAAATTTGTTTGAATGGAGAATAATCCAAAAAATGGGGAAATCTCCATAAAAATCCTGAAAAAAGTGGTTTCTCGATCTAAATGACCCTGAAAACCTCCTGAATATCCGCAAAATGGGAGTTTTGAGGCAAACTTTGAACGAGAAGAACGCCAAAAAAAATTTTTCAAGGGAGAATAGTTCAAAAACTGGACAAAACTCCATAAAAATTTGGTGTTTTCGAACCTAATGATCCTGAAAAACTCCTGAAAGTCATAAGAATGGGCGTTTTAAGGGTAAATACGAACGTAGAGGAACGTATTTGACATCTTAAGGACGAAAACTAATTGATAATAAATCATCTTATTTGCTTTGGATGATAGATAGGAGGACCGTTTGGTGTAAACGGTGCGGAAACACCGGAACCCATGTTTACAGTTGGTGATCCTACTCGTCCGAGAATTAAATGGGTCAAGAGGACAACAATGAAGACAACAAAACTCCTTTCACTCTCGACAAAGCCTAGCTAGGGGGGGACGAAAAAAAAAGTTTTCCCTTATCCGCCAAGCTATTTCCGATTGTTAGATAAGGAAGAGTGTTGGAAGTTTGGAGTTGGACGGCATTAGGAGTTGGCAAGGAAGCCTGCCAACCCTTAGAATACAAAAAAAAAACGCTAATCTCCCGCGCTTCTATTGTATAAAAGTATTATTAAAATACTAACAAGGGGAAAAACCAAGATTTCTACATTATAATTCATTTGTCATCATATTCTGTTGACTATTCAACTGAAAACTAATTCAACCTTTATTTTATCAAAGTTTCAATGAATTTTACAATTTTTGTTCAAATTATGATTTGATTTTCGTCTGAAACGTGACGTAATCGGTTTTTACACTCTCGCATATTTTTGTATTCCGGACGAATGATCTGTATTCAGTTAAATCGCACTGATCTTTTCAGTTTATGGCCGTGTGACACCCGATATGTCAACGTTAGATGAAATTTGATTTTATCGCGATCTGAACTCGGAATAAATTGGTCCGGAAGGAGAGCTGGACAAAAAAAAACTTATCAAACCAGCAAACGAACGGGCTCTTCCTCATTTTTCATAAATCGACATGCGGGGTGGCGATAACATTTTCCTGACAATTTTTTTTTTTTTCTACCCTAAGATATTGACAAAAAAAAAAATTAAATTCTACTCTACAAGATCCTAGCGCCCTACCTGTCAATAATGAAAGTTTAAATCTTCAATTAAATTAACATTCTTTGACTACAAACATAGGTAGGAAAACGCAAAAAAAAAAAAAAAAAAGGCGTTTACGCGAAAAAGGCCGAGAAAAACTTAAAAATCCCATAAAATGGGTGTTTATTCGACAAAAACCAAGATGTTTTTGGGACATAGGAGGAGAAAAACGCAGAAAATGGGTATTTTTCGTTAAAAAAAACTAAGGCGAACGCTCGGAAATCCTTAAAAAAATGGTTTTTTTTTGGGAAAAAGGCAGAAAAAAAAGTTCCGGTTTGAAGAGCTTCCAACGATAACTTCCTCAAGGATACAGGAGGAGGAAGTATTAAGTAGGAGAACACAGGTAGAGAATGTACGTAGGAGGGGGAAGCAAATTTCAATAGTACATTTTCATTCAAATTTAATTCAATTAGTAAAACCCAATTTTAACATACAATCTGTGCATAGTAAAACATTTATGCATAATAAAATAGAAATTTTAGGTATTTTTTGTTGTTCATTTTCTGTTTTTTGAAAAAAAAAAATAAAAATTAAGTACCTAATAAATCGCCATTTTATTTTCCGTTAAAAAATTCTTGAGGAAGTTAAACAAAAAAAAAAAAAAAAATTATTTTGAAAATTTTATATCAAGGTAGAAATTCAGTACGGTTAGCCAAAGAGAGGCCGCCCTCGAGCCGGCGAAGTGACTCACATTTCTGCCTAGAAAAATTATTAAGTAAAAAAAATTTTGGAAAATTAAAATTTTAAAAACATGGAAAATTTTTAAATAATTCAAGGAATGTTTAGTGAAAATTTGGTGAAGATCGGACCAACGGTACGCCCACAGCGCTCATTTTAAATCTTTGAACAGTCATATCTCCGCCATTTTGAAAAATTTCGAAAAAAGCTCTCGTCATTTTCAAGATTTCTGTGAAAGGAAGCTTGTGTATAAATTTGGTGAAGATCGGATGAAAATTGCGGCCGTGAAGTGTTCCGGAAAAAGTGGCGACGGACGGCCGGACGGCCGGACGGCCGGACGGCCGGCACCACAGACAAAGTCAGGATCGGCAAAGATCACTTATCAGATTTATCCTACGGGGTCTGGAAGACCCTTTTCTAGTAACAGGGGGTCGGAGGGTATCACAGTAACTTCTTGAGGAAGTTAAAATCTCATCGATTCAGAAAATGGGTGTTTTTAGGATCAAAAGTTGAAGAAAATATTCTCAAAAAATATAAAATTCTACTCTAATACAAGATCCTAGCGCCCTACCTGTCAATAATGAAAGTTTATATCTTCAATTTAATAACATTCTTGGACTACAAACATAGGTAAAAAAACGTTCAAAAATCTTGCAAAAAAAAAAAATAAAAAAAAAAATAAGGCGTTAGCGCGAAAAATGCCGAGAAAAACGATCAAAAGTCCCATAAAATGGGTGTTTATTCGACAAAAGCCAAGGTGTTTTTGGGACATAGGAGGAGAAAAACACAGAAAATGGATATTTTTCGTCAAAAAAACAAAGGCAAACGCTTGGAAATCCTTAAAAAAAAGGTGTTTTGGGAAAAAAAAAGGTGTTTTGGGGGAAAAAAGGTGTTTTTGGGAAAAAAGGTGTTTTGGGGAAAAAAAGGTGTTTTGGGGAAAAAAGGTGTTTTTGGAAAAAAAGGTGTTTTGGGGAAAAAAAGGCTGAGAAAAAATCTCATCGATTCAAAAAATGGGTGTTTTTAGGATAAAAAGTTGAAGAAAATATTCTTAAAAAATATAAAATTCTACTCTACTACAAGATCCTAGCGCCCAACCTGTCAATAATGAAAGTTTAAATCTTCAATTTAATAACATTCTTGGACTACAAACATAGGTAAAAAAACGTTCAAAAATCTTGCAAAAAAAAAAAAAAAAGGCGTTTGCGCGAAAAATGCCGAGAAAAACTATCAAGAATCCCATAAAATGGGTGTTTATTCGACAAAAGCCAAGGTGTTTTTGGGACATAGGAGGCGAAAAACACAGAAAATGGATATTTTTCGTCAAAAAAACAAAGGCAAACGCTTGGAAGTCCTTAAAAAAAAGGTGTTTTTGGGAAAAAAAAGGCTGAGAAAAAATCTCATCCATTCAGAAAATGGGTGTTTTTAGGATAAAAAGTCGAAGAAAATATTCTCAAAAACCCTGCAAAAAGGTGATTGTGGGACGAAGGACGAAGAAAACATTAAAAAATCACTCGATTATTGGATAAACCAAATAAAGCGCTGTTTTTATTCTTTCCACTTGATTTTGACTTCTAAAAAGCTATAAAGCCAGCGGAACAGCTGGTAGTTCGCATACCAAAGAAGAATCCAGCTCGTATATTAGAGTGGCATCATAAAATTTCTTTTTTCTATGAAGTTAAGTATGTTCAACGAATTTTTATACTTTTTTTTTTAAAGATTAAGCCTGGGACTTAAATCTACTAGCTTAGTGTCATTTTTAAACTTGTTCCGAATCCAAAAAAATATAATCAATTAACCACTTGACCACAGGAAGTTGAGAAATAACCGGTCTTTTTAAAAAAATATTTACAAACGAAAATCCTGTTCGCTATAGATTCCGACAGGATCGTATACATTAAACGTCACGCACATATCCAAACGCTGGCACACTTTAAATCGTTTTTTTCGGTCCAAAACATTTCCTCTTAAACCTCGAACATCTGGAGTTTTTTATTTTAAAAAATAGGAAAATAATTAAACGAAAAAATTTTTCTTTGAACTTGGTAAACAATTTCGTGATTGGTCAAAGTGAGAATAGAGATTTCAAGATTGGCTTTTCAAAGAAATCTTTTTTTAGGGGAAAAATGACGAGTTCTCCATTTTCGATCAGTCTCCCTCGCTCTATTTTTTTTTCCGACCTAAAAGATTTCATCTTTCGATAAATGGTCAGATCCTTTCTAACTCGAAATCCTTTTTTGTCCTCTTCCGGCTTTTCGGACTCAACAACAGGGAAAATGGGAAAAGTTTCCATTATACCTACCTTTATTAATATAATAAGTTCCTTCCCGGACGTTCAATTTTTTTATGGCCCATATATTGATTGAATAGAGGTAATCGATTTTATTTTGATACAATTCTTCAGGAAAAGTAATGGGAATCAGGCTCCAACGGGAAGTTTCCAAGTGCAAAGAAATTTAAAAAATTTTCAAAGGAAAAAATCTAACGAATATAAAAAAGACAGTGAAATGCATGATGTTATGATGGCACTTAAAATAATTAATTTCATTTTACTCCAATAATCCCATGAATTCATAAAAATAACCTACAATTTTACACGCCGCCCTTTTCTTGTTAAAAATTCACACAGAATCGAATCGTCAATAGTAGGTTCCATTTCATATTCAAATTATTCCGGACCATTTCATTGGAGAGTAAAAATTTGCATTTTTTTGTCTGAAAGGACGAGAATATGAAGAGAAAAAAAAATTGTTAGAGAATTCCACCTGCATAAAATTTGATTTGTTTTTAATACAGTATGATTTAAACAAAAATGGCAAAGTTTGAAAGTAATATTAAAAAATTTTAAAGACCCTTTTATCGCGAGATTAGCCTTAAACCAGATTTTATCGAGGCCACGCAATAATCGTAAAACAAAAAGTTAAATTTCTCTGCTATTATGGATTCTTAAATGCCAAAATTGAACGAAAAATGACACAGTAATCAAGAAATTTGGAACATGGATAAAAAAATTCTTAAATTATTATATTAACCTGAGTAAAGAAGAAAAGAGAGAAAAGTTACGCCCCCAGTGGGATTCGAACCTACGACCTTTGGGTTACTGCCCGGAACTCGACCAAGCCTTCTTGTAGAAGTATCTCCAATTTCTTATTTTCGTAGGAAAAATTTTTCTTAAAATTACTACCCGATCGCTTTACATACCAATAAGATAAGAGGAAACCTTCGGAATACTAAACGACCTAGAAAATTGGTTCCCGGAAAAAAAATCTTAAAAAGATTCCTCGTTTTCAATACGAAATTAAGACTAATGATTTCAAACTTAATATTTTAAAAAAATATTTTAGTCAGATTGGATCTTTCTCACGAAAGAAAGGAAGGGTGAAACCTAAATCTTTTTCAGATGATTTTTTAACTGTGACATACGATCAGACTGTCTAAACGGTTTTTTTATTGAATATTTTAACAAAACCGTGTAAATTTTTTTAGCCCCTTCCTTTTCGGCGTTTTTATGTACCCATTCAGATCTTTTAAAAATACTCAATATTCAAAAAAGAATTTTTTCTCTTCAAATAGGTAAAATAAACTAAAGCATTCAAGATATTCGACCACAGTGGACGCTTGATAAAATCATTGGGTAGGTATATTTTTAAATTTTTGACGGCCTGAGGGTAAAAATTTTAAAAATGTTTATTGGCGAACCAAACAAAAAAGCGAGTAAAACAATAAACAAAAGGTTTTTAGATTCAATTTAATTATTTTTCTATTCAAGCATAAACAACGAATATAGATCGTTTGGAACAAATCTTTAAAAAAAAAAAGAAGAAAAATCCCATCTTGACCTAAATTAGAAATAAAAAAATTCTGTTGATTGCTTAAGATATTTGATTTAATTATTTCGTATGATAAAATCTCGGCCATAATAATATAACTATTATTAAGGAAAAAAAATTCCAGGAGCTGGGATTTGAACCCTGAATTATCCGATTTGGGGGAGCTAATCAAACATTCAGTCAAGAAGACTTAAGAGCTAAGTTTCGACATCTGGAAGTTTCCGTGGGCATCCTTCTCGATGGACAGCACCCCAATTACCAATTTAGAGGTCCCCAAAATCCCCCCCCCCCCATATCAGAAATCGTCGCGTTAGTTCTAACACTGGCTATCTCATTTTTGATCAATTTTGAGTTTGGCTGATGGTAAATTTTGTGGAGAATCGAATTCCGTTGGTAGTTTAACCCTATTACCAACAGTAAACGCGTAGTTCACGATTTAGCCAACAGGTGATGCATTGATTCCAATAAGAAATTAATCCGTATGCTCTCCTGAAAATCTAGGAAAAATGAGATAGTCTGTGTTTGAACTAACGCGACGAAATATAAGTTATTGTTTATGTCAAAATGTTGTAATTATATCATTTTGCAAAAGCTGAAAATGAACTTTACTCATTATAAAATTGTTAAATCATCCAAATAATATGAAAACGTCGTGTGGGCACGTAAATTGAGTGCTTCAAATTCATGAATAATATTTGTACTCTCAATTAAAACTTTTTATACGCAAAATTTCTATTCCTTTTTTTACTTGAAATGTAAATTTAATATTTAAATTTTTATTTAATTTGTTATTAACCTTTTTTTAAAAAAATGGTAAGCTTATTACAAAAAAAATTGTTTAAAAATTTTAAAAAAATTTTAACAAACTAATTGTTAAAATGCTTATTATTATTAGTGCTAGATGAATATTATTGTATTTTTTACAGTTGTATGATAATAGTAATAAAAATTTCATTATTTTTGAAAATGTGACTTTAAAATCCTACTTTTGCTATAATTTAAACTGAAATAATAATTTTTTTAAATTAAATTGTAATTTAAAAAATGTATTGTTTAAATAAGGGACTTACGTATTTTATTAGTTGAATGAAGGAGGGAGATGCGATGGTTGAGGGAGGCTGGTGTCGGCAAGACTGGCCGGAGAGCGAGTGGGAATTTCGAAGGGGATGGTTATCCCTTCTCTCCGGCGTAGGGGTTGATGCACCCTCGTCATGCGCGACGACGAGATTACCCCTCCTTTACGACTTTTTATTTATGTACCTTTATTATAGGCAATATACGGAATAGAACCTTTTCGAAGTTAAAGAGATGAAGAGGAAAGAGAGAAAATTTTTCCAGTGGGCGATTCAATTAATGCGGTCAAGTTTACATAGAATCTCCGTATTTGGTCAATAAATAGAATTTTAAATTTTAATTTAACCGTGAAGTCGTTTGATCGAGTAATATTGGTCAGTACTTCATTTAGAATTCGGGTTTTACGCAAATATTGATAGAAAGCCAGTTGGAACACAGATATTAATTGAATTCCATCAAAGTACAAGAGTAATTAACAAGGGGTCTCAGAGACCCCAAAGGTAAAATGGGGGAAAAAATAATAAAAAAATTTTGTTCAGAATCCTAAAGTTTTTTTTTAATAATAAGATTGTCTGAAGTGGCTTCAACGAGAAGTTATTTTAACACGCCCAAACGTCTTGATTTTGTTGGCCCAAACATTTTAATTTTTAAAATCGCTCAAAATGTGGTTTTTAACGTTTTTTGGGGTGATAAATACAAATCTGAAGTCGGTTTTGCGATTTGAAAAATTTTTTTCGACATACCAAAGAGTGGACCCTTTTCTCACTTTTTTGGCCTGCAAAATTTTATTTTTTTAAATCACTCAAAATGTGGTTTTTAACGTTTTTTGGGGTGAGAAATACAAATCTGAAGTCGGTTTTACGATTAAAAATTAACTTCCTTAAAGAAGTTATTGCGATACCCTCGACGTTTTTTTCGGCATACCAAAGGGTGGACCTTTTCTCACTTTTTTGGCCTATAAATTTTAATTTTTTTAAATCACTCAAAATGTGGTTTTTAACGTTTTTTGAGGTGAGAAATATGAATTCGTCTGTTTTACTTTTTAAAAATATTTTTTATGTCCTGTGGCCAGCCTGGCTGGGCGAAGACTTCTTTTTAACTTCCTTAAAGAAGTTATTGCGATACCCTCGACGTCGGGTTTTTTGGGAAGGGTCTTCCAGACCCCGGAGGGTCAAATCGAATATTGATCTTTACCGATCTCAACTTTGTCTGTGGTGCCGGCCGGCCGTCCGGCCGTCCGTAGCATTTTTTTCCGGAACACTTTACGGCCACAATTTTCATCCGATTTTCACCAAATTTTCACCAAAATTTCTTTAGCCGGTGAAGAAGAATGTAACGAGGGGGATTTTTGAATTTCGAAAAAATGGCGGAGATATGTCTCTTTGAAATTTTAAAAAATTCGCTGATGCCGAACCGTTAATCCGATTTTCACCAAATTTTCACCAATTACTCCTTATATTTTTTAAGAATTTTTGGTGCAAAAAAATTGCCACTTTTAATTACTATTTTTATTAGTAGGGAGAAATTTCTTTTTTACAAAAAAACTTAGAAAATTTTTCAAAAAAAAAAAAAAAAGAAAAGAAAAAGAAAGAAAAACCCGGAAAATTTTTCGAAAAAAAAATTTTTTTTTACAAAAAACTTAGAAAATTTTTCGAAAAAAAGAACTTTGAAAATTTTTCGAAAAAAAAAAAAAAAAAGGAAAACCCGGAAAATTTTTCGAAAAAAAAAAAAAAAAGGAAAACCCGGAAAATTTTTCGAAAAAAAAAAAGGAAAACCCAGAAAAAAAAAAAAAAAAAACCCGGAAAATTTTTCGAAAAAAAAAACTTGGAAAATTTTTCAAAAAAAGAACTTAGAAAATTTTTCGAAAAAAAAAAAAAATCCGGAAAATTTTTATACTTTTCCTCCCTACTACATCCCCTTCCTTTATACTTCCTACTCCGTTATACTTCCCACTCCGTTATACTTCCCACTCCGTTAAATTTCCCCCTCCGTTTTACTTCCCCCTCCTATATTGTTACTTCTCTTTAAGGAAGTTCCCGTCGGGGCCAGCTCCAGACTAGTACTTTTCTACCTTCTTTTTGATGGAAAGAGTGAAAAATTATTAAATTCCCCTACTTTTAAGAAGTTCCAGACCAACTTTAAAATTATTTTCAATTTAGAGGATATCGTTCTTAATTAAAATAAAAGAAGGTGCTTTTATATTTCCAGTCTGGTTCATTAAAATAGATTTATTCATCTATAGAGAAGCCCTACACTTGAAACTTAAATTCCTTCCATCTTTGTTTTCTCTTCGAAAAAGGATCTTATTTCATCGACTTCTAATCATTTTCTTGCGAAACTCCATGAGATTCAGCGTAAAATCTAATTTATGTTAAAAACAAATTTTCATCTTGAAAGTCGAAAATCGAATAAAATTCATCGTTTTTCTTATCCAACCTCTTCAAAGGAAATTCCGTCTCGTTAACCAATAAGGTTGAATATTCATTTCAGAAATCTTGTTAAAAACCTCTCCGTATTGAATGAGCTAATAGCATTTTAATATAAACGTCTTAATTAAATATTTCGTGAATAAATTTTCACGTCGTGGCTTCTAAAAGACTTTAAAAAAGGTGTTTTTACAATCTCAACATCAATAAAAGGCCTTAAACGAGCTGAGAAAAAATAAGAAAAAAAAGTTTCTTTACAAAACGACTTTTAATAAATGGAAGCTGTCAAAAGACGTATCTTTTCCAGGGACAAACGTTAAAAAAACACTCAAGCAAATACAAATTATAAGCTTTTAGCTCTTAAAAGAACTTTTATGAATTTTTACAAGGTTTTCTGGAGAAAAAAAAATTTTTTTAATAAAAAGATTCAAAGAGAAAAGGGTGAAGGAGGGAGCTTTTCATTGGCTTAAAGAAAAATAAGAATCACAAGGAAAAGCGTGAAAAACAAATTTTTTTAAGACTAATATCTAGAATGAAAAAAGAAGTCAAATAAATTCCTCCGAAATTTTAAAATCCCATCCACCTTAAAGAAGAAGTTTCTATGATTTTTATGAACTAATGATAGATTTTTCATGTACTAAGGCGAGACAGGTTGAACAAGGGCAGGAATAGATTTTGAATGGGAGGCTTTTATCCGCCCCACTGCCGCCTCTTGACCTACGGAACATTTTCTTCCTCCGGAAACGTAATGACAAAAACAAAACTTACTTGGCAGAAAATAAATTATGGGAAAACCGCCGGGTCTTTACTAATCGGCATTCATCTTCTGGCTTAGAGCTAATCCCCCACCTTTCCTGAACCGGTAGGACTCCTTAAGAAGTCTTTGAGGAGAGGGACAAGGCACGAGACACGACGCAGGTGAAAGTCAAACGTGTCTATCAACAGACAATAAATCTAATTCATTTTTTTTATCGACCTTTCAGACGAGTTTTAACCTGTCAACGCTGATACTAATCGTTCCAACCTGCCATCTATAAAAAATAAAACCCTTTCGACCCAGTTTTTAAAAAACGAGTCACAATTACAAATGACAAAACTGCCATTGAATCTCCGTGAAATTGATGGAAAAGAAGAAGATTAAGATTAATTCCTCAAAAAGGTACCCTCCAACGAAGAGCCTTGCTTGCTTGATTGGAAAAGTTGACTGCCCTGATTTTTACCTTCAAAGAATCTCTGCCTTATAGCCGTGAAAATTCGAGCACAGAAGATGAAAATGGCCGGTTCCGGCCAATGTGGAGGCGGAGTCAGCCTCATTTCCCCTTCGGCCCCTCCACCAGTCTTTTTTCTTCGGAATTTTCGTTGGGAAGCGGTCAGGTTGACCCTGAATGGCGGAGAGGGGACAAAAGTGACAAGGGTGGGGAGTCGTTAAAAATGAAGACTGTGGGAAAGGTGGAGGGGATATGCAAGTCGGAAGGTAGAAGGAGAAAGACTGACTCGGCCTCCACATGGGCCAGAACCGGCCTTTTTTTACCTTCTGAGCTTTTTGATGGGGGAGTAAAACTATCCGCCATAATAAATAAAGGAATGTCTGCTTCTAATAATGGCCAATTTTGCTCTGAAGCCTTATTGGTTATAAGTAGTAACTAACAAATAAAGGTTGTTTTCTAATTATGGAAACTTTCTAAAAGGCTGATCCGGCAAAAATGTCAGAGAATATTTACTAAACTTAAAAGGTGATTAGCCGTGTGGTTTCCAGAAGGCTGGATCCGAAGTAAAACCCTAGTTTCCGGAACTGAGCCTCAAGGGCAGTTGGAGGTGTCGGGAAGCTTCCAGTTTCTCGCCAGTCGAAAACTTTGTTGCGCTAAAAGCAAAACGTAATTAGAACTCCAAACTAACAAATCCGATAAAATTTTAATGTTTTTTTTTCTTTACTTTTATGTAAATATTTTGATACATAAAAAAAGAGGAGGAACCCCATGGGGACAATATTTTTCATACAAACGATCGATTCTATCAGAATCTCTTTAGAGGCCAATCTTTCCAAAAGGGGAGACCGCAGATTTTAGACCAAATTGGATCTTGGAAAAAGGTTGACTTTATCGCTTAAAAAAAAGGCTTTTTTAAAAAAAACGAAGGAAGAAAAGCCAACTTATAAGCCTAAAGAGAAAAAAAAAAAGTTAAAAGCTTCTTTAGAAAAGCGTTCACATGGGATTTTAATTGAGTCCAATTTTACCAAGTTACATTCAACTTTCTACGCTTTTTAGTGTAAATACCCTCAGATTAAACCGCCTTCAGAACTTCCCTAATACGAAATTCTATTTTCATTTCGATTCAAACAGAAACGTTAATTTCAGGTAATTTCCTGCTTAAATTTATAATTCAAAATATCCTTTTAAATAGAAAAAATTTAATATTTTTCTCCCAGAAAATACAAAAACTTTATTAATTTTTAGACGACGTAGATGACTGAGAGTTTTTTTTTCTGGCAATAAGGGGCTCCATCTGACGTCCTGGTGAGATGGATTTAATTAAAAATCTGTTCCCTTTGATACGTGAGTTGTGGGTGTGAGAGGAAGACCGGCTTACCGTGTAAATAAACGAATCTTTTAACAATCCAATTTTAAACTAGGGAAATAGAATTTTTTTAAAAGACAAAATTACCGAAGATTTTAAAGAAAAACTCCGGATCGAAATGCATTAAGGGCTAAATGTACGTAAATCCTTCTAATGCATTTCCGTTTTTCAAGAATTCGCCCTTTTGTTAACGGCTTTAAGAGCAGTAATCATTTTTTTGAACATTTTTTAAAAATTGAAACGTTCATTGTTGTAAATAAATTTTAAAAAGAGCGATTTTCCATATAAAACCGCAGTATTTCACCCATCGAGTGAAAATTGGTATTATCGACATAGGAACAGTAGATGCAATTTTCAAAGATTTTTTTTACTTTTTGCAATATGGTAACATTTCGACGCAATTTGGAGGCTTTGCGGTTTGTAAATGTCTGTTGAGAGTGAGATTTGTCATAGGGGCTTTTCACTTCTCGAGTTAAGGTTAATATGTCGACGTCACAGTCAGTAGGAGTCTGATTTGTCATAGGATCGTAGGAGGTTTTCGTCTCTCAATCTTTCTTCGCTTCCACACCAAAGATAGCACAAATTTCATCAATCTCTTCTTTTTTTCCCCCCTTCTTCTTATTTTCAATGAAATAAATATCAGAAACAAACGTTTTATAAGTTTTTGTAGAGAGAAACCGTTAAAAGTGTCCCCCTGAGGAAAAGGCAAAGTAAGAATTGCTCAAATTAGCATAATAATCGAGTTAGACTTATCCCGCCTCTCTCTACTGTCTTGTGTACAATTTCTACAGGCGTTTTTTTTTTATAATTAAACATTTTACAATTTACATGTACTTTTTTTGTTGCATGTTTTTTTTAAACAAAGAGCACATGTTCTATAGGATTTTAGGGAGTTTTCATAAAACCCAGGAGTGCTGTCAGGAGAAACAATCGGAACCGAAGCTAAAAAAACCGTAAGTTTTATCTGCGCTCTCAATTTACAAAAAAATTTTCTGTGGTTAAGAAAAAAAATCATTATATGGCAGTTTGAAATTTTAAAAAATTCGCTGCGGCCGCACCGTTGGTCCGATTTTTACCAAATTTTCTCCAAAGACTCCTTATATTTTATACGAGTTTTCGGTGTAAAAAAATTGCCAATTTTTAATTATTTTTTTTAGTAGGGAGAAATTTCATACTTCCACCCATTACGAGAGGCTCATCCCTGGCCAAAAAGCCCATTATTTCTACCTTGACACTTTTTGACAAAAAAAAAAAAAAAAACAAAACTAAAAATTTTTCGAAAAAAAAAAAACCTTGAACATTTTTTCAAAAATAAACTTTGAAAATTTTTCGAAAAAACAAACTTGGAAAATTTTCCTTTATACTTTCCCTTCCTTATACATCCCCCTCCATTATACTTCCGTTCCCTTATACTTCCCCCTCCGTTATACTTCCCCCTCACTTATACTTCCCCCTCCGTTATAATTCCCCCTCCTATATTGTTACTTCTTTTAAGGAAGTTTTCGTTGGAAGCTCTTCAAACTAGAACTTTTATTTTAATCATACAAATTTTGACGTTTTTTAAGATTTTCTACTTTTTTAAGTTGTTAAAAGTTTAATGACTTATATGTGGTTTAAATATCAAATTTTGGAGGCAAGCCATAATTTACTTGTTAAAGGGGGGTATGAAATTAATACAGGCGATTTGAAATATACGCTCTCCTCCCTTCCCGTTCCGCGGTTGACCCGGGGAAGAAATTAGATAATGACAAATAATCCTCCTCTGTGTATTCAATTTCTCCGGATTTATTATGGGCGGTAATAAATTAGATTTTCGGGAAGGACGAGGGAAATCTACTCGAATCGCGGTTTTAGCACAATAGACCGGAATCGATTCACGAAGGACAATGGAAAATTTGTAAATGTTACCAGTGCCTTATTAATCAGGGGAGAAAAATTATTTTAGTCGAAGATTTGAAGGAAAAAGCGCCGGCAAAGTATTCAATTTTGAAACATTCTCGGACTTAGCCTTTTTTTTTAGGAGTTTTTCTCAACTTCCTTATCATTTATATAATTAAATTCTGTATATTTATTTCACGGGTACATTGAAAAGTATAAACATGGAAGTTTGAAGTAGGTTAAACATAGATTTTAAGCAAGAATCATCAAAAGTCGAAGTAAACAAAAACATCTGCTTAAAATTCTTTCCTGAATCTGGAGCAGTAAAACGTGAATAGGTTAAAAAGCATCATCCCTTTAGAAATTTAACGCCAGGGAAGATCGAGATTCAGAGTGGGCGAAAAAAAAAAAGGCATCAACGATGTTTTAAGTTAACTACGCGAAAGTTAAGAGAGGGACGGGTATCGTCATTAGCCGGCATTAGGCCAGATGACGCCTCTCCTCTTTGTCGGACAAGTCTGGATTTGACTTTTAAAAACATCACGGAGGGAAATCATTGAAATTCTCTCATTATTCAGTTTAAATGTCAAAAAGTTGATATTACGAACAGTTTTTCATTTTTTTTATTTCTTTAGGGTCTAATTTTACCGTCGGAAACAAATGTTTGACAGGATATGAGAAGATACGAATCGAGCTTTACACTCAAAAGGGCTAACCGGAGCTGACAGCCGCTCAAAATGTTTTTTTGAAGATTTTTTTTTTGCCAGCCCTTTCTGAGAATCGATTTTCCAAAGAGAAGATATACTATTTTCTTTATATAAAGGACAAACAAAACTTGTATGCTTAGGATATCCGCTTTATGTAGGAAAAAATATGTGAATAAAAACGAAATCGGAAGTCTCAAAATCTGGGAGTGAAAATGTCAAAAATAATTGGTTTTTTCGTATTTTTCTTTCTTGTTTTGACCCCAAGGCCTTTCAAGCCCAAGGATTGGGAAGAAGTATGTGAAGGGGTTTTCGCATTTTTCAATAGGATTTTTTAGCGTTTTCTGTGACTTCTGCCCTGGAAACGTCATTTTTGTCGCTTCTGCATTGTTTATTTGGCACAGAAACTTCTATTTTATTAGATTTTAGGCCTTTATTGCCTTTTATTACTTGATAGAACAATTTTTTTCTTTCTTTGTATTTCGAATTTAAAAGGAAGAACAAAAGGAGAAAAGTCAGGTGAGTAGGGGATAAGAATAAGCCATTCAGGACCTGATAAAGTCCACTTCTTATCTATTTGGATGGGTTCCACCTGCGCTAATGGCCTTCCGGGGGCGCTTCTATTGTCTTCGGATTTAAGCCGCCTCTGACTAAACCTCTTAGCCATTACCCTTGCTTTTTCCGTCCAACACGTTGTCTCAATTATATTTCAAACTGAAAATAATTCCCTTTCATTTCAATTCTACAAATGCGCTTAATTACTAATTTTCGTTCGAGAGACCCTCATCGGAATCCACTTCACATTCAAGAGCATCTCTAAATTACTAATTCGCGCCACTTTATGTCGAATTACTATCAAAAAACGAATTTTAATTATGAATAAACATTGTTACGCTCTTAAAAAACGCTAGTAATTTAAATTAAGGATGATTAAAATCCGAAACGTTATTAAAATTTAATTTCGCTGTCTAATAAAAATTGTGGGATGAGAAGAGGCGATATTGTAAAACACGAGAGGTTAACCTTATAAAATGAAGCTTTTTTCCTTCCCGTCCTGAATTCCGTTCCTACCTTTTCGTCAGAAAAAATTTCAATTTTTAGCTAAGCGATTGAAATTCTTTAACTTTAGTCAACATTTCCCTAATAAAAGTACTGGTTTGAAGAGTTTTCAACGAAAACTTCCTTAAAGAGAAGTAGCAATATAGGATGGGGAAGTATAACGGAGGGGACGTACAACGGAGGGGACGTACAACGGAGGGGGACGTATATGGGAGGGGGAAGTATAAGGGAGGGGGAAGTATATGGGAGTTCGCTGTCTAATAAAAATTGTGGGATGAGAAGAGGCGATAGGTACTGTAAAACACGAGAAGTTAACCTTATAAAATGAATGGTATATTCAGTGCTCTGAATGGTAAGTTATTGTGATACCCTCGACGTCGGGTTTTTGGGAAAGGGTCTTCCAGACCCCGTAGGGTCAATTGGAATATTGATCTTTACCGATCACAACTTTGTCGGTCGTGCCGGCCGGCCGTCCGTAGCATGTTTTTCCGGAACACTTTACGGCCACAGTTTTCATCCGATTTTCACCAAATTTTCACCAATTACTACTTATATTTTTGACGAATTTTTGGTGTAAAAAAATTGCCACTTTTTTATTATTATTTTTTTAGTAGGGAGAAATTTCATACTTTACGCATTACGAGCAGAGTTGGAAGTACTTAAGTACATTCGTACATAAGTACTTGCTTCAAGTACTTCTAAGTTTTTAGAAAATATCACTTAAGAAGCATCAATAAATGAAAGATGAAGTTGATTGAGAGTTTTTTAACGTTTAAGTACAACTAAAGTAATTGTCAAGTACAATTACAAGTACTAGTACTTGTAATTATTTTATTTTAGAACAATTACAACTACTTGTACTTGTATTTGTCAATTCTCTACCAATCTCAAGTACTTGGGCTTGTACTTGTCTTTCTCAACTTGTAAGTACATTTACTTGTAATTGGTACTTGTACTTTAAGTGCAACAAGTACAGTTCGGGGAAAAATAACATAAAATAAATAACTCAAGGGACAACACAAGACAACACAAGGGATGATATGTCATTGCACCATATTTACTAAGTACAAGTACTAAGTACAATTAAGTACTTGTTTTTTGTTTTAGATTTCAAGTACAATTACAAGTAATTGTACTTTTCTTATAACTATCAGAACAAGTACAAGTACATGGACTTGGATGTGCTCGTGCAAGTACAAGTACATGAACTACTTTTAAAAAAAATATGGCAAGTACAAGTACAAGAACTGTACTTGTACTTGCCATATTTTTTTAATTACTTTACTTGTACTTTGTACTTTGTACTGGAAGTACGATTTTGCCAACTCTGATTACGAGAGGCACATCCCTAGGCCAAAGAGCCCGGTATTTCTACCTACCTACAAAAATTCTACCAAAATTTCCGAAAAAAAAGCGCAAATTTAAAAAAGAAAACCCGGAAATTTTTTCAAAAAAAAACTTGAAAATTTTTTGACAAAAAACCCCCCTCCATTATACTTCCCCTCCCTTTTACTTCCCCCTTCGTTATACTTTCGTTCCCTAATACTTCCCCCTCCGTTATACTTCCCCTCCCATATACTTCCCCTCCCATGGTCAGTATGGAGACCACCAAACGTTAAAGGGTTAAATGGAAGTTAATAGGGGTTTAAAATAATCACGCCACAGTCTTTTTTGGGCTATGCTCTTCAAACTGCCCGCCAGGGCCTACATGCTTATCATTAGGACTTTTATAAATTTTTTTTTTTTTTCAAAAATTACAATATTTATGATTTCGAAATTCATATTTTTTTTCGGTTATCTGTTTTGAAGTAATTATTCAAAGGCAAAATTTAAATTTCATTGGGGAAAAACAAACAACGTTAAAAATGAATGAGTACTTCATAAAATGCAAAAAATGTTTTTTTCTTCTTTTTTTTTGCCCCTGGTAAAATAGTTTTGACATGGATCGTTTACTATTCAAATAAGTTGAGTTGAAATTTCGGTTTGTGCGCTTTTGTTTGTCTAAATGGAAACCTAAAAGGGGTTCAAAACCACGTGGGTGGTTTCTAGGTCGGGGGGGTGGGAAACTGTGGAATGGGGACTGGTTTTAGTTATTCGAACTGGGCTTTGATTAGAGCCTAGGACTCGAGCTGCTAATTGACTTTCATCCACCCCTTCCCTTCCGTCTGTCCAATCAGATTTCCTCGAATAATGAGATCCACAGATCCGAAAACCCTTTCAAAAACGGTCACTTATCCATTGAGGGCGCCATTTTGAAATATTTCGTTAATTTACCTTCTCGGGGTGGGCTCGAATGATGAAAAATGCGAAAGAAGAAGCTGACAATGATTGATAGCCATCTTTTCTTACAAGAATATACCCTAATTAACCCCTTCTTTTATAATATTTCACTTTTAAAGAAAATTCAATTTTTCTTTCTTAAATATTACAATGCATATTTCCTATTTTGGTTTTGTTTAAATAGTTGAATATAAACCAAGTTCTCCCGTCCGGGTTAAGTTTCAAGTGGGAAAGGAACACCTTGAGGAAAGCATTATGTTTATGTAAAAGCCTTTATAATTAACAAGGAGAGGGTTAATTAAGTTATATTCTACATCAGACTCGCTCCTTTCAAAACGGATCTCTCGCGTTTTGTGGTTAGAGGGCGAGAGGAGCCATTTATATTCTTCAAAAGGTCTCGTGCATAAATTCAATTTCGACTTGTAAACTTTTGTCTTTTTCTGCGCCTTCCGGGGCGTTAATTTTATTTAAATATTTTTTAGTTAAAGAAAAACAATTATTTTTCCACCTTTAAACGTAAATTAAAGAAGAGAAAAATACCGTTAGAAATTTTTCCTTACTTGGAATAATACATTTTTAATTATTTTTCGAAAGAATGCCAGACGGGAAGTCAAGAGTTGCACTCCTATGACGTCACGCTCCCCCACTCCTTAAAGAAAAAACTAGAAAAACTTTTAACCCCATTTTTGGTCAATTTTTCAGCTATTTCATGAATATTTCAATGATTTGAGGGTAAGGCGGACCTTAAGGTAATTAGTGGCTCTCCTAGCGCTTTCAAAAATGATTCAATTTGAAAGATCAATTTTTCCAGTCCCTCCAGCAACCGGGAGGTTTTCTACTCACCCTTCTCAATTGGCAATACTTACGCCTTCCCGACTTTTGATTTCTCATTCTCTCGCCTCGAAAACCGGTTTTTGGCCGATTATGACCTTTTTGTCGTTAAAAAAAAATTATTTTAAGGCTTTTGGAGACTCTTTCTCTTGAAAAGTTTTAATCGGGGGGTAAAGTAAAGTCTGAATTGTTTTTGCGATTAGGGTGAAGATATACGCACCTGCCTGGGGGTAGGGTAAGGTCGGGATTTGGTATTTTCGTGGATTCTAAACGGGAGGGGTCATGGTTTTGGCGTCCGCGTCGGTCGACGACCCTTCGAGGGGAAAAGGCGCGGGAAAAACCTTTTGTTATCTCTCAAGAAAACTACCCTCCCCTGAGAAGGCTTTAGGCCTCTGTTTGCTCCCGGAGCCCATTCTTATTTCCCGTTTGAAACAAAACTCTTATTCAACGAGGCCAATCATAACAAGAGGAAAGTTTAGGAAGGTCATTTAGCTTTTCATTCAATTTAGAGTTTCTTTAAGAAAAAAGCGTTGTTTTTCATTATGATGTATTTTCTCTTAGTTTTTCCCTTTCTCTCTTTTTTTCTGTGAACAAAAACTCTTCAATTTTTTCATTAAATTAACGTTTATTTTGAACTTCTGTTTTTCAAAATATTTACCAAAAATTAGAAGTTACAAATATGGCCCCTAGGAAAATTAAAAATATTTTTTTTAAATTTTGAATCCTTCCAGACTTTTGAGTGGCTCAACAATTAAGGTTGAAATTATAAAAAAAAACATCCTCTTTGTAAAGTCATCCAACAGAAACAAAACATTTCCTCAAAATGAAAATTTTCGCAATTAATTACAACAAATGACCTTTGAAACAAACGGTTTTCGAAGAGGATAGGATTTGAAGGAGTACCAAGTTACCTCCTGATAATTACACCACTCAATCGATGACAATCGAGAGTCCCTTTGATCACTCCTCTTTAAAACTCTCTGGGGCGAAAATTTCAGTTAAACTCACCACACAGGAATCGATATCCCCAAGAAAAAACGAGACTCTGCGGGTTCGGTGCGGAGGAGTTCAAAGTCCCGTTTGTTTAAATTATTGCGACCTTATGCACATATTATAGAGTCCCAGACTGCATATATCAGAATTCGCGTGTTGGTTTAAAATGTACATAATGCTCCACTGGGTTCCAGTGTGTTCAACGCTGATAGTCGTGTGTGCATAAAACTAAACCCCACCCGCTCCTTATTCAAACCGACGATTAACAATCTCGAATTTTCAGCTCTTTACTTACACAAAATTACAAACAAACTTTTCTTTATTCTTTTCTATGGTTTTCTATAAAAATAATTTTGATATTATAATTTTTATTGCGTATGTATTCCGCAAGAAGCTTGATTTTACTAATAACCAATAATGGAAGAAGAATGACTGTGATCTCACGACGCGTTTCGGCTTAAAAAGCCTCGTCAGGTGAGCTATTCCCTCTATCACAATCATTCTTCTTTTCACTGTGAACCTTATCTCCGAGAGGTTTAGTAGACACAACGGGAAACAAACAAACCGCCACCGTTCTTTAAGAGATAGAGCCACTCTCCACCTCATTATTGGTTTTTTAAATTTTTCGCTGTGTCTACTAAACCTCTCGGAGATAGGGTTCACAGTGAAAAGAAGATTGTGATAGAGGGAATAGCTCACCTGACGAGGCTTTTTAAGCCGAAACGCGTCGTAAGATACCCGTTATCACAGTCATTCTTCCTCCATTATTGGTTATTACTTTATTAGTAAAAAAAAAAATAAAAAAATCATATTGATGATTGAAGATTGAACACTGGACGTAATAATTTGCGTTTTTCGGATATCAGAATCTCGGTTACCTATAGCCGATCGACTTAAAATTTAGTACAGATTATCTCTGATATAAATAGAGCAAAGCCTTAAAATTTCAAATTGGTCGGTCATCAGGGAGCAGAGATATAGGACTCTGAAAGTGAAGTTTTTGCCGGTTTCTTCTTCCTCTTGTTTTTCTCGTTATTTAGCTAGGCAAGGCTCCTAGTGATAAAATAATTGATTTTCAAAAGTTTATGAATGAAAAAACAACTTTGTTATTTTCCCCTACGGTTTACTAACGGAAGTTTCATCTCATTGAGATAAAAGGTATGAAGGAAAGTCGGAAAAAGGGGGGGTTATGGCGGAGGTTCCTCGAAGTTAGGGAGGTAATTAGGGAGACAGTTGTCTATTCGGAGCCCGGAGGCGTGGAAAGAGCACTAATTCGATTCCCCGGGTTTGAGATGGAGCCAAACAACCCGTACCGACCCCCGGGGACCACGTTTACCCCCCGAGGGGCCACCGGCATCGACAATATCAACCTGGCCGTCCCACTTCATATTTGAAACACAAAATAACCTCTTTATATTCGATTTTTTTTTCTTTCTCTTTATATACTGTTTCCTTTGAATACAAAAGAAACGAAATGATTATGTATTGTTTCCCGAATGAAGAAGTCAATAATATTACTTTCTTGACATGAAAGGAATTTTTTTTTCCTCTTTTGATCATAAAATTTTTTTTTTACTCTACATAATTTTTTTTAATTTAAAATGCGAATAAAATATTAAAATAACTGTAAAAAATTCTATAAAAACAAATATTTAAAAGCTTTTTTGATGCTTTAAGTGGTGTTTTAATTTAGAGATGTTATAAAATGTAAAAAAAAAGAAAAGTTCGGCCAAGTCGAGTTATGCGGATTTTATCCCCCGCTGTTTTCAAGTAGGTGGGAAAACAGTAAAATACGCCGTCGTTGTTAATTGGATTCTAAACTGAGAAAAAATATATTATCCGACGTCCCTCCATTCTCAACGCCCTCTTCTCGAACTATATTTTAATTGGAATTTCTGGCAACACTCCATCTTAGTTTATAACTAATTACTAGACTTGGTTGAATATTTATGACGCGATTTTTTTAATTCTGGATAGAAAGTATTCTCTGGACGAAAATTTTGTGTTCAAAAATTATAGGCTGACGGACAGCACCACTTGTGATAAATTACTAGGCCCAATAGAAACGTATTTCTGGTATGGCATTCTGAAACTTCGGTAAAGTTTATCAAAGTCAATTTCTAACATTGAGACATATTTTAACCTTGAGGATGAAATGGAGAAGTTGTTGTTTTGCCAAACTAAAGAGTATTGGCAGAGACTCAAATCTGAAGAAGACTGACCCTTTTACTCTTTAAGATTTGAATAAGAAACGGCTTTTAATATTGAAATGGTACCATTCCACCCTCATTGATTTTCGCAAGTACCGATAAATTTTAACTTTTTTTTCTGTCTCGAAGGCTCAATTATGAACATAAATAGTCGAAATTAAAATTAAATTAAGTGCTAAGAATTACGAAAATAATGCCGTTGGAATTTTTTTCCTGCGATCAAAACTAGATTTTTGATGAATTTATGAAAATTGGATAGTGAGAACTTTTATATGATGGAGTGGGGGAGCGTGACGTCATTGAAGTACACGTATTGCATTTCCTCACTTCAAAGTAGGAAAAAATTTCCAACGGCATTTTAACTTCCTTAAAGAAGTTATTGTGATGCCACTTTTTAATTATTATTTTTTTAGAAGGGAGAAATTTCACACTTCTACCCATTACGAGAGGCACATCCCTAGGCCAAAGAGCCCATTATTTCTGCCTTGACACCTAGAAAAATTTTCGAAAAAATAACTTAAGACAATTTTTCAAAAAAAAAAAAAAAAAAAAAAAAAAAAGTGCAAATTTAAAAAAGAAAACCCGGAAAATTAAAAAAAAAAAAACTTATAAAATTTTACGAAAAAAAAAAAACAACTTCCCCCTCTCTTATACTTCCCCCTCTCTTATACTTCCCCCTCTCTTATACTTCCCCTCCTATACAGGGTGTCCGGAAACACATGGCAAGCGTCTGGGAGAGCGTTAAAAAGTGGTTTTACGAAAAAAAGTTAAATGTAAACCCCCTTAATTTAAATCAAAGAATTTGATGGTGTAGTTTAAAATCCGCCTGGATATACAGGGTGTCCCAGACACAACCTAACTTCGTTATTTCAAATGAGAACCCCTATTTTTTATTTCAGATTCGTAATCTACGCAAAATTTCAAGTAGATTTGAGTACTCATATGACGATTTTGGACAACTTTTAAAAAATGTCAAAATTTAGCGTTTTTTGCGCTAAAATCCGTTAAAATTGACCTAGGAGACTCGTTTTCTTTTTAATTCCACTTATTTTTTCCCGAAGAATCCAACTGTCTCAAATTTGAGCATCTTCGCATTCTGCATCACGAGATTTCGTCGCTAATGGCCTTTTTTCAAGTATAACTCCAAATTCCATACTTCAAAAATGGAAATTAGCGATTTGTTGACGCAATTTTAATTTTTGATGCATAAACACAAAAGACGCTGTAGCTCTTTCAAAATTTGTGGTCCGAAAGAAAAATTCCTTTCAACAAGTGCTAATTTTCATTTCTGAACTAAAAATTTGGGTTCTAACTTGAAAAAAGGCCATTAGCGACGAAACCTCGTGATGCAGAATGCGAAGATGCTCAAATTTGAGACAGTTGGATTCTTTGGGAAAAAATAAGTGGAATTAAAAAAAAACGAGTCTCCTAGGTCAATTTTAACGGATTTTAGCGCAAAAAAACGCTAAATTTTGACATTTTTTAAAAGTTGTCCAAAATCGTCATATGAGTACTCAAATGTACTTGAAATTTTGCGTAGATTACGAATCTGAAATAAAAAATAGGGGTTCTCATTTGAAATAACGAAGTTAGGTTGTGTCTGGGACACCCTGTATATCCAGGCGGATTTTAAACTACACCATCAAATTCTTTGATTTAAATTAAGGGGGGTTTACATTTAACTTTTTTTCGTAAAACCACTTTTTAACGCTCTCCCAGACGCTTGCCATGTGTTTCCGGACACCCTGTATACTTCCCCTTCCTTATACTTCCCCTCCCCCTCCCTTATACTTCCTCCTCCTTTATACTTTCCCTCCCTTCGTTATACTTTCGTTCCCTTATACTTCCCCTCCCATATACTTCCCCCTCTGTTATACTTCCCCTCCCATATACTTCCCCCTCCGTTTTACGTCCCCTCCGTTATACTACCCCCTCCTATATTGTTCCTTTAAGAAAGTTTTCGTTGAAAGCTCTTCAAACCAGTACTTTATCTTTTTTCTCTCTTCTTTAATTTTAGTCTTGATGTTATAAAAATAATGGCGTTTCTCTAGATAATAAAATTAAAAATATTTTGAATAAAATTAGAGTCTTAAAAAAAATTGAAGGTTGATTAAAAAGGACGAAATTATCTAAAACAAGGATTCGAAACCAGGACCTCTCGGTAAGTCAGGCTCACCAACCGTAAAATGTAATAAAATAAATTTATTATTAAATCATTCTGGATATTTTAAAACGATGGGCTTTAATTATACGGAAATCAAGTTTTGTTTAGAATGACGTTCGGGTCGTTAGCACTGTTGGACATTAATATTCAGTGACGTTACAAGCCAGGAGGGCGGATTTAATTCAACACAATGGTTTATTTATGTCACTCCAATGCGGTCATTAAAGTCGGAAAATGCAATTTGAAAAAATTATAATAAATAGATAAAGAAAAAAGTGTACCTAGTTTTTAAAATAAATTGTTTTCCTTGGAAGTTAAGAAGGAGGTTTTTCAATCCGTGTAATGAACTCGTGAGGTAAGAAAGTCAGCCATTACTCTTGATTAGAGAGGCTGAAGTGGGGAGTGGATATTTTTTCGCTCTCTTTGCGTTTCCTTTCAACCTTTTTTCTGTTCTTTCGTCTATAAATTTCATGAGGAAGAAGAGAGAGAAAAAAAGTAAATTAAAGTTTGTCTTCTAATCGTCGTGGAAGTTCCGCTAGAGCGATCTTCGGATTGTAGAGCCGACGGAGTCAATCAGAAAAGCTTGTACAAAGTTTAAACTAAACGCCTTCAGCGTACGAGCAATGAAGGGGATTTCCGTTTAAATTTAAAGTGGTCATTAAACCTATCCGGGCCATTAATCGCCCTCCCCTATCTTTCCTCCTCCGAGAATTTCGACTAATTTCTGATTTCGTTAATTTCGTCCGAAAACCGGATTAACTTTATGTCCCTTATTCCGAATCCTCTTCCCCCACCTATTTTTTCCCCTAGTAAAGTTAAAGAAAAATAAAGTAAAGGTGGGTATTTTTCTGGAGATAAGGACTTCATAAAAGAAGGAACCTACGTTTAGCCAAAACGAAAAAGATAAGAAGTTGTATAAATGGAAATGGATATCTCCTCCTCCTTTTACCCCCTTACCTTTGTATTAGGTTGTCCAACATTAAACTCTTTACAAAAGGAGTATCAATTTTGGCAACAAAAGTCTTGACGATAAATTCAATGATATATCAACTCAACGACACCGCAATTTTAATCTTATATCGCAAAACATATAAAAATATCGAAATTTTTCCAGGACTTGATTACCTAAAGCTATTGTATGCTATAAATAATCCGTTTTTCTCAAATTTTGCGAGAAAACAGATGGTTTTTTAAACATTTTTCTTTTTAATTTGGGCTTAGAATGCATTAATTTACTTAAATACAAAAGATTTTTTCAAAATCAGAAAAAAGATCAGTTTCTTAATCGTAATTTTTATAATTAAAATTTTAAAAAATCGATAAAACGAGTTTGTATATAAATTTATGAGTGTTTAATAACGCTAAAAAGCAAGAAAGTTTTTTCCTTGCCACAGTCAATTTTTTGTAAATTGGGAGCAAATTCCAAAATTTGATAATATGAAAAACAGTTTTCTCGATAAATTGAATCAAAACGCCACCGTATGAAGCCCTTTTAGACTGACCCTTAAGGTTACCTCGGTCTATCTGCCCTAAACATAATTTTCATCAGATTTTGAGTGTTTTGGTCAAAAAACAGTTGACGTTGCTTTCATTTGACGATAAACGTCATTTTCGCGTCACTTCATCAATTAGACGCCCTGAGTGAAGGAGGAACCTGGGCCTGTAAGTACGAAAATCAATTGGCTTCCTGCTGAGCCATCTCGTTTGGAATCATTTTTTAAGGTAGATATTTTTTTAAAGCCCATAAACCATAAACCTAGGTCATGAATAAAATCCACATAACGCTCTGGCAGCAATAAAAATGTTTTTTAACCAAAGAAATCCGACATTGAATTATAAAAATTGAACGAATAACTTTTTTTCAATATCGGAGGAGAAAATCCTTCTCAGAAAAGCACAGTTTGGTATTATAAACCCTTTTCCAATAAGCTATTAATGTAATATACCTTGATCGTCCAAGTTTAATAAAAGGAAAATAATCCAAAGATAGAATCGTGACATTTTCAACTTTTAGAAGCTTAAATTGCAAATAAAAATTTTTAAATTTTTTTTTCGTGTTTTCCAGTAGCCATCGATCTTAATTTCTTGAGCCGCTGACAAATATTTTTCGACGCGTCCTTTCCGAGGGTTATTTTCGACAATTCATCCCCGCCTTTTTTCTTAAAGATAAAGTTTAACTTATTACATTTTCAGGCGATACATTTTATTTAGTCAGACCCATAAATATTCCAGATAAAGGACTCCCTCCTTCGCCGTCGTTTACTAACGTTTCGTTACTCTAAATCATATTTTATGTTTTCGGATTTAAATGGTCAGAAAATAACGAGGGAATGGAACAAATCCCATATTTTATAAAAACCCACCGTAAGGGGATTATCAATCAAAAATGAGAAAAAAAGTCTTGAGGATTTTTTAGAATTTTTTATTTTACTTTCTGTGGTATACAATATATCGTTGTTTATTCTGGATTAGAACACAATAGTGCCAATTCCTCTCCCCTAATTTGCTTTTTACTCAGATTACAGGGCTTTGACAAGCTGCAATTTCCCGTTCGCTTTCTATTCATCATCGAAAACCCCGAAATAAACACATAATCAAATATTTGGGTGGTTTTTAATAAAAAAAATTTAAATTTTACTTTGTAAGGACAATTGGGTTCAATTTCAGGGTTTCTTTTTTTCACAAAGGGTTTTTTTGTTCTTTCACAAAGGTTCGTATGTTCCCAAGCTTACCTGAGCGTGAAAAACCCCCTTTGATTCAGAGGTCAAAACTTGATGAGAAAAATTTGTTATTTAGATCTTTTTTTAAATTAAATTTTTGTTTTCTTTTGAGAAGACGCATGAAGGATACGGTGGGTATAGTTTATACCCTTGTATACAAACGGCCTTATTTCCCTTTTTTTTCTCCCCCCACAGTTTGAGAATCTAAAGCGTGAGTTAACCCAAAATCCCGGTTTTCCGGCAGCGCTCTTCCTCTTACCAAGTTTAAACCTATTCGTCTTTGTCGTAGCACAATAGAACAATTTTATTACCCCCCTGCATAAATAAAAAGGCCTTTTTTAACATTTCTTTTTAACTATCGAATAGATATCCGTAGAAGCTTTTCGACTCTTGGTTTTTGTCGAAATATTGAAAAATCTGTGGCCACAAGTAGAAACAGCAGCCACAAGATATAAGCGAGAAAGTCAGTAGAACTGTCGTAAAAAGCCAATCTGCGATAGCGCGTGGGGTGATACGATTCATTTATTTATTTCATATAACGCTTACAGGCGGACCCAAATAGCGTGTTGACAACAATACATATATACAAAATCATGACTATAAGAAGAAATAACAAATATTAAAAATATATTATATATAAAAATATTAAAATAAATATAAAAATAAAATATGAATTTGTGTATAACATGTTAAATAAATAAGCCCACCCATAAACAATCAAATAATAACCTACAATAACACAGACGAATCAATTTTCAACTTACGAATAGAGGACTTGAATTGAGACAAGGTACAATTAAAGTAGTCGACATTATGATTAATGATTTTATTCGAAATATGCAAAAAGCCCGAGAACGTAAGTGAACGACCGTAGTCCGTTCTATGAAACGGGATAGCGAAACAAAACTCCGGACGCCGTAAAGACCTCTGAGGAACACTAAAACCAACGAGTGCCAATAATTCTGGACAATCCAATTCACCTTTCAAGAGCTTATAGAGAAAACAAGATCCCAAGTACACAATTCTTTGAAAAGGCGACATTAGTTGAAAATGACAGAGCCATTCATCAATGGATTTTGAGTCGTAACAATTTTTTTCAATATAACATAAATGACGAATCGCAGAACAGAATTTGAGATTTACACCTAAAAAATTAACAAGTAATTTGAGGCGCTCCGGGTACGAAGGGCGAACTCGACATCGGACAAAATTTTTTTTTTTCATTTTCAGATTCTAGACCTTGTGAAGAATACACCCATATAATTTTTATATTCAGTTTGCCCTTTTTTCCCCTTTAAAATACGTAAAAACCGATATGCGGCAAAGCTCTAACTGCGATATCCGAGCGGGTACGAAGGGCGAACTCGTATCCTAGTCCACTACCCCCACTCCTTTTCCGGGAGCCCCACTCCTCTTGGAACAGCTCACCGCCACGAAATAAAAATATATTATACATTTTGTGAGTTAATAATCGCAAAAAATATTCGAAAATTTTTAAAAAACCCTTTCCTCTATGATTCTATAAAATCAAAAATCTCGCCACGAAAATTCCAGAGAGTGACTTTTCTGTCGAGTTCGCCCTTAACAGAAAACTTTAAAATGCGAATATCTCGAAACTACGTTTTGTCGAGTTCGCCCTTCGTATCCGGAGCGCCTCATTTCAATGCGAGAGAAAAATGAGATACCTTATACAGTAAAATCCGTTGTCACTTTCGGAGTTTTCCCATTGAGATTGCGTTTTTTTACTCAACGCCCTAGAAAATGAACAAATAGAGAAATCACAAAGGGTCGAAAAAAAAAAGTTTTACCTAAGTAGATAGCATTCACCGACTTGAATGTTCTGACTTCTTATCGGTTTCTTTGTCCCATGGAACGAAGTCGACGAACGTATTTTCCTCTCTAATAAATTCATCGACATTTCATTTCTCAAATGTCCTACACACCTTTGATTTTTCGAAGATAAGTTAAGAATAATTCCAAGAATTTACCTTTCGTCGCATTCATCTGAGCTGCTGCTATTTTTCTTCGGCAAACTCATTTCATCATTGAAAAACCCAATTTTGATTTTTCTTTCAACATTTTATTAACCCCCGACATCATAAAATCAACAAAATTTTTTAAATAAATTAACACATGGATAAACGCATCTCTCCAGGTGGTGCTTTAATTAAAGTTAAATATTTCTTTGGATTGAGTTAATCTTTTAAGTAATTAAGAAGAGAATAGTCAAGTGTTTTTCAAGTAAACACCCTTGTAACCCTCCTTTTAAATAATTCAAGACTTCTTTAAGTAGGGTTTGTCTTATCTAAGTCAGGTTGAAAAAGTCGGATTATCCGCCCTATATTTAAACAATTATAAAATAGAATTTTGGGGAAAAAAAAGAGCTTTCGTAATTGATTTGATCCAATTTGAGAAGAGGAATTTCATTATTGCGTTGAAGACCCCGTTTCTCAGTTGGCAGGATTGAGTTAACAAAAAGTTAAGAAAAAGCGTTTAGGGGGCCGAAGAAAGGCGATGAAAAGTTGCCAAACGCGAAAAAGAAACGCGTGGAAGGATCTCCGACCTTAATTGAAACGAAAGTGGACCTATCCTAAAGCAATCAATCCTACCTTCTAACCCGTTTAAACCCCAAGAAAATGATATTTCAAAAAGTCCTCAAACACAACTTTCCTGTAAAAAAAGTCATACTTAACATCCTTTTTCCCCCAGTGTTTTATTGACGTCCGGACGTGGTAAACACGGGCACAAATTACAAAAGGAAATAAGCGAAATTGGACTATTCAAACTTGTGAAAAAAGCAGCGGAAGTTTTTTTTTTCTCTGCGATATGAGGTCTTGAAAGATACAAACTGTTATTCATATTATACTTTGACATGTTTTTCTTCTATTTTAGCTCTCCCAGAATCAATAGCGTACGAAATTTGGAGAATTTCGTAAACAGGTGTTTACGAGGAAACTAATTAAATTGGATTAAAATCTAGGGGAAAAGGTCAATTTCATCCGATTTCAAACCGGTGTTGATTGTTTTCAATGTGTATTTTACAAACCGGTTTTAATGAAATTTTAATTAATGGAAGAGAATTTAGAGAATGTTTATTAACATAAGAAGGGAATTTTAAATTTAATATTTACAAATTTTCCTATTATCAAAAACGAGGAAGAAAAAAATAAAATAATTTGCCCATTTAGCTCACCATATTATCTTTTATCTTATTAACAATTAATTTAAAAAAAAAAAAAAGTTTTTCGGAAAGGCTCAAAGTTAAACACAAGTTCCCTCAAACTTTAACGATTTCCTAAATTCCATAAGCCTACAATGATCCCCCCCCCCCCTCACACAAAATATTCAATAAGATTTTTTTTTTAACTGGAGTATCAAAATTTGTAATATTTTTCTTCGGAAAAAGTTTCTTACGGAATCTGGGACTTTCCGAAAAGGGGGAAACAATCAATTACAAACGCCATACCCTCGAATGGAGTCGAGGATTGCCATCTCGATCTACGACCGTCGGAATTGAATTGGCTTCCAATTGTCAACCGTGTCGATGTCTCTACCAAGAATTTCCATTGTTACACCTGCACCGGAAAGTTAAACATATCTTCTTTCTCGTGGAATCGTATATCATTGATAAAAAAAATTGGGTACTATTTTTAAACAAAAAAGCGTAAAGGAAGGAAAAACAAAGAAGCCTAAGGATAAAGGGTGATGATTAAAGTGACAGATAAAGAGAGATAAGGTTGATCGCCTCATTAGATTTTCAATCCCACTTCTGATGTTTGAAACAAGTTCCCTCAAAATTTAAGGTTTTATTAATTTCCTATATTAATCTACATTTTCAACCACATTCAGTTCATTCTCGTTTTTCGCTCTGACAAATTTTTTTGTGAACGGCAAGGCGATTTTCCGAGACTGCGGGAAGGTAGGAGGAACAACTTTCTCCCACAACTATTAGCTACATCGATCACCACCCAATTTTTTCACTACGCCACCTCTTTTTAAGCTACCAAAATTAAATTTTAAGTAAACTTTACACCAGTGATTCTCAACGGGGGGCGCTGAGAAGTTACTGTGGGGCGATATGCAAAATTTGGGTGATAGAGGGTAAATGGCTGAGTGGCCAGCCATGGAGGCGTTAGGGTGAGTCCTTTTTTTTATTTAATTTTTATTGCCGCCGGTTAATTAAAGGGCAAAAACTTAACCGCCCGTTAAATAATTTAACCCGCCCGTTAAGTAAAGGGCAAAAATTTAACCGGCCCATTAAGTAAAGGGCAAAAACTGAACCGCCCTGTTAAAAAATTTAACCAGTCCATTCAGTAAAGGGCAAAAGCTTAATAACCGCCCTGTTAAAAAATTTAACCGGCCCGTTAAGTAAAGGGCAAACACTTAACCGCCCGTTAAAAAATTTAACCGGCCCGTTATGTAAAGGTCAAAAACTTAACCGCCCGTTAAAAAATTTAACCGGCCCATTAAGTAAAGGGCAAAAACTTAACCGCCCGTTGAAAATTTAACTGACCGTAGGGAAGGGGCGGTAAGTATTTTCCTCCTCTTAGCGTGGCGCAGGCTTCAAAAAGGTTGAGAAACACTGCTTTACACCATTAGCATTATTCAGATATTTCGATCCCACTTTCAAGGTACGTTTTTAAGAAATTTCCAGGATTCATTGGCATTTCAAACCTCATTTAGATAGATCAATCCAACTTCTGATTTAAAACTAAAAAAAAAATTTTTTTAAGCATTTTTATGGATATTATGGTATTTTAAAATTGATTTATAAATCGGAGGAAACATGCATAAAAAAGTACTAGCGTTTTTATTGTTTCCGGTAAAAAGGCATTTTGCGAGGGTGGGTGGAGTTGAAACTGTCCCGTGTGCAACAATAAAAATAAATTTTATTACGGTCCGGTCCAACCCCGGAGCTTTAGACCATTGTATCCTTGTCTTTTCTCCCTCTCGGATTTACGAAGGACATAAACCTGTTAGTTATCCTGCTTTTTTTTTCCGCTCGAGTTTTATAACGTTGGTAACACTGAATGTTGATAATCAAAAGTTCACATATAGTTTGCTCGTTAGGTGCCTGAAAGTTAATTAATTACCCAACTTGGCGTATCGTATAACGTTTTCAATGAAATTGAAGTTCGATTTTTTTTGTTAATTTAAAAAAAATATCAGAAAGTTGAAGAAGAAAAGAAACTTTTTGAGAAAATAAAAAGAGATTGCATGAAAATGTAAATTTTTACAATTTCAACTTCCCGTAATTTTTGAGTCAATGGAGTCGTTATGGAAAGGACGTGGCATATGCGATGGTAAATGAGTACGGTAGCGGGCGAAGGAGAACGATCGGTGAGAGAGTGGAAAGGGTAAAACGGGCGAATTGCACTCTGGTGCAACATTGAATCGTAACCGCAAAGCCATAACTATTCAAGAGCCCCGGAGAGTTTAGTGGCAGAAGGAATGTGCCAATATTCGCTGAGAAACTCCTAGAAAACCCGTTCTACTTGAAAACCTAATTCAATTTTATAACCCGTAGAGGGGTTTAACAATATTCGAGATTTTTTTTATTTCATTGAATAAAACATAATGCTCTTCTTTTTCGAATCTCTCGGAAAAAGATACACTCAAGGAAAAAGAAAAACAATTTTTAAAATACTTTAGGGACCATATTCTCCAACCTTAAACTATCTGCTGAACACATCAAAGTCTTTACAGTCTGACCTATCGACCGTTAGGAGAGGGGATTTTGGGTGGCTGAACAACAAGTTTTAACATGATTTTAGGCCGTTCGCCGCGGTTTTTTGCCCAATAAATACCTTCATTCTTACGCTATTTCTGAATGAAAAGTACTGGTTTGAAGAGCTTCCAACGAAAACTTCCTTAAAGAGAAGTAAAATATAGGAGGGGGAAGTATAACGGAGGGGACGTACAACGGAGAGGGAAGTATATGGGAGGGGAACTACAACGGAGGGGGAAGTATAAGGGAACGAAAGTATAACGAACGGAGGGAAAGTATAAATGAGGGGGAAGTATAAGGAAGGGGAATTATAAGGAAGAGGAAGTATAAGAGAGAGGGAAGTTTTTTTTTCAACAAAATTTCCGAGTTTTTTTTTCTGAAAAATTTTCTTTTCTTTTTCGAAAATTTTTGTAAGTGTCAAGGTAGAAATAATGGGCTCTTTGGCCTACGGATGTGCATCTCGTAATGGGTAGAAATATGAAATTTCTCCCTACTAAAAAAAATTAATAATTAAAAAGTGGCAATTTTTTTACACCAAAAATTCTTAAAAAATATAAGGAGTAATTGGTGATTTGGTGAAAATCGGATTAACAGTTCGGCCGCAGCGAATTTTTTAAAATTTCAAACAGACATATCTCCGCCATTTTTTCGAAATTCAAAAATCTCGTTACATTCTTCTTCATTGGCTAAAGAAATTTGTGTGAAAATTTGGTGAAAATCGGATGAAAACTGTGGCCGTAAAGTGTTCCGGAAAAAAATGCTACGGACGGCCGGCCGGCACCACAGACAAAGTTGAGATCGGTAAAGATCAATGATTTGACCCTCCGGGTCTGAAAAACCCTTCCCCAAAAACCCGACGTAGAGGGTATCACAATAACTTCTTTAAGGAAGTTAAAAAGCCGCCGTATTTAGTGGTATAATGGACCCACACACCTTATGTCGTATTTTCGGGCAACCTTAAATCCCTAAAATGTGCGAAATTTGAAATGATTGCTCTATTTTAAAATCATGGGGGTTTTCATCCTTTCCCCATATTTTGTTTATACGATGAAAAGAGAATAATCCCTCTGTTCATGACACGTATGTCGATGCGTCATGGAAACAGACAAAGAGACCCTTCAAAAATAATTTATCAGTCGACTTTAAAACAAAAAATAAATAAAGGGAATTCAAACTTTTGTCGATTTCCTTTTTGTAAATTAAACTTTTTATATTACAAGTTTTATTGCCTGGGATTATGAGGATTAGGCCTCTCGAATGGGAAAACAAGTAAAATATTTGGATGTTCCTGACTTATATCTCAGAGATTACCCTTAAATAATTAAACTTTTTCTCATCAGAATTCTTTTTGAGCAAACGTTTATTTCGGCCTATATTGAACTTTTGGACGGCGAATCCAAAATAGGAAAGTACACAATGAAAAAGTATTTTGAAAGATCTTCGGTTATATACAGAACGGAAACGATGAAAAGCCTTTTGAAGGAAAAAGCACATAGACAAGTTCGACCCCCCAACTTTTCAACAATTGAGGCAGTCCCACGCTCTTCCTGCAATAAATCATTGAGCCTTTTCGACTTATCGTATTAACTATAAACAATTTTCCACCCTTCTTGCTTTCGAATCTCCCTTAATACACCATTCTAGGAAAATTTTGCCTCTGAATAGAGTCCGTAATTTCCCACTCTTCCTACAGGATTGTTGGTCTTTTAGAACGGTTTTTTTTTTACTCAGATATACCTATCCTTTTCGATGTTGAAACCTATCGACCAAAAAACACATATTTCATCGGATTTTTGAGCCTTTTTTTCAGTGTATAGGTCCCAAAACCACTTTTTTTTTACAGGTTCCGGGAATTTTCCTCGATCTTTTGCCCAACAGCGACCCTTCACTCCCGATTTTCAGCAGTTTTTCAATGTTTTTCTGCTGAAAATAAAATTTTTTTTACCTTTCAACTTCCTTAAAGAAGTTATTGTAATACCCTACACGTCGGGTTTTTGGGGAAGGGTCTTCCAGACCCCGGAGGGTCAAATCGAATATTGATCTTTACCGATCTCAACTTTGTCGGTGGTGCCGGCCGGCCGTAGCATTTTTTCCGGAACATTTCACGGCCACAGTTTCCAATCGATTTTCACCAAATTTTCACACAATCTTCCTGTATAGTTGAACAAGAAATTATAGAATTTCGAAAAAATGGCGGAGATATGCACGTTTGAAATTTTAAAAACTGCGCTGCGGCCGAACTGTTGTTCAGATTTTCACCAAATTCTTACCAAATTATCCTTATATTTTTTTAAAAATTTTTGGGGTAAAAAAATTATCAATTTTCCACATTAATTTTCATTTTAGTAGGGAGAAATTTTATACGTCCACCCGTTACGAGAGGGACCTCCCTTGGGCGAAAATCCCATTATTTCTACCTTGATCGTACTTTAAAAAATTTTCGGAAAAAAAGCGCAAATTTAAAAAAGAAAACTTAAAAAAAATTTCAAAAAAAAAATCGGAAAATTTTTCGAAAAAAAAAACGCGGAAATTTTTTCGAAAAAAAAAACTTCCTTCCTTTATACTTCCCCTCCTTTGTACTTCCTTCTCCGTTATACTTCCCCTCCTTTGTACTTCCTCCTCCGTTATATTTCCCCTCCTTTATACTTCCCCCTCCTATATTTTTACTTCTCTTTAAGGAAGTTTTTGTTGGAATTATGAGACATCGAGCAAGTGATTTTGACAGTTTTGGAGGTGTCATGTGATAATTTTTTCATATTGGGGGATTTACTCTTTGTAATCCGCACCATGGTAAAAGTTGTACAACTTTATTATATTTTTGTTTCGGTTCATCACGTATCAGCGTAAATCTTTCGTCGGCACTTTATTGCGAAACTTTATATAAAAATTTTCCCATCGACCTGACTCTATGCTGAGTCTATTGGGGTCTTCAGCGTTATTCCAGCGACCGTGACGAAGATTCATTTCGTAGATGATAAAACTGCCGGGGTTATATGGGAGGAGGGGATTATTATGAGGGAAGATTGATGGGTACGGGGAGTATGGGGGTTCCCTTAATGCTGAATGATGACCCCGTCCTTCCCTATTCAGAAGCGTTTTCCATCTCGCGGAGAAACGCTTACAAATCCTTAAGGAGTCTCCTTAATGGCACTTTCCACCTTTGTCTAAACGGACAAACTTCCTTATTATTCAGACAAGTCTCATTACGTCCTTATCTCAACCAACTTAATCCAACGACAATAGAAAACCACTGCTTGTTTACAAACCGTTAGAAAACTTTGGGACTTCTCTCAACAGCATCTTCATTTTTATAATGCCAAAATTTATAATTGTTGGTGATGTTTATCATAGGTCTTCCTTGTTCTGGAATATAGGGAACTGTCAGCTGTTATGCTCCATTATTTGCCGAGAATCCGGCTCCCCACAAAGGATATTGGAGTTGGAATGAGATGGTACATTCATGCGTATTACCATTCCTCTTTGTTTACAACTCAATAAACAATTGCAATCAATTTTTAAATTTTTATTATTGTTTCAAGATTGCTCCTTTCTATAAATTTTTGAAAGAGAAAAAAATGAGCTCAATTCTCTTGGAAGGTGAAGCAATAAAGAAAAGATGGCGGAGATATTTTACAGGAGGTGTATTTTGTCTCGTCTATTTTACGGTTTGGGTGCGGGGGTGAAATTGAGCTCTCCCCCTATCGAATTCGCCTTATCGACACCTTTTGAATTGATTTGCCGGACCGCTTTATCCACTCGAATTTGCTAATGCGATGTAAATTGGAATCAGCATAATCAGAGGATGGAAAACGCGTGTCCCACCGGAAAGAGTTTTTTGTATTCAAAACGCGGAAAACTTTTAGAAACAGTTTTGCGAAACAATTCTCCTTTGCTCAGCTGAATAAACAGGCACAAGAGAGAATCTCAAAGGATTAACAGTTGAAAACGAAAGTTTGACAGTAGGTTTGACTAACAATGGTTTAAAAGTAATAGTTCTGCAGCACCCGAGTGTGTTGATGGCTTAGCCTAACCCACAGCTGGGCCCAAAATTAAGGACTCTGTTCAAAAATAATTGATAAATCGTGAATAACTTCTTCGCCTTATAAAAAGGTTGAAAAGCGACCTCTTTAATTTTCAGAAGGCGACATGTGTTGAGGAAATCCGACACGTTTTTCCGCCTCCGGTTCTGATATCGTATTTTATACTTCCCGTTTGAATGTGAATTCCATTTTTTTTTTTCCTCCAAGATCTAACGGTTGTTTTATTATTCCCTTCTCCCATCCTTTTATCGCAATACTTTTCTAAAAAGGGTGAAGATACGAGTTTGGGCTCGTATGACATATTTGCACCGGAAACACGGGTGGGACATGTGTCACTTGTGAGGTTTTACAATTTCGACCTCGGCGAGACATCAAATATTTGAATAAAACCTTCGTTTATATTTTGACAACCCCAATCATTTATATCATTTAAAAATAAATAAATAAAACAGGGGCCACCGTGGATGAGTGAAGTAAATCGGTCATTTCACAATTCCCTGGGGTACAAAGGTCCTGGGTTCGATCCCCACTGGAGTTTCTCGCTACAATTCCTTGCTGTTTAGTTGTCCCTGGGAACTGCGAAGGTTAGGATTTTTCAGTCCTGGGAGAAGAGAAAACACGAAGTGTCGCCATACTCCGAGAGTTAGAGACTCCTGCACTCTGGAGTCTGGAGCGAGCTGCCAGAGGAGTGGTCACCTTGTTTAAAAGTACATTTGAGGCGCTCCCGGTACGAAGGGCGAACTCAACAAAACGTAGTTTCGAGATATTCGCATTTTAAAGTTTTATGTTGCGGGCAAACTCAACAGAAAAGTCATGCCCTGGAATGGGAAAAGGAGTGGGGGTGGTGGACTAGGATGTGGAATTCGCCCTTCGTACCCGCTCGGATATGGCAGTTAGAGCTTTGCCGCATATCGGTTTTTACGTATTTAAAGGGGAAAAAAGGGCGAACTCAACATAAAAATTATATGGGTGTATTCACCAAGAGGTCTAGAATCTGGGTCTAGTGGGGGTTGTGGACTAGGATGTGGAGTTCGCCCTTCGTACCCGCTCGGATATCGCAGTTAGAGCTTTGCCGCATATCGGTTTTTACGTATTTAAAGGGGGGAAAAGGGCGAACTCAACATAAAAATTATATGGGTATATTCACCAAGAGGTCTAGAATCTGGGTCTAGTGGGGGTTGTGGACTAGGATGTGGAGTTCGCCCTTCGTACCCGCTCGGATATCGCAGTTAGAGCTTTGCCGCATATCGGTTTTTACGTATTTAAAGGGGGGAAAAGGGCGAACTCAACATAAAAATTATATGGGTGTATTCACCAAGAGGTCTAGAATCTGGGTCTAGTGGGGGTTGTGGACTAGGATGTGGAGTTCGCCCTTCGTACCCGCTCGGATATCGCAGTTAGAGCTTTGCCGCATATCGGTTTTTACGTATTTAAAGGGGGGAAAAGGGCGAACTCAACATAAAAATTATATGGGTATATTCACCAAGAGGTCTAGAATCTGGGTCTAGTGGGGGTTGTGGACTAGGATGTGGAGTTCGCCCTTCGTACCCGCTCGGATATCGCAGTTAGAGCTTTGCCGCATATCGGTTTTTACGTATTTAAAGGGGGGAAAAGGGCGAACTCAACATAAAAATTATATGGGTATATTCACCAAGAGGTCTAGAATCTGGGTCTAGTGGGGGTTGTGGACTAGGATGTGGAGTTCGCCCTTCGTACCCGCTCGGATATCGCAGTTAGAGCTTTGCCGCATATCGGTTTTTACGTATTTAAAGGGGGAAAAAAGGGCGAACTCAACATAAAAATTATATGGGTGTATTCAACATGAGGTCTAGAATCTGAAAATGAAAAAAGAAAATTTGTCCGATGTTGAGTTCGCCCTTCGTACCCGGAGCTCCTCATTATTCCTTTTTTGTGGAGTGTGAAAAACAATCCATTTCTTGACGATCTTAATTTGAATAAATATGCCAAAATTATAAAAATAATAACTATTTATTTACAGCAGTACAAAATATCTTTTTTTCGTTCAAAATTTTCCCTTGAAAAGAAAGAACAGCAGATTTATTCTTCTGCTTCTTCACTTTCATTGTCGTCATCTTCCTGAGAGTTTTGGATCTCTTTGACTACTATGGGTGTCTTCGGTGTGATATATTTTGGGGTCGGCGTCCTCACAGGTCTTACGTAGGGTCGAATGGTGTGGATGTATTTGGGAGAGACGGTAGATGAGACGTATCCAGCGGTGCTGCTTGGGGAATAGTCCTCTGACTCACGTGGTTTATATCTTTAAAAATGGAATTAAAATACAAATTAGGTACTAATTACTTACTTTGGAGTTGGATTTGGAGTTCTGGAAGAGCGGATGTATGGCCTTGATGATGATATAAAATGTGGGGGCAATGTAGATGATACGTAACCGGCAGTGCTGCTCGGTGAATAACTTCCATGTTCGTCCTGTTCATCGTGCGCGTTTGCGTAATTTACTTCTTTCTGAGTCTTATATCTAATGAAAAAGACTTCAGGTTTGCTCGGCTGCGTCGGCTTAGCAGTCGGTATGACGATCGGAGGTGCCTCGTTCGGGTTTTTATGAAGGACGTAGATCAACGTCTTTTCTTGATGTTCCTGAAGTTCGGGTATCGAAGGAGGCGTAGGTGGAGCATAAGTTGGGGCTTTTATAAAAACGATTTTGTAATGTTTTTTCGGCGGTGGGGCTGGTATGAGCCTCTGAGGAGGCGCGTGAAATTCCGGATCTGGCGGAGGTACGTGAACGTAAATATGTTTCTGGACTAGAGCTTCACCGTGTGGATTATCGTAGCTGTATCCATCAGGTGCTCCCGATACAGACGACCACAAAAAAATGGCAACTAACTAAACAAACAAACAAATAAAAAAACTTTCCAAAGTTACATAAAATTATGTTTTTCCACGATAATCTAAGTGACAAAAGACCATCAATTTTCGCTCTTTTCTGCTTTCGCTGTGACCAGATCTCAGATTGATTGTTTCTCCCGTAACACTTTTTGTCAAAGTCGTAGACTTTTTTTTTTTCGCCTTATTGTCCCGTGCCCTTCTTTTATGCCGAGATCTCAATACACGTGAAGCGTAAAATCGACCGTTTTCGCAACAATTGCGTAACTCTATATTTTTTTATACCTTCCTAAAAATAAATCATCTAATCAAACAATCATATTAAAAAGTGAAACCCTTTCTAGCTCATTTATTTCCCACATTAATAAAGTCCGAAAGCGTAAAAATAGATTATTTGAAAAACTACTATCGAGGCCTGTATTTATAAATGAGGCGCTCCGGGTACGAAGGGCGAACTCGACATCGGAAAAAAATTTTTAACTTCCTTAAAGAAGTTATTTAATACCCTCGACGTCGGGTTTTTGGGGAAGGGTCCTCCAGTTTTTTTTCATTTGCAGATTCTAGACCTCTTGGTGAATACACCCATATAATTTTTATGTTGAGTTCGCCATTTTTCCAGTTTAAATACGTAAAAACCGAAACTTTAAAATGCGAATATCTCGGAACTACGTTTTGTCGAGTTCGCCCTTCGTACCCGGAGCGCCTCAAATGTTTCTTAAGGAACCCTTTTCTCAAAATTTCATCCTTATCATTATTTTATATTATGAACCTCCCTTGAAGTGATCTCTTCCTCCAAGTTAAAGGGATCCTTCCGATTTCCCTCCGTTTTTTCACGGTAGCTACTGAAGTCTATAAGTCACTTCCTCGATTACTCAGTAATGCCAACCCCTCTATTTTTATAAAATGCAGAAAAACTCGACTTAACCCTTGAAAACACTCCACTTTTTTTGCAATGTTGCTAATGAGGAAATGTAATAAAGAACACAAGAGTATTTAACAGATTGCTTGGGTATTGAATAATTAAAAACTCTTTCTAGCGGAACGATATGTTTTAGTTAATTAGCCGTTGGATAATTAGTGAGAAAAAAAAATTGTTTAAATTTTTGTTTTGATTATTGGAGAATTTTTTTTCATAGATTCGGAAAAATCGGATGTTTCATTTTTAATGGGAAAAATTCTCAAAGGACCTATGAATCAATTTTCCTTTTATTTACTTTTTGTTGAAGAAAAGGTAACTGTGTTTCTAAAAAAAAATATCAGTTTTGATAGATGATTCTTCAACGTCAAAGTTGGCGTCAATGAAAATGAGTGGGAAAAATCAAGTTTGTTAGTTCAGACTTTTTTTTTTCTTTCTCTTTCTCCTACCAAGCTAGTTTGACATCGGACTTAATAAATCCCCCCGAAGCATTTTCAACCCACTCACTCGAACACTCAACAAGAAAAATATTTGCGATGATAAAGGGAAAAAAATTTTCCTTAAGGCTTTTGTTAAAAAATCGTTACTTGTTTTTAAACTTCAGAATTTTATGTTTTTTAAGCAAAAATTGTTTTATTGATTGCTTAAATGCCTAAAAGAAAGGTTGTTGGGAAAGGCGTTATCAAGTTGTTTACCTTCCTGCTTTATAGGCCCATCTTCAATCTCATTGATTGAGGTCAGTGATGGTAAAAACACTTATAAAATCAATACTTTCTTTTCAAAAAAGAAAAAAATGGATTAAAAAGTGATAAGCCGAAAAGACAGCGATAAGAGAGTTGAGGGTAAATCATAGAGATAAAGGCTGAGGCCTCAGTATAGATCCGTGGGGTAGGATCTGAGGGAGGATAGAAATATTCCATTGTCTCTAACCGGACACACTATTGTCCCTCACGACGTTTAAAATTATGAACGCCTTCGGGTCGTTAGGCTCACGTTTCGCTCACTGTAACTCACTCGTGACACTTATCAAAAGCACATTTTGTGCAAAAAAAATTTTGGGATAAATTCATACTCACTAAAAATTTCATGTTTGTTGGCACCGGTCCGGAACAACTGACTGCGTGTCGTGTCTCCCCGGGGTTCTTTATAAACCTCGCGGTTCGTTATGTCAGACTGGACGTGCTAGATGGGGGGAACGTGTTTTCTATCTTACTCTACCTCTTGGGAAAATCCTATTTTCTTTTTCTTCTTCCAACGCACAGTCACAGGCCACCTAATCAGCCTCAAATTACGGCAACACCAAAATTTGCTCAGCTTTTCTCGTTCTTTATTTTTTAGTCGATCTAAGCCCCTTATGTTTATAAGCTTCACATAACCTTCCTTAGCTGTTATAAATGCTAAACCTGACCTTCCCGTCGTTTTTTTAAATTTATTTATTTGTACCTACTTATGTCCTAAAAACGTTTTTAGTCGACCTAAACCCCTTTTATAAGCTTCACATAACCTTCCTTAGCTGTTATAAATGCTAAACCTGACCTTCCCGTCGTTTTTTTAAATTTATTTATTTGTACTTATGTCCTAAAAACGTTGAGTGCCTTTAATTATTATTAACTTTTTTTCTCTCTGAAGATTGATATAACTTTTTTTTTTACAGCTTTCCTTCAATTTTTCCCTTTTATTATTACTCATTTCAGCGTGAACGGACTCGGTAGGATCATTCGTTCTCGAGTTATTGAACTTAGGCGATTAAGTTATCTAACTAGCGTCGGCAATGTGGCGGATGCCTACTGCTGGGCCACTCCAAAACTAGTCAAAACGAATATAATGGAACAGCGGGAAAAAGGGAGCATTTTCTAAATATAAACTTAACAATGGAACTTTCTTTGCGGTTTTTCGTCTGGTTATTTATTTTTTTATATTTTCAACTCTGGTTTGATATGCTCAAAGCGTAAAGGGAGAGCCCGGGGAGGATTCATAAATATTTTACGCTAATCTAACACTTTATTCATAAACCGCAAACACCCTTGTATACAGTAAAAATGTATAAAACCGAAAAGCATTCCTTTTATTCCATTTTACTACTTTTTGTATAAATAACAAAAATAATTATTTTTTCAAAAAAAAAAAAATGTAAATATTTCATCATATTCTTCAAAGAAAATGTTACCTTTCATGAAATATTTTTGTGATTTATGTGGATTTACCAAAATTATATTTTTTTAGAAGTTTTATGAATAAAAAGTTTAATAAAGATTTAAAAGTGCCTGAGGGGAAAAAGGAATAAGAAAAAAAAAATTAGGAAGTCGCCTTTTTAAGATCCTTTTTTAATAAAATGACAAAAGAGGAAGTACTTTTGAAATTGTTTAAACCAATTAGAATCAAGCCTTTTTTTAATCCTGACTGTCTTTCTCATCTTTTTTATCCTCAGTTTTTTAATGTTCCCTTTATTATTCGATTTCACGGCTCACTGGGTTGGAAAGTACACGGATTCTGACACGGGGAAAAGGTCTAGTACTTTTTTAATATTTTATATTATGAAAATTATTTTTATGATAAAATATTAATTTTGGATATCAATTTTTGTTTTTTTAATAAATAATAGTTAACAAAGAAAAGAGAATGAAAATTTTCTACAACCGGTTTCGTTTCTTATTTTCCACCTGGAGAGGCCTATCAAGCCGAAACCGGTCGTGAACATTTTTATTCTCTCTCACTCGTTAACTATTTTTTATTTAAAAAAATTAATAAAGCTATTGTTCAATTTGTACAACAAAACATTTGAGGCGCACCGGGTACGAAGGGCGAACTCAACATCGGACAAATTTTTTTTTTTCATTTTCAGATTCTAGACCTCTTGGTGAATACACCCATTTTTATGTTGAGTTCGCCCTTTTTTCCCCTTTAAATACGTAAAAACCGATATGCGGCAAAGCTCTAACTGCGATATCCGAGCGGGTACGAAGGGCGAACTCCACATCCTAGTCCACTATCCCCACTCCTTTTCCCATTCCAGGGCATGACTTTCCTGTTGAGTTCGCCCCTAACATAAAACTTTAAAATGCGAATATCTCGAAACTACGCTTTGTTGAGTTCGCCCTTCGTACCCGGAGCGCCTCATTTGTCTCACTCCCATGGGTCTAATAGTTTACTCAAAACTTAACTAGTATTTGACACCGAAAGATTTCCCCGAAAATAACGCAGAAAAATACAAGATTATAAATGACTTCAGTCTCTGATTATAAAGAAAATCCTCAAATTAACTAGAAAGCTTTTTTTTTATACAAAAAAATCCCTTATATGAATTTAAATTAATATGCGTCGCTCCCAACTCATTATTTTCACCAGCGGTCGCGTCCATCATGGAATTTTCAGACCGCATTAAAATGAAAAATGAAAATTAAGTTAGAAAGTCTAAAAGGGGGTGGAAAATAATTTTTCTCAAAATAAAATAAAAAAAGTTTCATTTAACGGATTTATTAAAAAACCTGGGCAGACTGTATTGTTGTTATTTCTAGAACAATCTATTTTATTATTAAATTGCAATTCTATTAAAACGTACACTTGATTACATTATAATACCTACCGTTGATTAATCTCTACGTGGATATGGAAATAGAGTTAGCGGAACAATCGAATTAATCACTAAAACTAAAAATGACAAAAAAATTAATTATATATTATATAGTGTAATATGTATATGGTGTTATAGTGTTTTAACAATAAATTGATAAGATCGAGAAGAATTGTTTTACCCTCCATGGGTAGATTTTGGTGTCGTACAGACTTTCCAGAGAAAAAAAAAATTTGTCCAACCATCACCCTAATTCTCTGGAAAGTCTGTGCGACACCAAAATCTACCCATAGAGGGTAAATAATTTGTGGTGATGGTTGGACCATTTTTTTTTATTTTTCTTTAAGGGAGAAATTTGGGATGTTTAAAATGAAATATTAAAGATAAACTCCAAAAACGTTTTTATTGACAGAGTTTTAAGTCTCCTAATTTTATCAACAAAACACAATTTCTGTAACTAATAGCCTTATTTGATTTCGATTATTTAATTAGCTCGGATTTTCGACTCCCGATTTAATATTGACTTTGAAAGGGTCCAGAGAATCCAATCAAAACAAGAATAATAGGGTACACCATGAAAAATAAATCAAATTTACCTTTTATAAGGGAATTTCGTTGATAAATCCTTGGAGAGGCATTATTCAAGTGTGCAGTAAACCATCTTTCATTGACTGAAAAGGTTTGGGTATTAAAAGTTGATGCCACTTTTAATTTTTTATGAACTCTTTATGACCGTAATAAAATGTCTAGACTTGTGGTCATTTTTTTCTTAATGCTTGACCTGATTTAACAGAATTTTTTTTAATTTTGATAACCTGGAAAAATTGGGCTGAGCCAATATTGAGAAAAGTTTACACAAGATTGACTTCATGTTGATATTATTTGAGGGTCAACAATAGTCGTGTCGAATTGTTAAGTGTTCCAGCAAAATTGGACTCATGTCCTCCTTATGACATAGATCATTTCCAAATCTTCATCCTCCTCTCGAAACGCCGAATACAATACGTTCTTGCACACCGATACAAAAGAATCAAAATTGGATTAAAACTCCCGTTTTTTGGAAATAGGGACCTCGATAAAAAAAAAAGGTGAAAAAAAAAGGAGAGAAGAAAGGTTCTCTTTAATGACTCCACTTCCCGTGGGGTAAAAAGGGTCAGGATAATTAAGTTAGGGCATAATTGCCAATCACCGTTGGAACAGAGGTTAAATTGAACTAATTTGTTATCGTTGACCAGCGTTCGATGTAAGCTTCAAGTAAAGGGCTTTTTAGAATGTTTGCATATCTCACAAAAAGATGATTGCCTCCGTAGGTCAGTTATCGAGGTAGCAGACTTACAGCATACCATTGATTTGAATGCGATTTGTCCGGGAAGGTATAGAACGACCACACCTCTCACGCCGCATCCACATTTGCAGGGGCCGAGCATTCGGAGGTTCAAAGTCGTTCATACCCTTGCTCGTTCCGATCCATACTGTTCGGGGCCGTTCACGTCGAAAATCTATTGCCGGAACACCGCCACACTTTTTAGGCCTAGCTAGCTTTTGCCATTGATGTACCGGCAATGTTCGGCTCAGGTTGAGCATATTCGTTAGCGCTGTATAAAGCCGCGTACACACTGGTAGACCTTGTCTCTAGACAAGTTTTCCTCGATATTTTGACTCTGAAAACAAATTTTAATATGGTGGCTTTTGCTCTGTCTACAGGGTGTCCGGAAACACATGGCAAGCGTCTGGGAGAGCGTTAAAAAGTGGTTTTAAAAAAAGTTAAATGTAAACCCCCCTTAATTTAAATCAAAGAATTTGATGGTGTAGTTTAAAATCCGCCTGGTTATACAGGGTGTCCCAGACACAACCTAACTTCGTTATTTCAAATGAGAACCCCTATTTTTTTTTCAGATTCGTAATCTACGCAAAATTTCAAGTAGATTTGAGTACTCATATGACGATTTTGGACAACTTTTAAAAAATGTCAAAATTTAGCGTTTTTTGCGCTAAAATCCGTTAAAATTGACCTAGAAGACTCGTTTTTTTTTTAATTCCACTTATTTTTTCCGAAGAATCCAACTGTCTCAAATTTGAGCATCTTCGCATTCTGCATCACGAGATTTCGTCGCTAATGGCCTTTTTTCAAGTTTAACTCCAAATTCCATACTTCAAAAATGGAAATTAGCGATTTGTTGACGGAATTTTAATTTTTGATGCATAAACACAAAAGACGCTGTAGCTCTTTCAAAATTTGTGGTCCGAAAGAAAAATTCCTTTCAACAAGTGCTAATTTTCATTTCTGAACTAAAAATTTGGGTTCTAACTTGAAAAAAGGCCATTAGCGACGAAATCTCGTGATGCAGAATGCGAAGATGCTCAAATTTGAGACAGTTGGATTCTTCGGGAAAAAATAAGTGGAATTAAAAAAAAAAAAAACGAGTCTCCTAGGTCAATTTTAACGGATTTTAGCGCAAAAAAAACGCTAAATTTTGACATTTTTTAAAAGTTGTCCAAAATCGTCATATGAGTACTCAAATCTACTTGAAATTTTGCGTAGATTACGAATCTGAAATAAAAAATAGGGGTTCTCATTTGAAATAACGAAGTTAGGTTGTGTCTGGGACACCCTGTATATCTAGGCGGATTTTAAAACTACACCATCAAATTCTTTGATTTAAATTAAGGGGGGTTTACATTTAACTTTTTTTCTTAAAACCACTTTTTAACGCTCTCCCAGACGCTTGCCATGTGTTTCCGGACACCCTGTATATAAACTTCTTTTGACTAGAGTATTCTACCATCTATGCTCCCCAAAGTTGGCAGTGATGAGACGTAATAGTTTGAAACCGATATTGAAATATTCCTCCTTATTGTTTCTCTCTTCCTCAAATGTGACATAAAAAAATAATTTTTTAGTGAAAAATTTATTGCATTTTAAATTTTCTTCTTCTTTTTATACGATGTAACAAGACGTTGATAAATATTTTTTCATTCTTTCTTCCCTTTAATATTCAGACTTAATAAATTCATTCAAGTTTTAAGTCAGGATATAATTCAATTTTGCAATCCCCTTTGGGAAGACGTGACCCGGTAAAAGGGAGGAATGTAAATTTCTCATAGATTTTTTTTTTACTTTCTCAAAGATTTAGAATGAATTCTATAAAAAAGCAGAGGTTTTTCTTGGTATTGAATTTTATTTAAGAATTTTCAAAGGTTATATAACTGATGAAAATACGTCATGAGGAAAGGTCATAAAGGGGAAAATCTTGAGAGTTTTCCCCGTTGGCGATAAAGGTCGTCTGGGTTACTTGTCAAATTGAAATACCTTTAACACGTGCAAATTATAGTACAAACTTGGTATCGATCAATTTGAACGCTAAACTGAGAGAACCTCGTCCCGTTTTACGTCGAGCATTAGCATTTAAAACGCCCTCTCGGATTGAGTGTTAAGGCCTCGGGAAAATTCTAATTGTTCTATGTTTACTTGGAGCCGGGCTCACTCCTAATTAGTTTTAAAAAGAAGAAACTTGACAACTTTGTATTTTAATTATAAAACTCTGTTTCTACCTTTTTTTCATTCAAAATTAAATTTCTTTTACTTTCCCTTCTTTTATAGAATTTAACTTTTCTTCGAGAACTTCATGGAAAGAATGAGAGGTTCTATTTTTTGCCTTAGATTTAAATATTAAAAGCCAATATTTCGAGATAAATCGAGCAAAACAAATTTTTATGATAACCATTTTTTAGAATATTCTTGGGTTGAAGCTATTAAAATGGAGATATGACATTTGGGGGGATGGAAAAAAAAAACCTAAGTGCCAGACGGCATAAAGTGTTATACTGGGACGCAATAAAGCTGTTTAATGTCGGTTTGTTTCCCTTTCCCGTCCTTGTGATTTGCATGCGGAGCGGAGTGACATCGCCTCTGCCTCTTCTGACTAAACCCGAGGGGAGGCTGTTTCCACTTCCCAGTTCTGATAAAAGCGGTCAGGTCGAAAGCATTCTCATGCAGATTGAGAAAAAGAGGAACGAATAACTCGTCGAAAAACAGAAACCTTTTTGTCGTGAAACGGGACGCTATTCTTAATTCTCAACTGAGTTATGACCCTGTTTCAACGGTCTATACTCCATAAATCACACCGGAAAATTTTTTTTTATTTTAACATTGTGGTAACTCATGTTTTCCCTTAATTTTCCTATGAAACGGGAGGTGTTCCAATTAGGATTTTAATTGAGACGCTGTTGTAAATTGGTAAAGTTTGGCAGTCGAGGTTTTGTTGGAAGCCTATTAATCAATGAGTGAGAGATAGTAATCGGCGGAAAAAGTGCTTCGAAACCCCCCCTGCTCTACTACCCTCTTCATTCCCAGCTCTACCCGGCTAGTCAATCTCAGTCACGCACTCTCGCTTCCAATCAGAGCAACCTATTCATCAACGTTGCATCCTTTTAAACCCAAACAATTATTTGGAATCGATTTTAACTTCAGTTTTTTTCCCTCTGTTAAACGACTTTACGAGCCAGGAAACTAGGATAATTTTAAACCTTACAAAAAAACATGAAGATCTGAGTAAAAGAGGAACAATGAACAGCAATTTTAGCGAGAAGCCAGAACATCCAGAAGCCCTAAATGTTGCTTGGGAAACTCCGAGCGAGATTTTAGGATCAGAATGGTCATTTATACGTCCCCAAATCCTTCCCTCGGACTTGGGGCCTAGTGGTGAGAGATGTGGAGAGACCAAAGCAGTGGGGGCGAACGAGCATTTTTTTGGGCGGAAAATGCTCTAGAATGGACGCCTTAAAGAGAAGTAACAATAGTATAACTATAACGGAGGGGGAAGTATAAAGGAGGGAAAGTTTAAAGGAGAATTTTCCAAGTTAGTTTTTCCGAAAAATTTTTTAAGTTTTTTTTTCCGAAAAATTTTGTGGGTTTTCTTTTTTAAATGAGCCCCTTTTTTTCGAAAATTTTTCTAAGTGACAAGGTAGAAATAATGGGCTCTTTGGCCTACGGATGTGCCTCTCGTAATGGGTAGAAGAACGAAATTTCTCCCTACTAAAAAAAATAATAATTAAAAATGGCAATTTTTTTACACCAAAAATTCTTTAAAAATATAAGGAGTATTTGGTGAAAATTTTGTGAAAATCGGACCAACGGTTCGGCCGCAGCGAATTTTTTAAAATTCAGAATATCTCCGCCATTTTTTCGATTCAAAAATCGCCCTTGTTACATTCTTCTTCACCGGCTAAAGTTTGTGTGAAAATTTGGTGAAAATCTTATAAAAACTGTGGCCGTAAAGTGTTGCGGAAAAAAATGCAACGGCCGGCCGGAACCACAGACAAAGTTGAGATCGGTAAAGATCAATATTCGATTGACCCTCCGGGGTCTGGAAGACCCTTCCCCAAACACCCGACGTGGAGGGTATCACAATAACTTCTTTAAGGAAGTTAAAATCTTAAGCTGGATTTCACCCGAAGGCCCAATTTGAATTTTCCTTTCCTTTCGTCTCAGCCAATGGGATAAGGTTTCAAAAACAACTCTGGTCTGCGTGGGTGTTGGGAACCTTCAGGCAATTTGAGGCTTGTTTAAGACATGAAAACAGAATGGCCGAAGACTACAAGAGATCAAATTAACGTCCATGCCATCATAATTAATCCAAAAGCAAATATTTGCTATCTAGAGAATTTCAATGGCTTTATTCCTCCAACAAGAAAAAATATTTCGTTACTCAATAAACGTCTGGAGCAGAGTCTAGACTCCGAAATTAGCTCAGATTTCGAAACTTGATCAATAGATTCAGGGAAGTTTAATTATATGGAGGCCTCCTTAGTTATGACAAAGAGCGGGGAATGCATTCGGCTCTTCATTTTAAGCTCTGATTGCGTTCTTACATATTCATGAAATGTAAAGTTCCAATTTAAAATTACTCAACATTATTATAAACATATTTTATTTTTTAACCCTAATCTACTGATCCTAAATACAGTGTGCTTATTACTAATCCTTCGTCGATTCGACTAACAGCCTTTTATTTTGGATTTTGGGTAAAAAAATTTTACATTTTCAATATATAAAATGAAAAATATTCAAAAAATTTATTTTTAAACAAATACAAAAATTTAAAATACAAATAAAAATTTTTCAAAAGTATATTTACAAATATTTTTTGGTTTTTGATGATTTAGCTTTTATAGGCTTAGTACTCCACATAGTGCCATCTTTTCCAATCATTTGATGTCCAATATTGAATAAGGATCCGGAATTTCCATCGATTTCTTGCTTTCTTTCCTGCTTGTCACCTTTTGACATTTTTCTTTTCTTTTGCGGTGCTTCTACAGGATGTTCTCTCGAGATATTGGTTATAACTGTTATAAGAGTCTCAATAACTTCGTCATCAATAATTTCGTCTGCCTCCGATGCACTGTCGCTGCTGTCTAAATCTTGGGTTTCTAATTCGTCTTCAAAATCAAAACACTCTGAAGAAATGCAATCTAATTCTTCACCTTCAAGTTCCTTCATAATTTGCAAAAGTTTATTTGGATCAGTATAGCGCTCCATTGTAAAATAAAATAAAAATAAAATAAAAACGAAAACAATATTACGATCGGCATTAATTAAAGGTTCGTCGAAACGACGAATAATTAATCGCCTTGCATTACTAATCCTTCGTCTAAGTGACGAAGAAAAATTTTCGTACATTACTAAACGTTCGTCGAATCGACGAGCATGATTTCAAATTTACTTACCGAGTTCAAGGACGGGAGGGGCGAAGAGTCCGACACAAAGGTCACATTGAAACTTACACTCTGCTTGAGGAATAGGTGGAGTGGGGGCTCGAAAAAACTACCCCATCGGCCGCTGCATCAATAGAGGGGATGGGTCTTCGTCGAAACGACGAAGATCAGTAGATTAGGGTTAAATTTTTTTTTTTTATGATGGAAGGCGTTACTTGACTTTCATAAATATCATACAGCACGAAAAAATTATCGGATTTTATGTAAAATATGAATCAAACGGAAAGGTTTGTCGTTATTGGTTTTGAAAGTGGATTAAATGAATTTTTAGTTTGGATGGTGGGAAGATTTCTGTGATGGAAAAAAGTCGAGTTTTGATAAAAAGAAGACGATCTCTAACGTCGAAGAACCTTTAAATGAAATTTGTAAGTGGAAAGTAAATTTGAAGACAAAGATGACTTTTTTTTAGTTTTGAGCGAAGATTTGCATTCTCCTTGTTCTGAGATGAACAATTTTGATAGAGAGTTTAAACGGATAAACTACGGCCCGATAGTACTGAATTAAAAAAAAAAAAACTTAAATTGTTTTTATTTGTAGACTTTTGCTGATGATGCTTTGGAGATTGTGCCCAAGACGACAATTTGGCAGAGGCTTTCTTCGTTTGTCGCATATATTTTTACTAAGAGGAAAACGGGAAGTTTGAAAAAAGAGGAGGCAGAAGTGATGGCTACCACTTTGGGAACTGCGACGGAACCATCATCGAAGATAATCATTGAAACTCTTTCGTTGCCGGAGTTGATAACGAAATCGGAGGTGGCCGCATCGAACAGATCAGTCCAGCAACCGGCTCCCTCAGGGAACGACATCTCATACAATTCTCAGATTGCGGTTTCGAAAAAGACGACCGTTTACACGCACGATTTGATCTTTTTGACCGAACAGGACCGCCACGAAAAATACGATCTGGCGAGGAAGAAGAGGGAATTGGAGAAGTCGTTAATCGACACACCTTTGCAGCAGTCCGTCGTCATTTACGATTCAAACGAATTTCTAGTACAGGATCGGAACATAAACACTTCACTTCTCGACGTCACGAATCCCAGCAGAGCGCCTTCCGCCTCAAAACAACCAACAGCTATTCCTCCATCTTAAAAAAATAACTTTTCAATTTACAAAAAACATGTGTTTATTTTATTATTTCTTTAATCCACTAGAGCGGAAAACAAACCAAGTTTTTACTCATCTGATTTTGAAGCATACAAAAGATTGTTCATGTTTCATTGCTTTAGCCAAAAGGGAGAAAACCGTGGTTAGTCCCGGGGGGGGGGGGGGGTCCAATTAAGGCGCTCCGGGTACGAAGGGCGAACTCAACAAAACGTAGTTTCGAGATATTCGCATTTTATAGTTTCGGTTTTTACGTATTAAAGGGGGAAAAATGGCGAACTCAACATAAAAAGTATATGGGTGTATTCACCAATAGGTCTAGAATCTGAAAATGAAAAAAAACTGGAAGACCCTTCCTCAAAAACCCGACGTCGAGGGTATCACAATAACTTCTTAAAAGGAAGTTTAAAAATTTTTTCCGATGTCGAATTCGCCCTTCGTACCCGGAGCGCCTCAATTGACCCTGAAAGGTCTGAATTTGTAAAAACCGTCCAATGAGAGTAACATAATAACTTATCAAAAATCTCTTCGGTTTGTTAGCTCTTTGACACATAAATGATTAAAAGCTAACAAACCGTGACAGTGAAAGAACGAGGTCATATCACCGCGGTTCTCTTTACCATCCCAGCGTAACAAATATGTAAACATTACTTTTACTTTTTATATTTTTTTTATCTTCACTTTCCCCTTCAACTTCCGGACATCCAATTTTTGACTTGATTTTCTGGAAAGGTAGATTTATGTAGCAGTGATAGACTTGCCGTTTGGGAATTTCTTAAAAGAGTCCTACAGAAAAGAAGATGCGTCTTGTGTATTGGAAAAAGACGATTTCCCGTGGGTTGGACGTCTGGTAAGAAAATGGGAGGGGGCACCATAGGGATTAAGGCCTCCGCAATACACAGACCTCAAAAGTTGTTAACTTCACGATCCTCATATCCTGGACATTAAAAGAAAGCTTCTATTACATTTTTCCTCTCTCCCTCCATTGTCTTCTTTTATAATGAAAAGTTGTATCTTTTGAGCCTATAATTAATTAAAGCCATAAAACTTTGTCATCTTCAAACTTCGTATACATGACTTAACTGTCAACTGGAAGGAAATTAGCTTACAGACAAGAAACTTTATTTCCCGTATTTTCCCATAAAAGGTGAAAAAATTTTGTTTTCTAATCACCTTCGACACTTGGACACTTTCAAACTTACAATTAATAAAGTTTCATAATTATAACATTATTATAAACATTTTTCATTTATAAAAAAAGGAATAAAAGTAGAGTTTTGACAGCCTTCCAGTTTTTAAAAGGCGCTTATATACTCTCAAACCATGGACTTCAGAAGTTGTCGATCAAAGCGTTTGATGAGACAAGGTTAATTTTTAAAAACCGAAACTGCAATATGCGAATATCTCGAAACTACGTTTTGTTGAGTTCGCCCTTCGTACCCGGAGCGCCTCATATTCTTCCTGGAAAATGAGAAGAAACGGATGGCCAATTAAAGACGAGATAAAAACCAGTTTTGAAGGAGTATTTTAAGGCCCTAAGTAGGGGCATCAAACGTTGGGATGATATGGAGGAAAGTGAGCGGATAAATTTTGATATGGATGATTACATACGAGCTCCATTGTAGGTGAATATGACGTAATTGCTCTAAAAAACGTGTTTATTAAGCAACCCGATGTTGCGTCCATTCTACAATCGTACATTTGTCGGCCCTGAATGTCCTCCAGGAAGTGGGGGGATGAAGCAAAAAAAATAGAGGGGGGTCCGACAATGAAGGCTTTTGAATCGATCAGACACGGGGACCCGATGTCTCTTCCAAACCAGATACTCGTTAACCTGAAGAATGGGAAAAACTCCAACAATGAGGTTACGACGAAAAGAAAAATTGTTTCTCTTTGACTCACATTGCGAGAGTGTAATGAAAATTAGATAAGAAGACTTTCACGTCTCTATTCAATCTGGATTTTAGTAACATTTGATGTTTTTAAAAGTTTTTAGCAGCAGTAGGATGATCCTCGGGGGGGGGGGGGGGGGGTCACTAGTCAAGGGTTTTTTCCGTAATAATGTACTTGTTTGAAGAGCTTCCAACAAAAACTTCCTTAAAGAGAAGTAACAATATAGGAGGGGAAGTATATGAGAAGGGGAAGTATATAGGAGGAAGTATAACGGGGGGACGTAAAACGGAGGGGAAGTATAACAGAGGGAAAGTATAACGGAGGGGAAGTATAACGAAGGGAGGGAAAGTATAAAGGAGGGAAGAATAAGGGAGGAGGAAGTTTTTTTTTTCCGGGTTTTTTTTTAATTTTCCGAGTTTTTTTGTTTTTTTTTTCGAAAAATTTTCTTTTTTTTTTTTTCAAATTTTAAAAGTTCTTTTTTTGAAAATTTGTTTAAGTGTCAAGGTAGAAATAATGGGCTCTTTGGCCAAGGGATGTGCCTCTCGTAATGGGTAGAAGTATTAAATTTCTCCCTACTAAAAAAAAAGTTATAATTAAAAAGTGGCAATTTTTTTACACTTAAAAATTCATAAAAAATAAAAGTAAAAAAATATAAGTAATTGGTGAAAATTTAGTGAAATTTTTTAAAATTTCAAACAGGCATATCTCGGCCATTTTTTCGAAAATCTAAAATCGCCCTCGTTTGTTTCTTCTTCACCGGGGAAAGAAGTTTGTGTGAAAATTTGGTGAAAATCGGATGAAAACTGTGGCCGTAAAGTGTTCCGGAAAAAAATGCTACGGACGGACGGCCGGACGGCCGGCCGGCACCACAGACAAAGTTGAGATCGGTGAAGATTAATATTCTAATTGACTCTTTAAGGAAGTTAAAAATTTTTTTGAAGTTTTTAATCCGGATTATAAGGTTTAAATAAGGGTTCATTTTTGTTCCCTCATGCATAAAATTCTCGTTTGATAGCATATTAATTACAGGCTGCTTTGGTAAAATCCGAGGAAACAGACGAAAAAAAATCATCCCCTTGTATTGTGAAAAAAATCATTTCAGAGAAAATTTTAAAATAAATTACACACATGAACGGAAAAAGGACCTTTAAAAAAAGGTGTCTTGATTTCTCTCCGGAAATTCCCCTTCTTCACGCTCAAAGGGGTTCCAGTATTCGATCAGGAAGCGTTGACAGGAATTGTTTGAGCGTAAGTCGTAAATTTCTTGTAAATCGATCTGGACTTTTCTCGAATGGACACGGTCCGATCTTCTCAGCCCCCCACTCTCTAATCCTCTCTTTGAACTCCATTCTTTGCCCTTTGGACCGTAAACTGATAACATTTCCCACGTGTATTTCGAAATTCCAGTTTAGAGAAAATTAAAAATCATTTTGACGTATATCGAATAATAAAGGGGTGAAGTCAGCCGTGAAGGTGATAGTACTGATAATATATCGGTTATTGACGTATGATAATTTTTATTTTATGAAACCTTTTTATAGGCAAATATGCGAGCCCTGCTTATCATGAAACCACATCATCTCCATGATTTTGTGACAAGATTTTATAAACCGCTGGAATAAGAAATTTTTGAAAAGCCCGGAATCATACGGAGAAGGGCTTTGAGATAGAGAGCTGGCCTTCTGAAGAAAAGTACGTTTTTAATGGTTTTACTAATGGGCTTTCGTTTATTTCGACCTACAAGTTTCCTTTCCAAAAATCTTGGCCAGGCCGTTCGTCTTTCCTCCTTCGCGAAGGCCGAAAAAGCTGGGTAAGCATCCTTGACCATCATGGGTTTGATTAACATTTTAAAAGGCCTACTCTAAAGCAATAGAAACTTCCTGTTTTTGTTCATTTTACATCCTTCCAATCATATCCTTATCTGTATTTGAGGCGCTCCGGGTACGAAGGGCGAACTCAAAAACGTAGTTTCGAGATATTCGCATTTTAAAGTTGTATGTTACGGGCGAACTCAACAGAAAAGTCGTGCCCTGGAATGGGAAAAAGAGTGGGGGTTGTAGACTAGGATGTGAAGTTCGCCCTTCGTACCCGCTCGGATATGGCAGTTAGAGCTTTGCCGCATATCGGTTTTTACGTATTTTAAGGGGAAAAAAGGGCGAACTCAACACTCCGGGTACGAAGGGCGAACTCAACAAAACGTAGTTTCGAGATATTCGCATTTTAAAGTTGTATGTTACGGGCGAACTCAACAGAAAAGTCGTGCCCTGGAATGGGAAAAAGAGTGGGGTTGTAGACTAGGATGTGAAGTTCGCCCTTCGTACCCGCTCGGATATGGCAGTTAGAGCTTTGCCGCATATCGGTTTTTACGTATTTTAAGGGGAAAAAGGGCGAACTCAACATAAAAATTATATGGGTGAGTTTACCATGAGGTCTAGAATCTGAAAATGAAAAAAAAATTTTGTGCGATGTTGAATTCGCCCTTCGTACCCGAAGCGCCTCATTTTAACTTAAGTAAATTATATTCATATTTGTTTGAATTGAATAAGTAGCAAAATAAACCTGATTTCTTAAAATAGAAAAATTCATTTTTCAAACGTTACATTTTTTCCGCTAAGTTTAGTACGAATATTTTTGTTCTTTAATTTGATATAACTTGTGGTATAGAGGATAACCGCTTATCATTTTGGTTTACGACTCCCCAATATGGTTAGCATAAGCCTAATTAAATGCGGGCACATAATACGCCTCGAGGTGTTTCCTCTCGACATCCTCCCTTAGAGAGTTAGGACAAGATATAGTTCAGACATGATTTACTCCTGTCAAAATAATGTTTACCTTGTAAGCTCGCCCATCTTGGTTTTAAGTAAATGTTATTAAACTCATAAACATGTTTCTTATGAGTTTCAAATAGCAGTTTTAATGTATCCCTGTTTAAAATGTAAGGGAATTGTTCCTGGTTTATCCCAGAAACTATTCCCACTTGAAGTGGAGTTTCGCAGTTCAAAGTTTCTAGTGGTTAAACTTCGGGGGCATACTTCCTTTGCCATGTATTACTCTAGCTTTATAAGAATACACGCTTTAAATAGAATTCTTTTTTTAACTTCCTAAAAAAATTACGTGATTTCTTTTTGGTCGTCCGCTTGTTGTATTTTTGGGGTTTTTAATAATGGTTGACTTTTCGGACGTATAATATATATACGGACGTATATATTCGGACGTATAAATTCTTTTTATTTGCGACTAGTGACTAGTTTCGAGTCTTGACGACTCCTCTTCAGACTACAAAGTTTATATACGTCCGAATATACGTCCGTATATATTATATACGTCCGAAAAGTCAACCATTATTAAAAACCCCAAAAATAAAAAATTACAATAAAATGGTCAAAGTATCTTACATTTAGGCTCAAAATTTATGTCAACTTTTAAATGTGACACTCTCCATGGGGTCTATCTGACCAATGAGAATTGATTTTTACCAATATGAGGTTGTCTGATGCCAATAGATGAAAAATTATTAATTTCCATATTTTGAGGAACTTTCCGTCTGTGCAAGAGCAGTACATCATCCGTCGACATTTTCCAAGGCCAAAAGGCGGATTTTTGGGAGGTTTTCTCGGTCTTATCACCAAAAAATATTCATTTTACAAAATTTGCTTATTCGGACGGAAAAAACTTTTTTTTATGAATTTTTATGCGAACTCCCTTGTTTTAACTTCCTTAAAGAAGTTATTGTGATACCCTCCACGTCGGGTTTTTGGGGAAGGGTCTTCCAGACCCCGGAGGGTCACTTCGAATATTGATCTTTTCCGATCTCAACTTTGTGGTTCCGGCCGACCGTAGCGTTTTTTCACAGTTTTCATCCGATTTTCACCAAATTTTCACACAAATTTCTTTTGCCGGTGAAGAGAATGTAACGGGGCGGTTTTTGAATTTCGAAAAATGGCGGAGATATGTCTGTTTGAAATTTTTAAAAATTCGCAGCGGCCAAACCGTAAATCCGATTTTCACCAAATTTTCACCAATTACTCCTTATATTTTTTAAGAATTTTTGGTGTAAAAAAATTGCCACTTTTAATTACGAGTATTATTTTTTTTTAGTAGGGAGCAATTTCATACTTTTACCCATTACGAGAGGCACATCCCTAGGGCAAAGAGCCCATTATTTCTACCTTCCACACTTAAAAACCTGGAAAATTTTTCGAAAAAACAAAAAATCTTAAAAAAATTTTTCACAAAAAAAAAGGAAAATTTAAAAAAAAAATTGAGTCTTTCCCCTTCCTTATTCTTCCCCTCCTTTATACTTACCCCTCCTTTATACTTTCCCTCCCTTCGTTATACTTTCGTTCCCTTATACTTCCCCCTCTGTTATACTTCCCCTCCTATATACTTCCCCCACCGTTTTACGTCCCCTCCGTTATACTTCCCCTCCTATATACTTCCCTTCCCACATACTTTCCCTCCTATATTGTTACTTCTCTTTATGGAAGATTTCGATGGAAGGTCTTCAAACCAGTACTTTTGATCGAGAACCCCCCTTTTTGTCGGATCTTGTCGGCATTTATCTTGAATATACGGCAATCGGGCTTTCTAGATCGGTAAGCTTCTGGATATGCTGGCTTAGTATATCCTAAGAAATCAAAAGGCTTTACGTTGGAAGAAATCAAAAGGTATAACAACAACAACTTTTTTAATAGTTTATCAGCCAAAACCGCTTCTTCTTCTGCCTGAATTTCTTCGTCGGTTTTAACTTTCGGGACGTCTTGAGTTTGAATGACGATTAAAACGTAAGTTTTTTCTGAAAACAAAAGTAATTTGAAAAAAAGCTCTTGACGTGCTTACCTGGTGCAACAAGGATTTCTTGTTTTTTCGACCTAAGCCTTAAAAAAGTGACGTCATTGTTCGCGTCAAGATCTTTGACGAGAGAACGAGCTTTATCGCAGAGGTGGGTTATAAGTGCGCATATTGGACGGTGACGTTTGTCTCCAAAGTCGACCTTATCGGAACGCCTTCGCCGTTGATAACGAGAAGACCTACTACCCCTTTATGCATTTGAATTTTCCAAAGTATCGTCCAATTCGCTCGCCATTTTCTAAATAAACTTTTTCAAAAACATATGATAGAACTCGCTTTTTATTTTAACATTTTCGAAGGAAACTCGGGGATTCTTTAAATTATTCAAAAAGGAGAAGAGGAATCCACCTTTGAATAAATCCGGGCAATTTGAACGGATATTTGACGAGAGGTTCGAGTCACTTAATAATTCAAAAGCACTTGACGGTGTATTATACAAGTTTCAAAACAATTTCTGCTGCTTTTTAATAATTTTTAAATTAAATTAATAAATCATTTTCTGCTCCCTTTTAATTTATGAACCCTTTACATTGCAGTATTTTACCAACAATCGAAAACAGCTTAAAGGTTTTTGACTTTTGTCGAGTTTCGAAAACAGGAGGCAATCAAGAAGTTTAGGACCTTTGGGTTAAGGGTTTACATATCATTAAGGAAGGGCAAGATGTCCACCAAAGGGCCCTTCAAAGGGCCCGACGGCGTTTGTGCCTCAATTGTAAATCGCCTCCGTTAACCGCGGAAAGCCCCTTCTCGACAAAGACTCAAGGTGTTGACCCAACTCTGCAATTTAAATCGAATTCATTGCATAAACGTCAAAATATTTGTACCGAGGGCTCTTCAGAATAAACAGTGGTACCACCCATCGCCAAAATGGTGGGACTGCTGACTAGCCACATTGCAAAAATTTGATTAATTTTAGATTGTGCTGCAATCAAGGAGAAACAACCGGAACTAAATTTAGCTAAAACCGTAATTTTATGAATTTTTTTAATTTGCTCCCAATTTACTTAAAATTGAGGGTGGTTAGCAGAAAACTTTTTTATCTTTCAGCTTATTCAATACCACAAATTTAAATACAAACTCGTTTTTTCCATTTTTAAAAATAATGATTGAAAAATTTAAGTTCTTTCTGATTTTCGGGAAAAATTTCAACTTCTACCCTTAGCCCATACGGTTCTGCAAAGAAAAACAGGTTTACCAACCTCGTATTCTACAACCGAACTTTTCTTCAAGAAATGGATGGTCTTTCAGAGGTTTCCTGCGCAAGCCGTGTCTGCGCCATCTCCAGATCTACCACTCTAAACGCTTTTGGCAGTGCAATAATAACCCTCATTTATGATATTCTAATTGAGAATTTTAATGGACCACAGACAATGTAGGTTTATCATAAAGCGCTTCTATTTTATGACATGGCTGGCTATTAATAAAATATCTCAAGGGAAAAACAAGACTGTAGCGAAACGGGAAAGGCCCTATGAGAGATAAAGCATGTAAAAGCATTTCAAACTCCACCCTTGCAATATATTTCAGTATCAAATTTATTACGGGACTTCAGATAAAATTAACTACAACCTAATAACACGTCTTTTTTTATTATTATTTTTTTAGACGAAAACTTCAACTTGAAAAATCCTTAGGTTTTATGAGTAATAAAATAAAAAATCCATTATAAAAAATTGTGGTTGTCGGTTAAAAATTTAAGTTTTCAATTTTAGGATAATTGCTACATCAAATTGATGTTTTTTCTGATTATCTACATTGATTTTTGAAAAACAAATTCTTTTGTACTTAATTAAAAAATGTATTCTAAAGCCAAATCAAACAGAACAAAATTTTAAAAACCAACAGTTTTCTCGCAAAATTGGAAAAACTTAAAAAAAAAAACTCCACCTCATTAAATGGTATAACGGACTCTAAAGTCTTCGCAATTAATGGGCTTTCAGAAACATGGGAAACTTTATATGATTTATAATTGGAAGAATAATCTGCTTACCGCCTTGAAATCGTATACGCAATTTGTTCTCTTGAGAGCGTAAAATACGTGGAATTTGTAGAAGGAAAAGGATTTGAAAATGAGCGTAGGAATGTTTTTTGTAGGATCTTCTTTCCTTCTGTACACATCTGGGCGCTTAATTAAAAGTCACGTCGTTTTGATTTATTTCTCGAGTAAATAATTTATAAGCGTCGATTTAAAAGAAAATGAACGAAAGTGCATTAACGTTAAAACGAAAACCGAGTTTGGACCGTTTCCAAAAAGTAAATGGTGAACTATGAAACGATTTCGTATTTTTCGTTTTGCTTCTCCACGCCAAAGAAAAATAAGTGTCAATATCGGGAAACCATTTGTCCGAAAGAAGCTGGGATCGGATAAAGATGCTGTGTGCTTAAGGGAAATGTCGAGGAGGGAGTTTAAGCGGCGTGAAAACTCGAGGGTTTGGGAAAAGAGAATTCGAAAAAGGATGTTTCCCGGCATAAAAACAGAGGAAAATACCCGATAAAACGGATTTTTCACGATCTGAAGACCAAGAAAAACGATCAAAAACTGAAAACCATTAAATCACCGTTTAACTGGTATATTAACGTATCAATTTTGGAACTAAATTAAATTTTATTCAATAACGTATTTATGAGTGGAGGTGGTTTTATGATATAAGCATGTTAAGTATTAATTGCTTTGGTGTTCCTCCCTTCTATCAACAGCCCTCCCACCACCGACGCATCAAGTTACTCGAGAAATTTGGCCAGCGGCTGTTCCTAAATTAACTGTCAACTCAAAGTGTAAACGGCTTCTAGAGCTTATCATGACTAATAGAAGAGTGGCAATCCACAGAATACAAGTATTATCACTAACGGAAGGTGGGGAGTGAGATTTTAAATATCATTTTTGTCAAAACACGTGTCTCTCAAAAAATATTTTAAATAATTTTACTAAGCTTGAAACGTTATCATTTTTCTTAAGTTCATGCAATGTTTCATAAGAAATATTGCGTCTGGTTATTTCTAGGGTAAATTCCCAAAGGACTAAAAATTAAATTCGAATTCTGTTCCAGGTAGAAGAGAAGAAAGTCGAACTATCACCGCTGAACAACAAAGGTATAGGATGAAATCTAGGGGGAGAAATGAAATCTTTAGACCCAATGTTCACATTTTATTTGCCCTCAAGTTGGGTTTTTCCGGCGAAAATATGAGTGTAGATGGAAATTTCCTTGATTTTCGAAATTTATTTTTTTACAGGATTAACGAAGTAAAAGAAACATCGTCATCGGATTTTTGATTTACACTTTAGTAGTTTTCATAAAAACCAGACTCGAAAAATAATTTTTTACAACAATATTATAAGTAAAAGCCCTAAAAAATCATTATTTGTGATAAGAATACTTTACAATGAAAATCCTATAACCTAACAAAGCTAACCTAAAAAGCCTGATAAGAAGCCCGATTATCCAATGAAATGGTGTTCAAATGAAAGGGCAAGAAAACGCTGTGAATTCTCAAAAAAGGGGCATTCTTTTAACTAAAGACCATGAAATCGCACAATAATCCGATTTTTATATATAGTCACGTTGTTCTAACATCGGATAAGTCATTTTCCTAGGTTTTCTGGAGAGCCAAAATACGGATTTCTCATTGGGAATCAATCAATCTGTTGGCCAAATCGTGAACTACGCGTTTTCTGTTGGTAATAGGGTTAAAGTACCAACGGAATTCGATTCTCCACAAATTTACCATCAGAAACTATGCCTAACTACGGATTAATTTCTCATTGGAATTAATGCATTACCAGTTGGCCAAATCGTGAACTACGCGTTATCTGTTGGTATATTAAACTACCAACGGAATTTCCCACAAATTTACCATCTGAAACTATGCCTAACTCAAAATTGATAAAAATGACTTATCCGGTGTTAGAACTAACGCGCCGATATATGAAGGGCAAGAAAACTCTCAGAATTCTGATAAAACGAGCGTTTCTCAAACAAACCACAAAAATGCCCATTGTGGTATTTTTCGAACTAAAGAATGAGTAAAATGTTATAAATTCTGATAGAACAAAAGTCTCTCAAACTGAAGACATTAAAAAAAACGCCCGATACCGATAAAACAGGCATTTTTGAGCAAAAGACTGTGAAACACCCAAATAAAATTTCACAATACAAAAACGCCCAGAAAGTTCATAACCATGTGTTAAGAAAACCATATAAAATATTTAAAAACACAAAAAAAAATGGACGATTATGAAGTGATAAAGAAAAATGGGATGAAACCAGATCGTTTCATCATTAAAAAAAAGAAAAAGAACAGAAAGAAGGTCCCCCAAATGCTCCTCGGCCAATATTCAAGACAACACTCCCTCTGAAAGAAATGTAGAATACCTAACTCCAGAAAAAGTAGAGTAGAAATTTAGTATTTTCAATGTAAAAATGATAACGTTTCAAAAAATGGTGGGTCATTTTGACCCCATTATGGGTTAAATCATTTATTATAAATCTACAAGCTAAAAAAAGTTCATTGGGCACAGTGTCCTCTGGCTCGTTTGTACCGTTTTAATTTTCGACATCGATATTTGGATATTCGCTTGTAAGTCATCGATGTTGACGTCCGGAAAACGTCTTAAGACTGCCATCACTGCATTTCTTCAGCACTAAAAATTAAAATAATTAATTTTAGTTTATAACAAGGTAAAGTATTACTTTCGCTCTTTTCTCCTTTCTACAAATCGTTTTTCATTCATCAAAAGCAAAAATTTAGCGCATTCCTTTCGGCTATAATCGAATCTCCTCTTTCTAAACCAGGTTATTCGATTCTTCGGGTATGAAGTGCTCGGATGTTTTGTAAAAATAATGCATCCCAATTTGGTTGGTGGTCAACCTGCCAGGTCGCTCGCCTGTTTCGCCAGTTTCGAGCATGTAGTATGCTTTATTTCGCTCACGTACTACATCTTCCAAGTTTACCATGCTTTCTTTAACCTAAAATACAATGAGCTATATGGATGAATTAAAAATTATTCTTACTTTGTCAATCCTCTCAGGATTAGGAATCGTTCGTATTTTCGTAGATATTCTTCTTCCATTGTTAAAAGCATGTTTCTTTCTTTAAGAAGGACGTACCTAAACAAAATATTTTTAGTGCCAAAAAGGGTGTTTCCGGACGACTTTCTCAAACTAAGGGCTGCAATAAAACACCAAAAGGGTGTTTCTTGAAATGAGACAGAGAGAAACAACGAAAAAGGGTCTTTTTTGGAATAAGGACAGAGGAAAAACAAAAAAAGGGTGTTTCTTGAAATGAAGACAGAGGAAAACAACAAAAAGGGTCTTTCTTGGAATAAGGACAGAGGGAACAACAAAAAGGGTTTTCTTGAAATGAGGACAGAGATAACAACAAAAAGGGTCTTTCTTGGAATAAGGACAGAGGAAAACAACAAAAAAGGGGACTTTCTTGAAATAAGGACAGAGGAAAACAACATAAAAGGGTCTTTCTTGAAATAAGGACAGAGGAAAACAACATAAAAGGTATTTCTTGGAAAAGGAACGAGGAAACAACAAAAAAGGGTCTTTCTTGAAATAAGGACAGAGGAAAACAACATAAAAGGGTCTTTCTTGAAATAAGGACAGTGTTAAACAACAAAAAAGGGTCTTTCTTGGAATAAGGACAGAGGAAAACAACAAAAAGGGGGACTTTCTTGAAATAAGGACAGAGGAAAACAACATAAAAGGGTCTTTCTTGAAATAAGGACAGAGGAAAACACATAAAAGGGTATTTCTTGAAAGGGACGGAGGAAACAACAAAAAAGGGTCTTTCTTGAAATAAGGACAGAGGAAAAACATAAGGGTCTTTCTTGAAATAAGGACAGAGGAAACAACATAAAAGGGTATTTCTTGGAAAAGGGACGGAGGAAAACACAAAAGGTCTTTCTTGGAATAAGGACAGAGGAAAACAACAAAAAAGGGTCTTTCTTGAAATAAGGACAGAGATAACAACAAAAAAGGGTCTTTCTTGGAATAAGGACAGAGGAAAACAAAAAAGGGGGACTTTTGAATAAGGACAGAGGAAACAACATAAAAGGGTCTTTCTTGAAATAAGGACAGAGGAAAACAACACAAACTCGCTGTACACCAAAAGCAAACGCTTGTTCGGCTTTGCTCAGCGTTGAAGGCGTTGGAAGCAACAAAAAACGAAACTTGCTGATTTTTAGCTTCGCGCTTTCTGAACCTGGAGAGGGTGCGTTAACATCCATAAAAATTGAAATATTTTATTGCTTAACAAAATAATTGAACAAATTAAAACTGAATTCGGAGAGGAATTGAACCCAAAGGATGTTCTTAAGAAATTCGAATTGGCGGTAAATCAACTCTAGTCCAGATCAAAGTATCCAATCTGACGTCATTAACTATTCCGTAGACAAATGTCCTTCCTTCGAATTCACAAGAAACCGGAGATCCATAAGCCAGCGATTCGTTTAGTCCTTTTTTCCAATTTAGTAACGAACAAAGTTCTCCTTGATGCATCCTCATTAGAACTAAACGGCAGAAATGATCATTTAAGTACTTCCTATAGCAGTACATTTGAACGCAAGCTTGTAACTTAGTTGCCATAATGATGGTAACGTTATGATCTTTTTCCACGATGTAGCAATTAGAATGGTTAAGTTTTACGTAGGAAAGAGCGGTTGATTCAGGAACGTAAGTGACGTCAACTGCTCCCAATGAGTTTTCAACTTCCCAGATTCCCAAATCGAAAACGTAAACTTTTCTGTCCCAATAGCTCGGAGCGCAATGGTCATTCCGAAATGCTTTTCTTAACGGAAATCTCCCCGAAGATGTATTAGCTTCAAGCTCATCAACCGGAAAATAAAAGCTGCTGTTGTCACCTTGGAAACCTCCCACACATCTGCAACTCGTTAAAATTTTATTCCAGGTAAAATCGACCCTGAACAATGATAGACGTTCGTCTTGCGCCAAAAAACTTGAACCACATGCGAACTAAAAATATCATTTAGAAACAAAAGGAACAGAAAACTTCTCATTTCAGATGTTAAATTTTAATATGCAGATAAAAATTAGAAAAAATTTCGAAGTAGGCTTTGACACTAAGGATGACATCAAAAATTCTGTATTGGGCGATAGGTCAAGTCTAGTCCAATATGCAGAATCTCTTCTGACGTCACTGACGACTCCGTAGATTGTTATTTGACCTTGGACGTCACAAGTGACTGGAGATCCGACTACAGTGAATGTCTCATTTTGCTTCACAGCTGGCATGAGGCTTGAACACATTTCTCCTTGATACATCCTCATCAAAACCAAAACACAAAGTTTATCTCCGATTAATTTTCTGTAGCAATATAGTTGAGTGCAGGTTTGTATTGTACTCATTAGGTAGATTGAAATTTTTTTTTCCTTTGCGTATATGTGACATTTGGAGTCGTTAAATTTTAGGAAAGGTCGTGGGACGTTCTTTGGCGTAACGTAGACAACGTTGGCGGTTTCTAATTCGTTGTCGACTTCCCAGATTCCCAAGTCGTTATTGAAAACCGACATATCCCACGAGCTAGGAACGCAATAATCGCTTGAGAACGCTTTTTTGATAGAATGACTTCCTGAGGAGGATTTCGCTTCGAGATCACCGACGTCGTAGAATGTCAACTCGTGAAAGCTGTTTACGCTCTTGGTGAAATTCCCGACGCACCTGCAACTCGTTAGGATTTTCGTCGAAGTGAATATCGAGCCCGCGCAATGATGGAGTTTACTCGTACGCCAGTAAACTTGAACAACATGCTTATCGGAAACCACGAACCCAAAAAACAAAAATATAATTATCATTCCACAATTTTCAATCATCACTCACACATATGTCTCATTTTTACAGATGCGATGGTTCGCAAAAGAAATTATTAGGCAATTGCAAGCACTCTCCTGTTGATTTATTTTATTAAAGATGCAAATATAAGATACAAGTTAGGGATCGACTTGAGGACATAGGACTGTACAGAATCGAAGAAATCAAAAGTCCTATCCACTCTGGTCCAATACGCAGTGTCCAATTTGACGTCGTTGACGACTCCAAAGACGGCGTATTTTCCGTTGATTCTGCAAGTGACGGGGGATCCGAAGGCAATACGTTCGGTAAGATTCTGCTTCCATTCAAGGAAAGAGCAAAGTTCTCCTTGTTCGATCCTCATGAGTACGAAACCGCATTGACTATGAGTTAAGCTCCTTCTAAAACAGTACGTTTGAAAGCAAGCTTCAATCTTCGCCGCCATGAAAATCGAAACTTCAGTACGGTTAGCTATAATGTAACATTTTGAACTGTTGAGCTTCATAGCAGAAATCGGAGTGCTTTTCGGGACATAAATGACATCAACGGTTTCAAAAGAAGTAGAAACTTCCCATATTCCCAAATCGTTGTTGAACACGTTGCTGTCCCACAAACTAGGTACGCAATGATCGCTCGCCACAGCCTTCTTAATCGGATACCTCCCCGAAGCAGATCTAGCCTCAAGTTCATGCACATTGAAAAACTTAAACATCAATATGGAGGCATTTTTAGTATTCTGAAAACTTCCGACACAACGGCAACTCGTAAGGATTTTGACCGAAGTGAATATCGAGCCTGCGCAATGATAGAGGTCCTTCTCACGCCAAAATATATCAACGAGATGCTTATGGGGAACAATTAAACCAAAATATAAAACTAAAATAAAAACAGTTTTCATATCATATGATCTCATTTTATTACAGTGGCTAGAAGAAGAAGCCAGTTTGAAAATGATGAGAATGCGGAAGATTTGGTTTTATCCGAATTGAAGTGAATGGCAACCCTGGTCCAATATGTGGTGTCCAATCTTATGTCGCTCACTACTCCAAAGACGGTATGTCGACCGTTAAAAAGGCAAGTGACAGGGGAACCGATGGCGCTTGATTCGTTGAGTTTTGGTTGTCTTTGGGTCATGGAGCATAAGTCCCCTTCGTGAATCCTCATGAACACTTGGCGACACTGTTGGTCACTGAGCCTTTTCCTGTAACAATACACTTGAAAGCAAATATCTAATTTAGCCGCCATATAAAGTGAGACATTTGTATCGCTGGCGACAACGTAGCAACTGGAACCGTTTAATATGACGTGATCGGAAAGTGGCAAACTTTTAGGATGTTTAGGGTGTTAAACTCCGTGAAAAACGCCTAAAAAGGATGTTTCCCGGCATAAAAACAGAGGAAAATACCCGATAAAACGGATTTTTCACGATCTGAAGACCAAGAAAAACGATCAAAAACTGAAAACCATTAAATCACCGTTTAACTGGGTGTATTATAACGTATCAATTTTGGGAACTAAAATTAAATTTTATTCAATAACGTATTTATGAGTGGAGAGGTGGTTTATGCTATGATAAGCATGTTAAGTATTAATTGCTTTGGGTGTTCCTCCCTTCTATCAACAGCCCTCCCACCACCGACGCATCAAGTTACTCGAGAAATTTGGCCAGCGGCTGTTCCTAAATTAACTGTCAACTCAAAGTGATAAACGGCTTCTAGAGCTTATCATGACTAATAGAAGAGTGGCAATCCACAGAATACAAGTATTATCACTAACGGAAGGTGGGGAGTGAGATTTTTTAAATATCATTTTTGTCAAAACACGTGTCTCTCAAAAAAATATTTAAATAATTTTACTAAGCTTGAAACGTTATCATTTTTCTTAAGGTTCATGCAATGTTTCATAAGAAATATTGCGTCTGGTTATTTCTAGGGTAAATTCCCAAAGGACTAAAAATTAAATTCGAAATTCTGTTCCAGGTAGAAGAGGAAGAAGTCGAACTATCACCGGCTGAACAACAAAGGTATAGGATGAAATCTAGGGGGAGAAAATGAAATCTTTAGACCCAATGTTCACATTTTATTTGCCCTCAAGTTGGGTTTTTCCGGCGAAAATATGAGTGTAGATGGAAATTTCCTTGATTTTCGAAATTTATTTTTTTACAGGATTAACGAAGTAAAAAGAAACATCGTCATCGGATTTTTGATTTACACTTTAGTAGTTTTCATAAAAACCAGACTCGAAAAATAAATTTTTTACAACAATATTATAAAGTAAAAGCCCTAAAAAATCATTATTTTGTGATAAGAATACTTTACAATGAAAATCCTATAACCTAACAAAGCTAACCTAAAAAGCCTGATAAGAAGCCCGATTATCCAATGAAATGGTGTTCAAATGAAAGGGCAAGAAAAACGCTGTGAATTCTCAAAAAAGGGGCATTCTTTTAACTAAAGACCATGAAATCGCACAATAATCCGATTTTATATATAGTCACGTTAGTTCTAACATCGGATAAGTCATTTTTCCTAGGTTTTCTGGAGAGCCAAAATACGGATTTCTCATTGGGAATCAATCAATCTGTTGGCCAAATCGTGAACTACGCGTTTTCTGTTGGTAATAGGGTTAAAGTACCAACGGAATTCGATTCTCCACAAAATTTACCATCAGAAACTATGCCTAACTACGGATTAATTTCTCATTGGAATTAATGCATTACCAGTTGGCCAAATCGTGAACTACGCGTTATCTGTTGGTAATAGGGTTAAACTACCAACGGAATTTGATTCTCCACAAAATTTACCATCTGAAACTATGCCTAACTCAAATTGATAAAAAATGACTTATCCGGTGTTAGAACTAACGCGCCGATATATTGAAGGGCAAGAAAACTCTCAGAATTCTGATAAAACGAGCGTTTCTCAAACAAACACCACAAAATGCCCATTGTGGTATTTTTCGAACTAAAGAATGAGTAAAATGTTATAAATTCTGATAGAACAAAAGTCTCTCAAACTGAAGACATTAAAAAAACGCCCGATAACCCGATAAAACAGGCATTTCTTGAGCAAAAGACTGTGAAACACCCAAATAAAATTTCACAATACAAAAACGCCCAGAAAGTTCATAACCATGTGTTAAGAAAACCATATAAAAATATTTAAAAAACACAAAAAAAATGGACGATTATGAAGGAGGTGATAAAGAAAAATGGGATGAAACCAGATCGGTTTCATCATTAAAAGAAAAAGAAAAAGAACAGCAAAAGAAAGAAGGTCCCCCAAATGCTCCTCGGCCAAATATTCAAGACAACACTCCCTCTGAAAGAAATGTAGAATACCTAACTCCAGAAAAAAGTAGAGTAAGAAATTTAGTATTTTCAATGTAAAAATGATAACGTTTCAAAAAATGGTGGGTCATTTTGACCCCATTATGGGTTAAATCATTTATTATAAATCTACAAGCTTAAAAAAAAAGTTCATTGGGCACAGTGTCCTCTGGCTCGTTTGTACCGTTTTAATTTTTCGACATCGATATTTGGATATTCGGCTTGTAAGTCATCGATGTTGACGTCCGGAAAACGTCTTAAGACTGCCATCACTGCATTTCTTTCAGCACTAAAAATTAAAATAATTAATTTTAGTTTATAACAAGGTAAAGTATTACTTTCGCTCTTTTCTCCTTTCTACAAATCGTTTTTCATTCATCAAAAGCAAAAATTTAGCGCATTCCTTTCGGCTATAATCGAATCTCCTCTTTCTAAACCAGGAGTTATTCGATTCTTCGGGTATGAAGTGCTCGGATGTTTTGTAAAAATAATGCATCCCAATTTGGTTGGTGGTCAACCTGCCAGGTCGCTCGCCTGTTTCGCCAGTTTCGAGCATGTAGTATGCTTTATTTCGCTCACGTACTACATCTTCCAAGTTTACCATGCTTTCTTTAACCTAAAATACAATGAGCTATATGGATGAATTAAAAATTATTTCTTACTTTGTCAATCCTCTCAGGATTAGGAAATCGTTCGTATTTTCGTAGATATTCTTCTTCCATTGTTAAAAGCATGTTTCTTTCTTTAAGAAGGACGTACCTAAACAAAATATTTTTAGTGCCAAAAAGGGTGTTTCCGGACGACTTTCTCAAACTAAGGGCTGCAATAAAAACACCAAAAAGGGTGTTTCTTGAAATGAGGACAGAGAGAAACAACGAAAAAGGGTCTTTTTTGGAATAAGGACAGAGGAAAACAACAAAAAAGGGTGTTTCTTGAAATGAAGACAGAGGAAAACAACAAAAAAGGGTCTTTCTTGGAATAAGGACAGAGGGAAACAACAAAAAAGGGTGTTTCTTGAAATGAGGACAGAGATAAACAACAAAAAAGGGTCTTTCTTGGAATAAGGACAGAGGAAAACAACAAAAAAGGGGGACTTTCTTGAAATAAGGACAGAGGAAAACAACATAAAAGGGTCTTTCTTGAAATAAGGACAGAGGAAAACAACATAAAAGGGTATTTCTTGGAAAAGGAACGGAGGAAAACAACAAAAAAGGGTCTTTCTTGAAATAAGGACAGAGGAAAACAACATAAAAGGGTCTTTCTTGAAATAAGGACAGTGTTAAACAACAAAAAAGGGTCTTTCTTGGAATAAGGACAGAGGAAAACAACAAAAAAGGGGGACTTTCTTGAAATAAGGACAGAGGAAAACAACATAAAAGGGTCTTTCTTGAAATAAGGACAGAGGAAAACAACATAAAAGGGTATTTCTTGGAAAAGGGACGGAGGAAAACAACAAAAAGGGTCTTTCTTGAAATAAGGACAGAGGAAAACAACATAAAAGGGTCTTTCTTGAAATAAGGACAGAGGAAAACAACATAAAAGGGTATTTCTTGGAAAAGGGACGGAGGAAAACAACAAAAAGGGTCTTTCTTGGAATAAGGACAGAGGAAAACAAAAAAGGGTCTTTCTTGAAATAAGGACAGAGATAAACAACAAAAAAGGGTCTTTCTTGGAATAAGGACAGAGGAAAACAACAAAAAAGGGGGACTTTCTTGAAATAAGGACAGAGGAAAACAACATAAAAGGGTCTTTCTTGAAATAAGGACAGAGGAAAACAACATAAAAGGGTCTTTCTTGAAATAAGGACAGAGGAAAATAACATAAAAGGGTATTTCTTGGAAAAGGGACAGAGGAAAACAACACAAAAGGGTCTTTCTTGAAATAAGGACAGAGGAAAACAACAAAAAAGGGTCTTTCTTGGAATAAGGACAGAGGGAAACAACAAAAAATGGTGTTTTTCGCCGTCTTTATTTGCAGCTGAAATTTAAGAACCAGGCTTACCACAATTTATGAAGATCCTGATTACTTTTAATTCTCAGCTCATCTTTCCTCCAGGACCTTCCAACCCTCACTTCAGCGACGCCCCAATTATCCTTTTGGTCGAAGAACGACATAAGGCCTTCCTGCGTTGGACTTTGCGTCGACTCCAACCTCATTTGAACAGCCCTAAAAACCCAAAATGTAGTCTTTTCTAAATTTTTTAAAAAGAAAACTTACGATAATGGTTTCACCAACAGCGGGCGAAGAAAGCCAAAAATGTTTTTCAAAGACATTTTAAAAAACGAATTGCCTTTAAAAATATAAAATAACGCTAAAACGATAAAACCACATAATAATAACGTTGAAGAAAAATAACAGAATGAAAACCTTCCAACTTTTTATCACTAAAGCACATGGGGTTCCGAGTGGATTCGGTATAGATATGACGTCATAACAAGGGTTATTTTCCACGACAGAAGATTAAATTAGTGTTTTTTTGATAATTTATCGTAATGGTCAATTTGATTCTTTTAATCTTAATTGAAAATTGACAGTGATTTCCTCAGATTTCCCCCTTCTTTGGATTAATTGATAAGCAAGGTGATAACTGATAAGGCTCCCTTCTCTTCCGTTCCGTCCCCTTTGTTTAAATATAACTTAGTTTGTTTAGTTTGAAGATTTTTTAAAAGTTTTAAACACTGAGGATGCTGGTCACGAAAATAAAACTGGCGTTGAACTCCGTCGGCGTTGTATTCGGGCTCGCCGGAATCGTTTGTTTCGCTTATTATGACAACCAGCTTGCGACGCTTTTCGCCTTTGTCACTTGTAAGAATTAGCTTATGGAAGCACATATTTTAACTACCTTTTTTTACAATGTAAAAACATTTTTTTAGTATTTGCACTAGCACAGGGCATCCATTGCCATTAATTTTGTATCATTTTTAGCCATTATAGAATTAATTTCTTTCGTCAAAGCTTTCATCTTAGAAACATAAATATTTGGGCGTTTTCATTTATGCTTTTTCTCTAAAAAAAAAACCGTTTTACTGAATTTTTGGTCGTTTTTTGTGTTGAAAATTCCTACTGCTGGGTTTTTTAACGTTTTTCTTCAATTTTTGTCGCTGGAAGAACTGCCTTTTGTTTCTTCCTCCTCACCACCACCTGATACAATGGAAATTAATGTTTGCATGTATTAGCATTCATGATCTACATATTCTATGCTCCAGCATTAATTCCTCCTGGATTATCGAGTATTTGTCATCCTTTAACCCTGCTTAAAGAGAAGTTATTGTATTACCCTCCAATGTCCTGTTGGAGAGTGTCTTCCAGACTCAAAATCGAAATAGCTATCGAAGAAAAATTGTCTGCCTAAAAATATTATTGGATGTCTGTTTTTGATAGGAGGAAGAAATTTAGACTGTCCCTGCCCATTCAGTATGGAGTGGCTGGGCAAAGACTTTCATTTTTTCTACCTTGATACTTTAAAAAAATTTTTTTGTTCTTCCTCTCCTTTGAGAAAGTTTCCTTCAGGGCCAGCTGGATCTTCAATGTCATATAACTTTCACAGGCCAATAGATAGCTCTAGACTGGTTTAAGCCACTCCCATAAACCAATAGAAGGCTCTAGAATGGTTTAAGCCACTCCCACAGACCAATAGAAAGCTCTAAAATAAGCCATTTTCACAGGCCAATAGATGGCTCTAACATCCTTTTTTTAAATGTTTCAGTTATGTATGCCATGCTCAACGTGATTTTACATGCGCTTCATTTAAAAAATCTTCTCCACACGATTTACTCGACAAGTATTTTAAAAGAAGTCGCATGTTTCGCCTTCTGCTCTGGCGTCATCCTTTTAGGAATCCTAGCGTACATAATATTCCTAATTATTTATTGGAAAATGCGTAAGTTAAAAAAAAAAATAAGAAAACGTAAAAAAAAAAAAAAAAAAAAAATATTTTTTAGCATTCACCCAACCTACAAGTTCCTCGTATGTTATAAAAGCCGTTTGGGTTTTCTTATCCATGAAGTATTCATGGTTTCTTTACCACGCAGCAAACGGCTACGTAACCACTCTCGGGATGACAGGTCGTCCTCTTCTCCAGTCTGATTAAATTCATAAGGTATGTGAAGATTTGGATGCCAAATTTTTCTGTGGTCCAAAAATTTGTCCAAAAATTTTATAACTGACTATAATCATTGTGATAAATATTTTGATCTTACACTTTTTTAGCCAGTATTTTTATAACACTATTTGATTAAAAAATATATCATTTTTTTTAAAAAATGCTTATCTTTTTGCCTGTATTTCGATTATCTGTTTGTAATATCGCCATTTTTTTTCTTATTTTCTTTCTTTAATGTTCTCAAAGAGAAGTTATTGTAATACCCTCCACCTTACTGATTTTGATAGGAAAAGGTTTTCCAATGGGGGTACACCAGGCAGAAGAAAAAAAGTACTGGTTTGAAGAGCTTCCAACGAAAACTTCCTTAAAGAGAAGAATCTATATAGGAGGGGAAGTATAACGGAGGGGAAGTAAAACGTAGGGAGAAGTTATGGGAGGGGAAGTACATGGGAGGGGAAGTATAAGTGAGGGGAAGTATATGGGAGGGGGAAGTTTAAGTGAGTGGTAGTATAACAGAGGGTGAAGTATAACGGAAAGGGAAGTATAAGGTAGGGAAAGTATAAAGGAGAATTTTCCAATTTTTTTTTCGAAAAATTTTCTAAGTTTATTTTTGAAAAATTGTCCGAGTTTTGTTTTTTCCCTAAAATTTTCCGAGTTTTTTTTTTGAAAAATTTTTCAAATTTTTTTCCGAAAAATTTTCCGGGTTATTTTCTTTTTTTTCCGAAAAATTTTCCGGGTTATTTTCTTTTTTTTTTTCGAAAAATTTTCAAAGTGCCAAGGTAGAAATAATGGGCTCTTTGGCCTACGGATGTGCCTCTCGTAAAGAGTAGAAGTATAAAATTTCTCCCTACTAAAAGAAATTATATTTAAAAAAGTGGCAATTTTTTTACACCAAAAATTCTTAAAAAATATAAGGAGTAATTTATGAAAATTTGGTGAAAATCGGATTAACGGTTTGGCCGCAGCGAGTTTTTTAAAATTTCTAACAGACATATCTCCGCCATTTTTTCGAAATTCAAAAATCGCCCTCGTTACATTCTTGTTCTCCGACTAAGGAAGATTTTGTGAAAATTTGGTTAAAATCGGTTAAAAACTATGGCCGGAAAGTGTTCCGGAAAAATGCTACGGACGGCCGGCCGGCCGGCACGACAGACAAAGTTGAGATCGGCAAAGATCAATATTCGATTTGACCCTCCAGAGTCTGGAAGACCCCTCCCCAAAAACCCGACGTCGAGGGTATCGCAATAACTTCTTTAAGGAAGTTAAAAATTTAATTTAAATTTAAAATATTAAATAAACCTTTTTTATTTTGGAGGTCCCTCGATATTTTTTTTGGCAGAAAAACATCCTAATTTTTGCCTAATTCTATTTACTTTTCCTCGCTCTTTTTTCTTTTCTTTCTTTTTCGGTGAAAAGCAACCATTTTATCGGATTTTAAGGGATCATCCTACATACTCCCTCTTTTTATCATTGGATTTTTGTTTAATAATAATTTTGTTAAAAAGAATTCACATTTATTAACACATATACAAATATGGAGGGAAAAAATAAAAATGACGTAAAAATGTGCTTATGTACAACCTAAAATAAATCTTAATTTAGGGTTCGATATAAAGTGACCCTATAAACAAAAAAAGTGATCTTTAAATTTAAATTCTTTGAATACACAAGTGCTACAGTTAAAACTTCAAATTTGAAACATAAATTTTTACAAAACAACCAATCCACAATATCACAGCCATACCGAGTTGTACTTTTCAACCATACCACAAAAATATAGACTAGAATCTGGGTGCGATATTTTTTTTAAAAAGATTTAAAATATTGCATTTGAAGGCACTAATCAGTGCCTGCGTTATTTTATTCTACAAGCTAGGTGTTTGTGATTTTAACATACTAAACAACGAACTTGGCACTAGAAATATTTAAAGAAATATATTGTGATGAATAAGAGAAGATTTATTTTGATTATATTTGATCCGCTGACGTAACAGTCTTTTTCTTCGTAAGTTATCAATTTTACGTTATTTCCAGTTATGGTGTTGAAACATGTGAGGCCTAATGCGTTTTCGTATAATTCTTGGCTGTATTTGACATTTTTGTGTGTGTGTTGAGGTTTTCTCGGAGGTAACGTCTCGTCCACTGTCCAATCCATGATGACTCGCAGCCGCATTCGAGATAATTGTCTTGATAATGAATTCCCCCTGAAAATAATGATAAAAAATTAATATATTATCTATATTTTGATGTATAGAAGAATAGAGTAAAAAGAGTAGAAAAAAATCTGAAGATGGCCCTGACAAGAATTTCCTCAAAGAAGGGCAATTGTATAATTTTTTATCCCTGCTATAAGGAGATAAAAGTAAATATAAGCTTAAAAAAATTTAAGTATTCGCCCATCCAGACCACAAAACAGGTGGGAATGTAGTTACAAATATGGTGGCGTTGGGGTTACATCAAGTAGGTTAATACAGGCTACCTTAATGTAACCTGTCTTCCTGGATTACAGAAAAAATTAGGTGAAATGAGAAAGAAGCAAGTTAAATGAAAACTTGTGAAGCTGGTAGAGCCTTGGGCTAGAAACCCAAAGGTTGTAGGTTCCAATCCCACTTGTGGGATTGAGAATTTCCTCAAAGAAGGGCAATTGTATAATTTTTTAACCGTACTATAAGGAGAAAAAAGTAATTATAAGTTTTAAAAAATTTAAGTATTCGCCCATCCAGGCCACAAAACAGGTGGGAATGTAGTTACAAATTTGGTAGCATTGGGGTTACATCCAGTAGGTTAATTCAGGCTATCTTAATATAACCTGTCCTCCGATTACAGAAGGGGAAAAGAGAAAGAAGCTAGTTGAATGAAAACTTGTGAAGCTGGTAGAGTCTTGGGCTAGAAACCCAAAGGTTGTAGGTTCCAATCCCACTTGGTGCCTAACCTTTTGTTTCTACTCTTTTCCTAAATTAGTCCGACCAATTAAAAAATAAACATCTAAACAAGTTATTCAATTTGTCCAACCTGTATATGCTTGTGTTCCTTGTGATTGTAAAGCAGATGGTGTCTTATAAAATTCTTCAGGCCCAATCCTGCGTAGATTATTCCCTCTAAGATCAATGGTAGCCTTCATGTTGATAAACCGGAGGAAAAACAAAGGAGGGAAAGAAGTTATATTTGTTTGTGTGATTCTCACAAGCATATCTCTTGTTGGCCTAAGCCCTTTTAAAGCATCTCCGTTAACTTCGCTCAGATTCTTCCCTGTTATTTCCAAAAACTTCAATTTTGGAGGAAACGCTCCACTTAGTTGGTCGGTCAGTTTTTCTTCGACTATCATCACTGAGAGCTTCTGTAAATTCCGTATGTTGGCGAGGACGCTTGGAAGTCTAAATCTGTATTTCTCGATATTCGGCCATGTTTGGATTTTTAACCAATAGAGCAAACGGCAGCTTGATAATGTATCGGCATCAAATCGTTTCAGCCTATTCAAATTTTGAACGTTCAAAATTTTAAGATTGTTCAACCCAGCAAAGCTTTCACTCGTCAAAACTTCGATGGGATTGGAAGATAAATCAAGTTCATTTAAATTTTCAGCTTGAACCCATCTCGGATTGCTCAAAACGCTTATGTTGTTCCTACTTAAATCTAATTTTCTCAAATTGGGAACACCGAAAAGAAAGTTTTCTGAAAGTTCTGTTATTTGGTTTCCAGAAAGGTTAAAAGAAACCAAATTAACTTGCTCTAAAAATGGTATCTTCTTTAAAGAACTGTCAGCAAAGCTTAAATATCTAAGGCTAGCGTCATGTTGAAAGTACTCCATACTTGTCAGTCTGTTTGAACACAATTCGAGATTCAAAAGGAAGTTTAAATTACGAAAAACTGGAGATTGGATTTGACTAAATGAATTATAACAAAGGTTTAAGTCAGTCAATAACGGAGCGTTAGTGAATTGATCTGCATCCATATTCTGAATACGATTATTCGATAAATCCATAACTCCTAAAGTATGTCCAATCGGCACCAGCGCTTGAGAAGGAACCGTTACAAATTGGTTACTTTTTAAAATCAATCTTTCCAATTTAGTTTCGCGGAAAACCTCACCAGGCAATGAGCTCAAATAATTATTTGAAAGATCCAAAACGCGAAGTTCTCTTAAAAATGAAAAATGGTCTATCAACAAAGATGAAATATGATTATGCGACAGATCTAAAATTTGAAGTTTATACAATTGAAATTTAGAGCCTTTTATATCTTCAAGTTCATTATGTTCCAAATTTAAAATTTCTAAATTTGATAAATACATAAATGGGTTGTTATGTAAAGTTTTTATGTAGTTATAACCAAGGTCGAGAACTTTTAATGAGCTATTGATCGCCCTTAAAGTTTCATAGGGGACAACTTCGAATTTATTATGGCTTAAATCAAGTTTTTCTATTTGAATTTTAGAAGCGATTAACTGAGGTTGCCAGCTTACTCGCGAAGTTAATTCAAAAGGCATATTTTCGATCAAATTGTGCGATAAATTCAAGGTCATCGGATTCAAAGTGTCGCTCACATTTTCAAACATGTGCCAGTTGATACTTTTCAAATCGTTATTGTGTAAATCTAATTCTATCAAATTTGGAATGTTCATAAATGTCCTGTTTCCTATACTAATAAGCCGATTGTGAGATAATATTATGATTATTTTGGAAGGTAAATTTTTAAAAGCTTCCGCACCAATCGAGCCGATTTCATTATGGCTTAAAGTTAAAAACTTTAATGATTTTAAATCGGTAAATGAGCCAGTTTCAATGTAAGTGAGTTTATTAAAAGAAAGTCGTATATCAGCCAAATTTCCATGGTAGTTTTTCCTAAAGAAGGTTTCTGGGATAAAATTTATTCTGTTAAATTCTAAATTGATTCTGGACAATAAGCGGAAATGCATGAGCCCTCTGTCTGGAAGTTTTTTTATTCTGTTATTGTCTAAAATAAATCTCGAAGGTTAGGAAGCTGTCTGATCGATTTTTCAGGAAAAGAGAGATTCTTGATACTATAACCTAAATCTAAGGATTGTAAAAGATTTAAATTATTAAACGCTTTTTCGCTTATTTCATTTAAATTATTATATGGTAGCTTTAATGTGAATAATCTTGGTAAATTCTTGAAAACATTATTTTCTAAATTGGTAAATCTGTTACTCCCTAAAGATAAAGTTTGAAGTTTGTCGCCCCAGTGTGAAAAATCAGAACTATAAATATTGGTTATTTTGTTGTATGCGAAGGAAACCGATTGGACTTTTTTGAGATTTCTCAACGAATATTTTGGTATGGAATGGAAGTTATTCTGCGAAAGAGAAAGCGTTGTTAAACTTCCTGATGAGTTTTTAAGTGAGCTGTCTGATAAAGATGAAATATAATTATGTCGGAGTGATAATGTTTTTAATTTTTTCATTCTTATCAAAGCTTTTGGAAATCTAGTCAAACTATTATGGGCTAAATCGATGTTTTCAAGTGTGTATGTCAAGCCATAAAACGCTTTTTCAGACAGCGAAGTTATTTTGTTATGCGATAAATCAAGCTTGGAACATGAAAGTCCATTAAATGATTTTGAAACGATCGACCCGATATCATTATAGCTTAAATCTAAATCATCAATTTTGATCGTTCGGCCCAATATATCGTTGATCGTTGTCAACAAATTATTCGACAAATCCAAACTCATTAATGGCGATCGAGTTTTAAAAACATAATTCGGAAGATTCTTTATATAATTATCTTTAAGACTCAGTTTCTGCAAATGTCTCAAATTGTCGATCAACTCTGATGGAAAAGCATCCAAAAGATTGTGCTCCAAGCTCAACGACTTCAAAGAAAACGGCATCGAGTTTTCATCCAGATTCGTCAAATAGTTATGATCCAAATTAATCAGTATCAAATTTTGAAAATTTGAAAGTGTAAAATTAAAATTTAAATGAAGAAAACTTATGTCATTCTTGCCCAAAAATAAAGACTGAAGTGTTTTTTTTAGGTTGCCCCAGTCAGTTTTCAGAGAATAAATTTCATTGCTGAAAAAAAATTAACAATTTAGCGTATAATCTTGTTAAATTAATTATTTTTACCTTTCCAAACTGAGGATTTTTAAATTTATCAAACTGTTGATCATTTCTGAAGGTATGACTTGAAAATTGTTGTAGCTTAGGTCTAATGCTTCAAGTGTCTGATTGGAAGGGCTGAAAAATTACAAATAATTAAATAATATTTTTAATTTATAAAAACTAACTATAAAGCTTTTGATGAGACGATCATTAATTTGTTGTTGGCCAAATTAAGAGATTTTAATTTCATATCTCCCAACGACCAGTCTTCCAGAATTTGAAGTCCGCTACCCAAAATGTTCAATTTGGTCATATTTTGGCTCCTTATTCCTAGAAAAAATAATTTTGATACATTTCCAGCTGTTTTTATTTCCTAGCCGGTGTTAGGTTATGTTATGGATGAATCTAGAAGTTTTTATGGCAAACCTTGACAAGAAAAAACAAGAATCTATCAGATTTATCCATAACCTATCACCACAAGGAATGTTTTGATGCTTCAGTTTAGTACCTGGAAGTTTTGTAAACGGAACTTCATTGCAAGAAACTTCGTTGAAAACTTCAAGTGCTTTGTAATGCGGGATTCCCCGGTTCGGGGAAAAAGTTGTGCATTTGCAGAGGCTGTTGAACGGGCACGGGACCGTCAAGTTTGATACCTGTCCCGAACAAGCCGAAAGTGACAAAATCTGAAAAAAAATTTAAAACAATGTTTTAATTCTATATGGGGGACATTGAAAGGAAGTTATATAATTTGATCCAAAAGATAATTTGTTAAACAAAATAGGTGGGTACGGACAAAAGATGTTCCATGGTTTAACATGAGGATCTAACAATGAGAAGCTTAGACTGTTAAGCTGATAATCGAAAGACTTCCCACTAAATATTTATAAAATTGGTTTTTTGAAATGTATTTTCTATCTCTTGTGCCACTTTTCTTGACCAGAATCTCTCCAAGGCTTTTTTCATATCAGAAGCCGAAGAAAAAAAAATCTTGCTGAAGGACAGGCGACATGTAAGAGTGCAAAAAAAAATCATTATTGACCTCGGTGAAAGTGATACATTCTTTAATGAAATGAATGGAGAGGTTATGTTGAAAAAAAATACAAGTAAATAAAAAGGAGGTCCAGATGTGGGATAAATGGGCTCCTTGAAGGCGAGACTGAAGGGCTCCACATGAACTTCGCAAAACATTCATTGATTTCGTCCCCCCAAGTGCAACTTGTTTTCGACTTTGGAACAAATTCAAGTCTCTTCCTGTTGAACTTTTTTCATAATAACCATGACCTCTTTATGCGTAATATTTTTTAAATGAAACAATATCGTTTATATATTTGTCTGTACGTAGACAAAAATAGAAAGAATTTTGGCATAACGCCGATTTTCTTCCCGACCCTAATTCCGGGTTAACCTACTCAATTTTTGGCTTTTCTTATACAAAATGATAACTCCTTGTATTTCGAGGAGCTATCAATTATAATCGGATATCATATTTTCAATTTTCATAAAACGTTTCTTGAAAAGATGAGCGATGAACTCTGAATATTGAATTGTTTGGTCAACATTCTATTTTTTGATCAATTAATTTAAAATCGGAGGTTGCGTGCTTGACCCCCTTTACCGTCTATCGGGGGTTGAATCTCGATAGTCCACAACTTACAAAACTTCAAGAAAATAACAGCTTTTAAACGATATTTTTGAGATAAAACTTGGGCCAACTTATTGCAAAACTAAAAAATAAATCAACGGGATGATGCTACCAGCGGACCTTTGAAAACAGTGAGGTTAGCGAGTTTAATCCCACATTTTTCTTTCTTTATTATATTAAAAATCAATAATGGAGGAAGAAATTGTTATACAGAGTATCTCATGACGCGTTTCGGCTAAAAAAGCATCTTCAGGTGAGCTCTCCCTAGATCACAATCGTTTCCATCTTTTTTCTTATCCTATAGACTTGATTGGATTTCAACGGGAAGTCCTCGAAAATGAGTTAGAAGCAACCTCATAGTTGACCATAATTCTCCACTAGAAAGAGCCACGATTGCCCTTTGTTATTTTGACTTAAGGGGATATGAGGGTTTTAAGTTGGTTGCTTTGTGCATATTTCGTTGTGATCAACGGTTTTCGGTTTTTCCCTTCTATCTTGGAAACCGTCGCTCAAAACGAAAAAATGTCCTAATTAAAAGTTGTAGCTACAGAAATTTACTACATAAAATATCTTATTGGTTTTTTCCGTCAGAGCAATATTTTAGGAGATATGAAGGTTTTAAGTTTTCAGACAGGCTCTGTAGGATTATTAGTTTTAACCTCATAACTCCTTAAATATTGCTCTTACGCAAATAATGAATAAAGAAATTTTTGTAGGAAATCTTTGTACCTACAACTTTTACTTAGGACATTTTTTCGTTTTGAGCGACGGTTTCCGAGATAGAAGGGAAAAACCGAAAACCGTTGTTAACAACGAAAAATTTGCAAAGCAACTCACTTAAAAACTATCATATCTCCTTAAGTATTGCTCTGACAAAAAACCAATGAGGTCTTTTTTGTAGGAAATTTCCGTAGCTACGACTTTTACTTAGGACGTTTTTTCGTTTTGAGTGACGGTTTCCGAGATAGAAGGGAAAAACCGAAAACCGTTGTTAACAACGAAAAATTTGCAAAGCAACTCACTTAATTAAAACCATCATACCTCCTTAAATCTACATTAATTAGTTTAAAAATTAATTAATTAAATTTAAAAAACGTTGGTTTAGATCTCAACTTTTGCTATAGCTCTGAACGGACTCGCTGGATTATTCTTTCTCAAATTATAGCTCCAAACGTACAAAAAAGTTAATTCGAAATTTGCCTAAATGCCATTTTTCTGTAATAAAACTTTTAAAAAATCAATCATTTAGAAACCGAATCTATTTATATTTTACCACTTGAGGAGGAATGTCCTGAGATTTTATTTTTACCTTATAAATAGAAAACACGTACTGTAAACGCTTCCCGAGTAGTAATTTTCAAATTAGCATTCTTGACTTTAAATTCCGATTTCTTTCAATCTTAAACACCTAGAAAATTTGATTGTTTCAATTAGATCTTTATAATTAAAATACAATGCGCCGTTTTGCTCGGAGAATGTGATGGTTCAGGGTCAAACAAGTTGCTAATTTTTTTTTCGTTCTTCTTTTTTTACATCCACGCACAAATTACAAAAGGATTCTGTTTTTCAAGTCATGACTTTCAGGGTCTCTTCATGGTCGACAGATCAATCATTAGTACAGCCCATTTTTTGTGCGTATTGTATTAATGTCCAATGAACTTGAACTTCCAAAAATAACGTTGCCCAGTTCGGAATACGCGGGTCCGCATCGATCTTTCGTTTCCGTTCACTCATACTTGAAGCCAAAACTAAAAGCTAATCCGATTATTTCCTATTGTATCCTGCGTGCGGATTTTCATTAAGCCTGGGCGTGGGTAAAAAGCTTCAGAAAAAACGAAGATTTCGGATTTGCCGAATTAGGCCAACCTTGAACCCTCTTTCAACCACACCTTCAGCTATTATTTACCTTCGCTTTTTTCTACGAGCTTTTCTATAGTGGAAAATTTTATTTCATTATTCATAATTTTAAAGGTAAACGAGTTTCTACCTCCAAACTTAGTTCAAAACCGGATTTTCAGGTATATTTTGATTTCAAGGGGTTTTAAATTGTTATTATGGAGATAATAAAGTTTGTAACTTTGTCTTTAGTATTTCTAATGGTCTTTTTAACGATAAAAAATTTCAATTAGTACAAATAAAAAAAAAATTATATTTTTTTATTTAAAAGTTGAGGGGAGCGGTAGGAAACTCATAGTAGTTTGCCTTGTTATGACCGACCTTTCATGGATGTCGAAAATAAAAATTTATGAAAAAAAAAATTATTTTTAGCTCAAAATCCATCCGCGGCCTTCACGTAGATCATTATTTATTTCATTTGTTTTACCGGTTTCCCACATTTATCTTAAATTATATAAAAGATAATTAAAAATAATTATTTAAAAAACTTACAGTCAAGAATATTTTTAGAAGCAGAAAATCCATGGTGTCACATCACAAACATTAATGACAATTTTTTTAAATTTTTTATTTAGGAGGGAAAGTGGCGGTTGTGGAAGACGGATTCGGGGCAGATGTTGAGGGCCGACTGTTTGTTTGGGTGATCGTTTGGGGAAACGGACGCGGGTGGCGGTTGGCGGGAAGGGGCGGGCGCGGGCGCTCTACTCGTGACGCGCAAGGTCTCTCAAGAAGAAAAAAAAAAGTCTTCTTATTTCTCTCTCTTCATTTCTTAACAACGCGTAGTAAATTGATTGATTTTCTAACTTTACTTTTCACATAACTTTTGGGCTTTTTTTTTGTTTATCAAAAAGAAACAAAAGACAAAATTAGTCGCGTACTAATTTTTAAATAATACGTTGTCACCTAACAATGGATTTTTTGGCCTAAAATTATGAAAGCTATTTTTTTCCCTTCAGAAATCATTTTTTCGTAAGCTTATGGAAGACTACGATGGACAAAATGAGAGATCTTCTCGTATTAGCGTACAATGAGCCCTTGGGGAAATTACGCTATCATTACAGTCTTGTTGAGTTGGTTCCCAGGGCACTCGTGAGCAGTGAGAAGGGCCGGCGAGGCTGCCCGAAAAGGGTCTGAGATGACCCTATTGTCTCTGAGCCCAATTTTTACAATTCCAGAGTAGCTTAGAAATCAAACTGCTTTTCCGAGATGGTACGTCCAAGGTCATTAGTCATTAGTCTTGTTGAGTTGGATCCCAGGGCACTCGTGAGCAGTGAGGAGGCCGGCGAGGCTGCCCGAAAAGGGTCTGAGATGACCCTATTGTCTCTGAGCCCAATTTTCACATTTCCAGAGTAGCTGCTATCAAACTGCTACTTTGACGAGATGGTACAACGTCCAAGGTCATTAGTCAATAGGTCATTTGGGCGAAATCCGAGGCATGAATTTACAGCAGACCTGGCGGGGCAGAACCTCCGATTCAAAAGGAAAGGAGCAGAAAAGAGGTCGACGTGTACAGGGAGCATCATTCTTATCCAATGAGAGAAATTACAGGTACGTCACAGTTTTAAGAGGCTATCGCAGAATGAATAAATCAGTAAAAGTTAATAGCGTTAATGGTCCCAACGATAGAAAGTTGGTTCACCTCAAGATTAAAACCAACACAAATCTCTCCCTATAAAAACCCTTTCTTTCAAATCATGAAGCTCATTTACCACCGAGATGTTGATCCTCCTTTTATTTTTGGGCGTCCAACTGTCATCGTCTATCACACTCCGTAAGTGGCGCCATAAAATATTAAATGTAACTATTTTTCTTTAGCTTCTAGCTGGCCTATATGTAAAGAAAAACGAGATTTAAGCTTATGTCTACGAAATGCAGCACAAGTTGCTATAAATGACCTCATACAAGGCAAGTACCAACTTGACAAAAAAATTGATTAAAAAATTTCTAGGTAACAGGACTTTAGGTGTCGCACCCCTTGATCCTTGGCTTTTTGATAAATTCGAATACAACCAACGAACAGGCCTGGTTGCCATGAAATCTGTGGCAAGAGATATTGTGACAACGGGATTCAAAAACGTTAAAGTCGAATACGTAAAGTAAGGAGTTTATTTTGAACTTGGCATTGATTTTATTCTTGGGTAGAACGGATTGGAAAACGATGCATATTTGGCTCAGCACTCCGCAGATCGCCACACGAGGAAACTACGAACTAACTGGAAGCTTATTATTTTCCCTATACATGGAAATGGAAAATACTTTATATCAATGGGCAAGTTTTTATTTATAAAGGAGAATGGAAGTGTTTCTGCACGCTGATGTGTTAATTAGGAAGAGGTTATAAAGATGTTGAAAATTCTTGAGATTCTTACAGGAATTTTCCTGTTTATTTTGAAACCTCCTCATTTTGAAACAAGGATTAACACGTAAAGCGTTTTTTTTTTCTTTCAGATAAATTTACATCAGATTTAAAAATGGATCTTGAAACGTATACTAAGAACGGAGAAAAGTACCTACGAGTGAAACATGCGACTTTACATCCGAATGCAGAACACGCTTCAGTTCATTTGACAAATCTTTTCAACGGAAACAAATATTTAGGTTTTTCTGAACTTTTTTGAAAATTTATAATATAAATGGGAAAAAAAATCTTTTTTCAGGAGACCGAATGAATGAATTGATGAATAGAAATTGGAGGATCATTTTGGACACGGTGACACCAATTTTAGCCGCTTCTTGGGGAGTCCCTATCAAGGATATAAGCAACAACATTTTTTCTCAGGTCCCCATGAAAGAATTCGCCTGAAGATGTTTTGTAAAAAATGAGCCTTCTTCCTTGTTGATCTCATTTTTGACTGAACTGATATTATTTATTTTGTAATAAAATAACATTTCTTTATCTTTTTTGTAGTTTTCTTTTGCGCATAAAAAGATGAAGTTTTGATACCCTCGAACCTCGATTTTCAGAAGTTTTCCACGTTTTTTAACTTTATAGATTGATAAGCCCCATTTTTACAGGATTTTTGGGATTTTAACTTCCTTAAAGAAGTTATTGCGATACCCTGGACGTCGGGTTTTTGGGGAAGGGTCTTCCAGACCCCGGAGGGTCAAATCGGAAATTGATCTTTACCGATCTCAACTTGGTCTGTGGTTCCGGCCGGCCGTAGCATTTTTTTCCGGAACACTTTACGGCCACAGTTTTCAACCGATTTTCACCGAATTTTCACACAAATTTCTTTAGCCGGTGAAGAAGAATGTAACGAGGGCGACTTTTGAATTTCGAAAAAATGGCGGATATATGTCTGTTTGAAATTTTAAAAAACTCGCTGCGGCCGAACCGTTAATCCAATTTTCACCAATTACTTGGAAAATTTTTCGAAAAAAAAGGAAAGGAAAACCCGGAAAATTTTTCGGAAAATAACTTGGCAAATTTTTTGAAAATAAAAAAAAACCCGGAAAATTTTTGGGAAAAAACAAAACTCGGACAATTTTTCAAAAATAAACTTAGAAAATTTTTCGAAAAAACAAACAATAAATAAAGGAAAATTCTCCTTTATACTTTCCCTCCCTTATACATCCCCTTCCGTTATACTTTCGTTCCCTTATACTTCCCCCTCCGTTATACATACTTCACCCTCTGTTATACTACCCCTCACTTAAACTTCCCCCTCCCATATACTTCCCCTCACTTATACTTCCCCCTCCCATATACTTCCCCCTCCGTTATACTTCCCCTCCCATAACTTCCCCCTACGTTTTACTTCCCCTCCGTTATACTTCCCCCTCCTATATAGATACTTCTCTTTAAGGAAGTTTTCGTTGGAAGCTCTTCAAACCAGTACTTTTTTTAGTTGACCGGGTTTTTGCGAAATTTTTTTTGCATAAAAACTTCATTTTGACCGACATTTTAAGGAGTTTTTTCGATACAAAAAAGAAACCCTACTTTTGCACGGTTTTTTGGAGTTATCCTCCGCTTTTATGGCTGAGAAACCCAACTTTTATTGGTTTTTCTGCTTTTTTCCCCCTGTTTTTTGACAGATAGGACAAAACTTAGCATTTTTACCCGAATTTCAGGAAAATTTCTCTCTTTATTCTTGCTAGCTATTGATTTCTTCAGAATAGGGGAAGTACGCTAAAGAATTCTTCTGAGTTGGGCACATTGTGTGTTAACAGTATATTACCTCCTCATTCAGGTTATCGAAAATTTTCATAATTCGTTGAAAATAGATTTTTGTTGTTGTTTTTTAAATTGAAGTAGCTTTAATAAATTAGGTCCATCAAGAATGGCGACGATGAAATTATTCAATTTAGCGAAAACCGGTAAGATTTTTTAGGATTGCCATTTTTTTTCATGTACTCTTTCAGCTTCTGCGAGTACTACTTTACTCAGGCCTGCCCTGTGTGTCAGCTCGCCGATTGTGAGGCATAAATATTATAATATAAGCAAGCCTCAGGATTCTATGGAGGGTGGCGATTTGACCGATCGAGCTGCGGCTATGATGTTCATGACTGAGATTATGAGAGGTGAGTTGTGCAGTGGTGGTTTTTGTTTGATAAAAATGAGTTTTAGGTTTGATGGTCGCGTTGGGTCATTTGTTTAAAGAGCCGGCGACTATTAATTATCCGTTTGAGAAGGGACCTTTGAGCCCAAGGTTTAGAGGCGAGCATGCCCTCCGTCGCTACCCTTCCGGCGAAGAAAGATGCATCGCTTGTAAACTCTGCGAAGCCATCTGTCCCGCTCAGGCCATCACCATCGAAGCCGAAGAAAGGGCCGACGGAAGTCGTAGAACTACACGTTATGATATCGACATGACGAAATGCATCTACTGCGGATTCTGTCAAGAAGCCTGCCCTGTCGACGCCATCGTTGAGGTATAAAATGAATTTTTTCTCAATTTTCTTACATCTCATTTCAGGGGCCTAATTTCGAATATTCGACTGAAACGCACGAAGAGTTGCTTTACAACAAAGAAAAACTTTTGAACAACGGCGACAAATGGGAATCTGAAATCGCATCCAACATCCATGCTGATCACCTTTACCGATAAATTATGAAATTGTAAATTCTTTGTAGATACAAAATGGTTTAGATCCTTCAAACCAACTGTTATATTTCTTTTAAATTATTTGAAAGAACCTTTATTGTTAGAATAATAAAATAAGGAAAAAAATTTGTTCTGATCATTTTTATGTGCCACTTTTGAACAGTGTAGTAACTGCAGATTATTTTCTGTTTACCACTCTTAGCTGAATATCCATTTTCCCCACCAGGGGCAGGCAGATGAGAGGAAACCCCTGAGCTCGTTTTTAAATCTCCTCTTGACGATATGAGGCGCTCCGGGTAGGAAGGGCGAACTCAACAAAACGTAATGTCGAGATATTCGCATTTTAAAGTTTCGGTTTTTACGTATTTAAAGGGGAAAAAATGGCGAACTCAACATAAAAATTATATGGGTGTATTCACCAAGAGGTCTAGAATCTGAAAAATGAAAAAAAAAAAAACTGGAAGACCCTTCCCCAAAAACCCAACGTCGAGGGTATCACAATAACTTCTTTAAGGAAGTTAAAAAAATTTGTCCGATGTTGAGTTCGCCCTTCGTACCCGGAGCGCCTCATATGATTTGTTAATATTACAACTTTTCCTGGCTATTGTTGTAATAGTTTAGTACTACAACAAAGTTTTAGTATTTACTTTTCCCACCAGGACAGACAGGTGAGAGGCTGACAATGCGCTCGTTTTCAGCTCTCCTCTTGGTGGTTCGATTTGTTGATATCACAACTTTTCCAAGCTCCAAGAGACACTCTCCATGGGAGAAAATTGGGGTGTCCTCGCTGAGTGGCCTGCCTGGCGGAAGACTTTCATTTTTTCTACCTTCATGCTGAATTTTTTTTTCCGAAAAATTATAGAACAGCGCTACTTTTGGGAAAGCTCCAGAGCGCTGTAAATAGCGATTTGTCTTGGGGACAGAAAAAATCATAACTCCTATACTGATTGAGAATAACTTTTACTATTTTTTGGATAAAATTCCAAGTTTTCTTGGAGTGCAAGGGTGAATAAAGAAAGTGGGGATAAAATGTGAATTCCCGTTTGGTTTTTTTAATTACCTAATTACTCACTTAGGTTAGTTATTTATTGACTTAGTGATTATAATTTTGTTTCGACAGTTGGGAAAATGTGTAATTTAAGAGTATTGAAAATAAATAATTTTTTTTTTTTTCATTTGGAGGGTCGATGATAAGACGACGAAATATTTCGATAAGATTAAAACCACCTGGTGATTCAATCGTTAAATTAGTTAGTGCTGGGACATTGTCTGATCCGAGGGTCCTCCCTGATGTACAAAGGGAAATAATCCAGGTAATTGAATGAAAGAGAAAAAAAAATTTTTAGGTTAGATTTACATGTTCTAGGCATGTCACGGTTTTTATTTCTTTTGGCGGCGTTCGTCGCTTCCTGTGCGGCCTACAGAATCGAACCCTTGGCCAGCTACATTCATACGAATACTTACAATTTAGAATTAGAATTAAATAGAAACGGAAGCTTCAGTGGTCTCGTCACTATTAAATTTAAAACAGCGGTAAGTTCTTTATTAATTTTATTTTCTTTACTAACAAATGTTTTGTCCTTTCTAATAATTAATATTAATTATAATTATTATTATAATATAATTATATTATACTTATTATAATATATTTTATTATTCTAATTATAATTATTATAATCTATGCTATGTAAACATTAATATGGGCGACATATTGGATTTAACCACTCAATCAAAGCATGAGAAGTTTTTTTTAAGTAATCTGCAGTTTAGCCAACATAAAAGGAGAAACTAAGGAAGTTTAAACTTCATTTTAACAATTTTCTTTTAAAAGTTCAGAGTATTTTGAATAGTTCAAAAATGAATTTTAGCAACGTCTCAATTTTTTCGAGGCGTGGCCCTGAGTTAAAAGTGTATCTTTTTAATTAAAAGACCTTCGTTTTGAGTGGTTTAAAAAAATGCCGATAAAGTGCATGATCAAATAAAAAAATTCCTTTCAATAATTATCTGAACAAACTTATAATTTTTTAAGTTCAAGTAAACGAGGAAAAAGTCGCCAAAAACCATATTGCCAAAGTTTTTTCTTTATCGCTATCGGACAAATAAAAAATGAGTAATCATCAATCAATAAAAATTGGCAACATTTTTATTTTCTTAGTGTAATCATAAATCATCTTTAAACAGAAGACCAAATCAGGAAAAAAAAGCCTCATTGGATTCGAACCTACGATTTCTGGATTACATGCCCGACTCAATGACATTTCTTTATGTCCCTTTTTCTACAAATTCTTTGTCATTTTTTCATTCACAATATTTTTAATTCCTTCATAATCCTTAACAACAAATATGAAATGAGGCACTCCGGGTACGAAGGGCGAACTCGACAAAACGTAGTTTCGAGATATTCGCATTTTAAAGTTTCGTTTTTTACGTATTTAAAGGGGAAAAAATGGCGAACTCAACATAAAAATTATATGGGTGTATTCACCAAGAGGTCTAGAATCTGAAAATAAAAAAAACTGGAAGACCCTTCCCCAAAAACCCGACGTCGAGGGTATCACAATAACTTCTTTGAGGAAGTTAAAAAAATTTCTCCGATGTCGAGTTCGCCCTTCGTACCCGGAGCGCCTCAAATCAAGGTTAAAAAATTGAATACTAAGTGAGATTCGAACCTACGATCTCTGGATTACATGAACAACTAAGTCAATGGCATTTTACGTCCTGTTTGGACGATTTCCTTACTTTTTTATGATGTACTTTTTCCCGATTTTAGAGCGACACTCCTCGGGTAAACAAAATAGATTTAAACAGCGAAGATTTGGAAATCGTCACAGCGCATTTACAAGATAAAAATGGGAAAGAAGAATCAATCGTCAACTACTCAGCGGAATCTTTAGGCAGAGTCATCACCCTCCAGCTTGAACAGCCTCTTGAACAAAACTCGACTTACGAGCTTAAAATTTCATACAAAGGTCACATTTGGGACAACAAGGGGATGTACAAGAGCAGGTAACTTTTTTTAGTAAATAAACTCCAAAGCACTCAATTTCTAGGGGATACATAATGACGCATTTAAACCCCATATACGCCAGAAGGATCATGCCTTGTTTTGACAGTTTGGAAAAAAAGGCCATGTTTACAGTGATCATAATATCAAGCGATCCTTACGTTATCTCCAATATGCCAATCGAAACTAAAACTGCTCAAGGAGGGTAAAGCTCAATAAAAAAAAGAAAAAAAGAAATTAATTTTTAAATTACAGAAAGACACGCTACACTTTTAAAAGGACGCCATTGATTCCGATAAATCGTCTTTTCATTTTATCTGGTCCTGAGCCATTTGTTAAATATTCCAACATGAGATGGGGAAATGCCACTCTTTATTTGTACCCAGGATATCAAAGTTTTAAGATTTTCAACGAAATTTTAAGCATCGCGAATACCTCTTTGCTTCATAATTTGTGGGCCAAATCAGGGCTCGAAAAGCTTGATATACTAGTCGTTCACGATCTTTCAGAACCCTATTTTGCCGGACATGGAGTCGTTTTGTTAAGGTAAAAATATTTAAAAGGAATTTTTTAGATTTCTTTTTATTAGGAAAGACCTTATGGAGTTTGACGCCGGAGAATCGACTTCAGAGATGAAACGCGAAGCTGCATTTACGATCTTGCAGGCGATTTTGGAAGTTTATTTCGGCAGCGTTGTTTCTCCCATCAACTGGCAATCAAACTGGCTCTCATCCTCAATTTCAAAATACCTAAAATATCAATCTTTCAACAAAGTATGCTCAGTACTAAATCTGACATTTAAAAAAATTTTTTAGGACGAAAATTGGGGTGATATTGACGAATTTAAATTTCTCGATATTGGCTTGGAAGCGACAAAAAAGAGCACTGAAGTCTCCCTTACAAAAGCGTTCAACGATACTGATGAGTTGGAGGATTTTCTTAAAGGGCCATATTCGACCAAAGGCGCTTCTCTTTTCACGATGATGGAAACGTTTTTAAAACCTGAAGAAATCTCAAATGTTTTAGTCATCCTCATGGATAAATTGTACTTGCTTGGGTTCGAATCTTAGAATTTTTATGGATTTTTAATTTTTAGTAAGTACAATGATGGACTAACGAATATGGATTTATTTTCGTCATTGACTTCACTGGTTAAAGCACTACCCGTTGGGGCCGACGAATTTTTACAAAAATGGGTTTATGATATGATCATTCCGGTCACCGAAGTAACAAGAGATGAAGTCAACGTTTATATCAACAAAATATACTATAAAGATTTGATATTTCCCATATCGTATACGATGAAATCGAGAAGTTCTTACGATCCGAAAGCTCCAGGGCCGTTGTGGCTTCTCAAAGATTCACTTTCTTCGAAAATCCCGGAAGCCGTTCAGGGCGACGATTGGGTCGCTATCAATATCGACGGAAATGGTAAATAAATGAGAAAAAGGTTTGCTGAAAGCTTTTTTTAGTCCCGATGCTGTCAGTCTATGATGACAGAAGCTGGTATTTGATTGGGCAAGCTTTGAGGGAAAACGTGACAGCCTTGTCGCCCAGTACGAGAGCGAAGTTGGTATCCGATGCTTTCTGGATGGCTAAAAGGGGTAAAACTAGCTACACGACACTTTTACATTTTCTGACCTACCTCGACGACGAAACTGCTCTCGCCCCATGGGCGTTGGCCATCAAAGGATTCAGAGAAATGTACGATTGGATATTTTTTACCAAATCCAATAGCAGTATACCGAATATGATCAATCTTAAACCAGAATTTGAGGTAAAGTCTAGCCTTTCTGCATTGTTCTGTAATGAAATTTTGCTCGTAGAATTATGTTACTTCACGTATGGTTAAAATTTACAAAGCTCTCGGGTTTGAGCAAATGAGCGAAAACCGGGAACAGGATTCATTGAGGAGGGAGATCGTAAGCGCGATGTGCTATTTCGGATATGAGCCTTGTAAAACTTCAACTTTGGAACTTTTTAAAAAGATGAATCGTACCACCGCACCATACACGTAATGCAATTTTTTACCGGCATACAGGGGTTTTTGGTGCGGGGAGTCCAAAGGGTGATGTTGCTACCAAAAAAGAGTAGAGAAAACCCAAAAATTTGGTGAAAATACCGCTCAACACCAATTTTTACCATTATATTTTCAGGCCTAACAACGATATGAGGTCGGTCATTTACTGCTCCGGAATGTCCGGCGTCGATAAAGCCCTTGAATGGAAGAAGCAGTACGAAATCTTATACGATCCCGAACTCGGGGCTGACATTTTGGACATTCATCTTCAAGTTTTAGCTTGCCCAGATCCCGTCGACGGCGACACAAGCTACGCCATGAGAGAGTAATCTAAGCACATACTTCCAACAGAACTTACTATGACTTTTTAGGTACCTCGACAAAATACTATACTACCCAGATTTTTCAATTAATCATATCGAATCGGGGTTCAGAGCCATCCATAGTAGAGCCAACCATATCAACCAAGCTTTGTTCTTTTTATTGGACAATATGAGCAGAATAAAAAAATTGGGTAAGTAAGGTTTTGTAAGCACGTGAAGTTACGTATTCGTCTCTTACAAGCTTAATTTCTGCTTCTTTAGACTTGACTTTTCCGATGTCAAATATCTTTGGCGAATAGTTGACTATATAGCTTGATTATTCTCCAAATCTCATTTTTCTTTCATCTGAATCAATATGAGTTACATTAGCTTCGAAGCAGTCAATTTTAAATCTTCATTGAAATTAACTTCAGTATCATCCGTTTCTGACTCGTTTGGAGTTAAAATCTGATCCATATTGGAACGAAAAATATCAATCTGATCCTTTTCGGAACGCAAAATATCAATCTGATCCTTTTCGGAACGCAAAATATCAATCTGATCCTTTTCGGAACGCAAAATATAAATCTGATCCTTTTCGGAACGCAAAATATCAATCTGATCCTTTTCGGAACGCAAAATATCAATCTGATCCTTTTCGGAACGCAAAATATCAATCTGATCCTTTTCGGAGCGCAAAATATCAATCTGATCCTTTTCGGAACGCAAAATATCAATCTGATCCTTTTCGGAACGCAAAATATCAATCTGATCCCTTTCGGAAGGCAAAATATAAATCTGATCCTTTTCGGAACGCAAAATATTAACCACAAATACAGTATTTTTTACATTTTTTTTTAGATCAACAAGGAAGACTCAGTTGCTTTCTACACTGCAGGAAAAACTCTGGACAGACTATCATGACAAATTGGTAAATTTAGTTGTACAATATCCTTTATTTACAAATTCTTTCAGCTAAACGAGTTTTTGAAAAAACATGAAACTGCAGCAGATTCGGTTAAGACTATGGTACAGGTACTTCAGTCGGCTATACAGGATAAACGGCAATTTATTCAAGACCATATGGAAGCTGTTCATATTGGGCTGACAACGAAGCCACAGCCTGAGCCACCGGGTCCTACAGCGCCGACAAAAGGAACCAGCCCAGATACGACGAAAAATTCTACTGACCCCACGCAGACAGGAACTGCAACGCAGCCCACCCCGGTGCCAACAACCGCAGCTCCAGCAAGCGAAGGACTTTCGACTGGTAGCATTTCGCTTATCGTAGTCGGAGTTATCGTCGGCATCGTGCTCATTGGAGTCTCTATTTCTCCTGCAGACGTGGAGGATGCTGTGAATAATAAAACAATAAAAATTTCTTACATTGTAAGATCTCTTATGTAAAAAAATTCAATTTTCTAGACTGCTTTCATTGTTAATTATTCATCTTCAAAATTAAAATATTTATTAAGAATTCCTTTTTTAACACCTTTCTTTCATTTTCTTTATTTTTCAAGTGTCTTATCGGAGGTGATTCACATAACTTGCACAATCGAAGCTACTTCTGAAAATTTTTTGATGAATCTTCAAAACGGTATTTTATTTTACAATGTTTGATTTTCGTGAAAAATTTTAAATAGTGTAAAATACGTCCTAGATATCTTATCTAAATTTTATGCCTGATAAAAAATTTTGTTAGTTAAAAATGTCAACATTACATAGGAATAAGTTCGAGATTGATATGCAGAAATGATTTTTAGACCAAAAATTCGCTAAAAAGGGCCAAAAAACTAAGCAAAAAGACACAAAAATCTACAAATTTGAGGATTTTTCGGCCAAAAAAAACGAAAAAAGTGGTTTCTTGGCTTGAAAATTTATAAAAAGGAGGTTTTCCTCGCCAAAAAACAGAAAAACGGAATTATTAGGCAGAATAATTAATCAAAAAGACACAAATCTTTGCTGAAATTGAGCGAAAGGGATAATACTTTACTTTATTCTCAAAATTGGATAAATGGGTGTTTTTTGCCAAACGGAAAATACAAAACGGTCATACAGGGTGCTTCTCTTTAGTGTGAGACCCATTTGCAAAAAAAGATCTTTCTGGGGTAGCCAAATTTTTGGAGTCCATTCTATACACAATTGCGCCTAAAAGTGAAACACCCTGTACTCCTCGGATACTCCAGATAATATTGTCTGATTATGATTAATCAGTTCAATAATACAACGTCAAGATTATCGAAAATCCATAAAGTTGAGTGGTTGATTAACTTAGGGGGGATCAGGGTGGAGCGTTTGACCATCGCACTTGCACGGTCCTCTTCAGGGCCTTCAGGAAGCTCAAAAAATCGTTCAAATTTCAAACGTCATGCTTTTTTTCGTGTTTTTTCTGGCACTTTCGGCCTCATCTTTTTCCTACCCGATAACTCCATTACCTTCTTATTTGAATCCAAGTCTTTATAATTTAGAACTGTTGGTTTCTGATGACGGGTCGTTCAGTGGAGTTGTGAAAATAATTTTTAAAATTGAGGTAAGTCATAAAAATTAAGAAATCCTTAATGAAATTTTTAGGCTTCTCAGGATGTTAAGAACCACATTATTCTTAACAGCGAAGGTCTGGATATAATAAGCGCACTTGTAAGACACCAAGGCGGAAAAGAAGAATCCATAATCGACTTTCAAATCAACAAAACTTCAAATATTCTTGAACTTCCGCTCAAGCAGCCTTTAGAAAATAACACAAAGAACGAATTGATTTTGTCTTTTACAGGAAAACCTTCTTTAGACAGACACGGTTTCTTTAAGTTAGATCAGCTAGAGTAAGTACAAAAAACAAAATGAATTTTCAGCTAAAAGGCTTTTTAGTGGATACTTTATGACAAACTTCCACCCAATTTACGCTCGGAGGCTCTTCCCTTGTTTTGACTCTGTCGACAAAAAAGCCATTTTTGAATTAGTTCTGGATACTAAAAGTAAATTCGTCGTTTCCAACACACCTGTGGAAAACACAACAATACTTGATGGCGGGTGAGTTTCAATTTTGGTAAAAATTTATCAAATTTTTTAATTTTTTAAATTGAAAAAAAAAAATTGGCGTTTTTTTAGTGATTATTTTTATAAATTACGTGCGATATCTTATCTAATATTGGATTCTCTTTAAAAAGATTGATCATGTTCCACTTTTTCACGAGAAACCGTTTTTATCTAGCAAATTTTAAATTTCTGAATACCCTTTTAGTGTTTCCTAAAGGAGAAATCCAATTCCACAGGAATTTTGAGTTTCTCGGTATTATTTTAAAGAAAGCCACATTTTACATGCGGCCGAGAAACTCCATTTCTATCGGATTTTGGAGCACTTTTTTGCGGGTTTTCTTCGGTTTTCTCCCCCCGTTTTTCGGTTTTCTTCCCCCATTTTTCGGTTTTCTTCTCCCGTTTTTCGGTTTTCTTCCCCCCATTTTTCGGTTTTCTTCCAACATTTTTTGGTTTTCTTCCCCCATTTTACGGTTTTCTTCCCCCCATTTTTCGGTTTTTCCCCCATTTTACGGTTTTTTCCCCCATTTATCGGTTTTCTTCCCCATTTTTCGGTTTTCTTCCCCAATTTTACGGTTTTTTCCCCCATTTTTCGGTCGTTTTCCTACGCCTTGACAAGAAAACCACTTGCTATACATTTTAAAGGTGGTTTTCACCCCCCCCCCAAAATTTATGGTTCGAGGGATTTTTTAAGAAATCCGTGCATATTTTAAATTTCTGAATACCCTTTTAGTGTGTCCTAAAGGAGAAACTCCAATTACACAGGAATTTCGAGTTTCTCGGTATTATTTTACAAAAAGCCACATTTTACATGCGGCCGAAAAACTCCATTTCTATCGGATTTTCGAGCACTTTTTTTCGGTTTTCTTCCCCCATTTTTCGGTTTTCTTCCCTCCATTATTCGGTTTTCTTCCCCCTTTTTACGGTTTTCTTTCCCCATTTTACGGTTTTCTTTCCCCATTTTTCGGTTTTCTTCCCCCAATTTTCGGTTTTCTTTCCCCATTTTACGGTTTTCTTCCCCCATTTTTCGGTTTTCTTCCCCATTTTACGGCTTTCTTCCCCCATTTTTCGGTTTTCTTCCCCAATTTTTCGGTTTTCTTCCCCCATTTTACGGTTTTCTTCCCCATTTTTCGGTTTTCTTTCCCCATTTTTCGGTCGTTTTCCTACGCCTTGACAAGAAAACCACTTGCTATACATTTTAAAGGTGGTTTTCACCCCCCCCCCCCCCAAATTTATGGTTCGAGGGATTTTTTAAGAAATCCGTGCATTTTCTAGGAGGACAAAATATTATTTTAAGCCAACACCGAGGATACCGATCAACAGATTATTCATATTGACCGGCCCGAGTGCTTTCACAAGGTACAACGCGGAATTCAAATGGGGAAAAACGAATATTTATCTTCATCCGAATTTCAACCTTTTCGAACTATTCACGGATATCATTTCAATAGCGAATTCTCCACTTTTGAGTGGCCTCTGGACGGTCTCCGGCCAAGAAAAGCTGGATGTCATCGTAGTGCCAGATTTAGACGAAAAATTTTATTCTGGATATGGAATCGTCGTCCTCCGGTACGTTTTTTTGTTGAAGAATCTGACTTAATTTTTTTTTACAGAAAAGACGTTGTTGCATTCGAGCTTTCGGAATCGACCACCGAAATGCACCGTGAAGCAGCCCTAACATTTTTAGAAGCTTTACTTCAAGTTTATTTCGGCAGCGTCGTTTCTCCGATAAGCTTTCAAAACAATTGGCTCTCCACCTCCCTCTCGAAATATCTCCGATATTTGGCTTTTAACGCGGTATTATACTTTTCAATGTATCTACCATAAACATGATTTCAGGACGAAAATTGGGGAGATCTAGACGGATATATGCTTCAGGATGTTCATTTTGAAACATTGAAAACCTCCTGGGATATAAACTCAGATCCGGTTATGTTCACTGGTGAATTCAAAGACACTATTGAAGTAATAAATTTTACATCTGGATCTTCTGTCATTAAAGGTAACTGGGAGCAACCAGGTTACCAACTTAATTTATCATTTTCAGGTGCTGCTGTTCTTTCCATGCTTGAAACTTTTAGCACAAAGGATGATATTGTTCAAACCTTCATAAATTTCGTTGATAAATAGTAAAAAAACGAAAATAATGCTATAAAATAATTATAAATCTAATTTTAGCCAATTTGGAGATCCAATTTCGGAAATAGACTTGTTTATAATTTTACAAAACTTTTTAAAAGAGGCGAAAATCGACGTTGAAAAATTTATGAACCCTTGGATAACCCAATCGGGATTTCCTATGGTCGAAGTCTCACGAAATGGCATCATTGTCGATTTAAGAGAAGTGAGTATGAAAATTAGAATCGGTGTACTGAAATAAATTTTTAGGCAAGATATCTAAAGGATTATACGAGGGATGAAATTAATTGGATTTTGCCAGTGTCTTATTCGACGATGTCGAGGCTCTTTAACGCCTCGAATTTGACTCCCGTTTGGTTTTTGGGAGTAGTCAACGCGATTAAAATTCCGGATAACATCAACCCGGATGATTTTATCGTTTTGGACATCGATGGAAAAGGTATACGAAAAAGTAGAAAAATTTTTGGTGGGGGAGGGGACAGCCCAGGAGCCGAAAATTGGGTGAAGCAGGACTGTGTAGGCCCAAAACCTAGGAAAAAACGATTAAGCAATAGGTAAATGGAGTCTTCTTTGGGAGAGAATTCGGATTTTGTCCCCAAGCCAAAAAGGGGGAAAAACTACCACGAAGTTGGTAAAATTTTGGGTTTTTCATGGGTTTTCATCATCGTCTTTTTACCAGATTTACTTGCTTCCCCATCTGGTTTTGGTCAAAATCTATATCAAAAACGCTGAAAAAGTGCTCAGAAATTAAGTAAAATGGGAATTGTTGGCTTTAAAACGTTGAAGCCTGTAAATTTTGTAAGCTGTAAACGTTCGTTTACTTTTTCTTTTATTTCTTACTCTCTTTTGAGAGTTCTACCTTTGGTTTGTTCAGGTTAGAGGGTGGCGAAATAAAAGATAATAAAGTTTAACATTTATTTTGGTTCTTTCAATATACATACAAGTTTATTTGGGTACTTTGGATTTCGTGTGATGTCGGTGAGAAGGTCTAGGTGTAAGTTCTCAGGTTCCTTGTTGGATGGTGAAAGTTGAGGAAGCCGACTCGTTGGATCGTCCTTTGCCGATGGATCTCTACTCGTCTTTTGACGATTGGTCGTCTTTTGACGATCAGTCGTCTTTTGACGACCAGTCGTCTTTTGACGATTGGAAAGAATCGTCTTTTGCCGACTGAAGTAATCGTCTTTTGCTGACTGAAGGAATCGTCTTTTCCCTGATTGAAGTAATCGTCTTTTGACGATTGAAGTAATCGTCTTCTGCCGATTGAAGTAGTCGTTTCTTGCTGACTGGAAGTAATCGTCTTTTGACGATTGGGAAGTAATCGTCTTTTGCCAATTGTCGTTTTTTGACGATTGAAGTAATCGTCTTTTGCCGATTCCGCTGTCCACTCTCTATTCCCGGAGATGAATCGTCACAAACAGCCATTTATCTAGACTTCCCGCGGGTTTAGTCGTCGAATAATCGCCTTTGCCGATCTCTCACAACACTTCACAAAACCTAATGATCACAAAACTCTCTAATGCGGCGCTTCTCGGCTTTATATACCCTTTGAGGGGGGGGGGGGGGTTCCTCTCCCTACTTCCCTTTTTAGGACGTTCCCTTTTGGTAGTTCCAGTCGGGTGGCGCTATCTTCCCGCCACATTACCTTGATTTATCGACAGATGGCGCTTTTTGTTGGCGATTCTTCCGCTGTTTACAAAGCATATAAATCTGGTAAAAAAGAGGTCTATCTATAGGCCAAAAATTGGGGAAGACTCCCAAGAAGTCGGTGCTTTCTTGACCAAAAAGCCTGGAAATAGGTGAAATTCGATTTTCGTAGCTAAAAACTAGGTACCATTTACAGCTCCGATCGTTGTCAGCTATGACGACCAAACTCTGAAAACAAACGGAGACATTTTGCTCAGAGAACAGGACCTTCTATCGCCGTCAACACGTGCGAAACTTATCGACGATTCCTTTAAAAGAGTAAACGCAGGGCAATCAAACTTCACCCTCGTCCTCAACATGCTCCGCTATTTAGACAACGAGACATCTCTCATCCCATGGCGTACTGCGATCAAGCGCTTCAAAGATATGTACTCCTGGATCTATTTCACCAAGGATAACAGCACAGGAATCCCAAATATAATTAATCTTCTACCTGATTTTCAGGTAGAAAAACAACTTCGCTAAACAATTGTAGCTAGTTTTTTATTTCCAGACGTTTGTTTTCAACCGTATGCAGAACATATACAACAAACTCGGTTTTGACAGGACCGATAATAACCGTGAAAATGACGCACTGAGGAGGGAAATCGTAAGCGCCATGTGTTATTTCGGGTATCAACCATGTTTGAACCAAACTGCTCAGCTGTATAAAAAGATGATCCAAAAAGTTGACCCATACGTGTAAGTTTTTATAAACCTAAAGAACCTTTTTATTTCCGTTTTAGGCCTCCAAATGACATGAAGAGTATCCTCATATGCGCCGGGATGAGAAATGCCGGGATGAAAGAATGGGATAAATTTTATGAAGAGCTCTATGACGTCGGATTAAGCGGGGAGTTGCTTGATATCCATTTAGACATCTTGTCCTGCCCTTCGGCAGTAAAAGACACCAGTTTAGCTATAAGATCGTAAATAATTTAGCCCATATTTTATTTTTTTAACTTCGTATTTGTCAGATATCTTCAGACGATATTTTCGGGAAGCGGTTTCCTCAAAGATAAAATTTCTACAGCGTTCAATGGCATATACACGAAAGCGGAACATATAAATCAAGCAATATATTTCTTTACTGTCAGAAATCGAGAAATTATTTTGGAGTAAGCTTCATTTAAAAGTTTTCGTGGGTCATTGGTCAAAGTATTTGACTCGATCTGGGGTCTAAAAAAACGATCTTTATAATTTTATTAATTTTTTTTTAGTTCTAAACAACAGGTGCAACTTTTAATGGAAATGACGCCTTATCTTTCGACTAGCTATCACGAAAGTTTGGTAAGGTGTGGTGATTGGAAGATGGTTTGATTTTTTTTTTAGCTGAAAGCTTTTGGAGATATTCATAAGGCAGACAAGGAGCTTCTGCATGCGGTGGATTTGGCACTCCTGGCAATTCAGAATAAATTGAAATTTATACAGACACAAATGTACGATGTGCAAAGAGGATTGGTAGATCCAAGTCCGACTCCTACACCGTCTCCGACGGGGTCGCCGACAGCAACCCCGACTACGGGCCCTACCCAGCCTATATCTCCTTCACCACAGCCATCACCTTCGCCAACACAGCCGCCTGGTCCCGGCCCAGAACCGCCGTCCCCTTCACCAACACCCGCAGACGAAGGTGGACTTTCAGCCGGCTCCATCGCTCTCATTTCCGTCGGCGTAATCGCCGTCGTCGTCATCATCGCACTCATCATCTTCTGTGCAATCAGAAGAGAAAAACTCTAAATTAGCAAAAATTGTAAATAAAATTTTATTTTTTAAGCCTAAAATCAATTAATAAAAGTGAAAAAATTAAAGTGATCATGACGGATGTAATTAACGAATAAAGAGAAGTGGGAGAAGGCTGACTAATTAAAAACGTTTTATGATGTTAAGTTGTAAACTCCGAATATTCAAAGATTACTCGCCTTTTTTTCGGTAAACCCACCTTTTATTGCGAAGTCTGTGATGTAACTTCATTCTTAAAGGTACAAACATCATAAAAATTTATCAGACGGGAATAAGATAAAAATTTCAAATTCTGTTTTGAAAATCATTTTGACGGTAGCAGTAGTTTAGGTCATGTTGGTTTATGCTGTTTTTTGGTGTTTGCTTGCCGGAGTTTTCGGCGAGGAAACCACTCAGGATGTCCTCGTCAAAGATTATAAACTTTCTTTAGTCCTCAACGATCAGGATTTCTCATATGAAGGTAAATTTTTAAATATTCTTCAAAACTCCATTGAAAAAATATCTTTAAGGAACTGTTAGTATATCATTCGGAACTCTCTTGGCACCCAAAGAACTCACAATAAACTCACGAAATTTGCAAATAACTGCCTCAAAATTAATAGTGGACAACAACTTCGAATTTATACATGAAATCCGTCAAAAAAATGAAGAAGAGCTCATTTTAAAAGGAGGAATCCCTTTTTACCAAAATTACCAATACAGGTTGAATTTAGGATTTAAAGGAAAAGTCCAGAATGGTACTGGATTTTATAAAGGGACCTATTACGATATGGAAGGCAATTTAAGGTATTGAAATTCTGTATATATTTTGATAATACTGTTTTTAAAATAGAAAATATGCGGCGACTCAATTCGCTTCGATTGATGCACGTTCGGCGTTTCCTTGTTTCGACGATCCGATTCATAGATCGAGTTTTCAGTTGAATTTCACCGTTCCGGCTGTTTGGTCCGTCATTTCGAATACTCCGATACGATCTGAAGAAGTCATGTAAGTTGGAAACGAAAGATTCAGGGCAACTTTTAGGCTGATTCCGGAACTGCTTAGAGACCTTGGGGGTAGTATCTCAATAACTCGCTGGATCCCAAGGGTTGTCGGAGCCGGGGGCGATGAGAAGGCCGACGAACTGGCCTGAAAGTGGGCAGAAATGACCCCCATTAGCCCTCAGCCCTATTGTACCTTCAGATTCAGAGAGCTAAAAACAATCTCTGTCTGCTACTACTTGACTATATGGTACGACGCCCAAGGTCAGTGGCATAGATTTACAGCAGACCTTCTCAGAACCAAAGCCCGCATTATGGTAGGTCTGCTGCCAGTTAGGCCAGCACCTGCCGTTTCTGTTTGGAGGAGGAGGAAACGGCAGAGCACGTCCTCTGTTATTGCGAAGGTCTAGTATGGCTCAGGTTGATGAGAGGAAACCCAGCCCATTGAACTGAACGAGGCCTCTTCATTCCTCTGGACTCTCCAGAGGCTAATAAAAATCCTGGAGCTCTTTTTTCAGCTTGGAGCACAAAAGGCCCTTTGTCGGTCGACGTACACAAGACCCCAGCTATATGGACACAAGAACCCGGCGTTCTTCTCAGTTCGCTGCTTAAAGAACCCTCTTTTAACATGGTTTTCTTCCATTTTTTGGCTATTTTTATTTTTAGAAACGGGATGAAGAAGATAGAGTTTTGGGAGACGCCGCAAATGCCCACTTACCTTCTAGCGTGGTTGATCTTCGAAAACCCGACATTCTCCGCGATTCAGAAACGTTTCGAGAACGGAATCGAGTATTCAGTTTACGGGCAAAATACGCTCAAAGACGACGGACTCTTCGCCATCTCCGTCATCCCCGAGATCATCTCAAAACTCGAAAACTACACCGCGATTCCCTACAGGAATGGAAACATTCTCAAATTAGATTCACTCGCTTTACCCGATTTGTCACCTTCCGCGATGGAAAATTGGGGACTCGTAACGTACAAGTAGGTAAATTTCGTATTTTTTAAATAACATTTTGTTTCACTTTTATAAATCTGTATCTTTAAGGGACTTTCGACTTCTTCACGACCCGAAAATAGATACAACGGATGATCTGCAGTATATATTGAGAGTAATAGCGCACGAGTTTGCCCATCAGTGGTTCGGAAACCTCGTCACTGCATCAAACTGGTCTCATATTTGGCTCAACGAAGGATTCGCTAGATATTTCGAATTTTTAATATCAAAAATGGTAGTGTTTTTGGGTCAATTTGGATTCTAAATTGTCTTTTAGATAAAACCGGAGTGGAGATTGGAAGAGCAGTTTGTGACTGATGTGCTGCAAGTGGCTATGGAAATGGACGTCCCGGACGGCTTCGCTCCTGAATCTTACGAAATCCCTCTTTCTGGCCATCATGTTCAAACCAGAGAGGATATCGACAACATGTTCAATCTGGTCACTTATCACAAGGGTAAATTCTGCGGCTTCACAGCAACTTTCTAATCAATTTTTCCTTTAGGTGCATCAATTTTAAGAATGACATCTTGGACTCTGGGAGAAAAAGAGTTCCAACAAAAAATCCAAAACTACCTCAAATTGTGCATGTGAGTGTTCAAGTAAATTATCACTAGAGGTCAAGTGTAAACGCTCGTTTACTTTTTCTTTTATTTCTTACTCTCTTTTGAGAGTTCTACCTTTGGTTTGTTCAGGTTAGAGGGTGGCGAAATAAAAGATAATAAAGTTTAACATTTATTTTGGTTCTTTCAATCGTCTTTTGACGATTAGTCGTCTTTTGACGATTGGAAAGAATCGTCTTTTGCCGACTGAAGGAATCGTCTTTTGCCGACTGAAGTAATCGTATTTTGCTGACTGAAGTAATAGTCTTTTGCCGACTGAAGGAATCGTCTTTTGCCGATAGAAGTAATCGTCTTTTGACGATTGGGAAGTATCGTCTTTTGCCGACTGAAGGAATCGTCTTTTGACGATTGAAGTAATCGTCTTTTGCCGATTCTGCTGTCCACTCTCTATTCCCGGAGATGAATCGTCACAAACAGCCAATTATCTAGACTTCCCGCGGGTTTAGTCGTCGAATAATCGCCTTTGCCGATCTCTCACAACAGTTCACTTTATAGGACAGACTGACTCTTATGCGGCGCTTCTCGGCTTTATATACCCTTTGGGGGGGGGGGGGTTTCCTCTCCCTACTCCCCTTTTAAGGGTGTTCCCTTTCGGTAGTTCCAGTCGGGTGGCGCTATCTTCCCGCCACATTACCTTGATTTATCGACAGATGGCGCTTTTTGTTGGCGCTTCTTCCGCTGTTTACACAAGTCTTTTAGGAACCAGTCTGGACACGCGAATCCTGAAAATTTCCACAATTCATTCATGATGAACGAAGGGAACTTCGACGAGGGCCTTAACAGGTGGACTACTCTATCAGGTTTCCCAGTTGTTCACGTACGAAGGATCGAAAATACGCTAGATTTTCATCAGGTAAATGAGAAACATTTTCAGAAAATAAACACCAATTTTAGACAATCTACGGTAAAAATTTGGAAGAATTCACAACTTGGTTTATACCAGTTGAAGTCATCACTGAATACCATCGTCTAAGTATTGTGTCGACTAAATGGATTGGAGATGGCTTAGGTTCTACTATAACCATGGACGAAATCGGAAAGTGGTATTTGATCAACCAAAAGCAAAAAAGTAATACAAAACATTTTTAAGAATCAAAACTAATCAAAATTAGGTTATTACCAAGTGAACTACGACGACAAAAACTGGATGGCGATAAAATCAGACATTTTAAAAGATCCAATTTTCGACCCGACAACACGATCGCAGTTGATAAACGACGCTCTTTCGCTAATGACGTCACAGGATCTGGACGGTAAAACCGCCCTTGAGTTCATCAACTATTTGACCAACGAGACGGACTTCATCCCTTGGAAAACAGCAACAAGAAAACTCGCAGCAATAACGACCGCTTTTGCAAAATCGAACAATTTCGAAAAATGGAAAGAATATGTCCGAAATTTGACAGAAAACGTCATTCAAAATACGGATTTCGACAATATGGAAAACGATGAACATGCAGTCAAACTGCACAAAATGAACATTTTGAAGCACGCGTGTTTTCACGACCACCCTAAATGCAATACTACTATCAACAAGCATTTTATCAACATTACAGCAACACCAAGGTACTACAATATAACAAATTAGGCTTAATTTTTTTTCCAGCACGTCGCCTGATGTCATAGCGACCTTGATGTGCAGCGTTGTGAAATATGGGGACAACATTACGTGGGAGTTGCTTCATCAGAAATATATGGAGTCGAAAAAGCCTGGAGAAAAGATGAGGATACTCTTCAGCCTAGGATGTACTCAAGATAAATCTTTAGTTCATAGGTAAAAATGGGTAAACAAGATTAAGTGGACAAAAAAAGTAGGGATAAATTCGGGGTGTTCTCGCCCGTTCGGTGGGGCCTGGCTCACGGATGACTTTCACTTTTTCTACCAAGAAACTTACAGTTTTTTTTCGACAGTAGATAAAAACATTATTATTGCCAACTTTGAGGAAGTTCCCGTCAGCCTAGTGCTTTAACCCTTTCGAGACTGCGTCTGACGCCGCTACTGGCGCAGCACTTTTCCCCTCTCATTGCCCTTCACTTCTCCCCGACCGCTCCCAGCGCCCAGCAAAGCACAGAAAGCGACGAGTGATGCGATCATCACGTAGTTCATTTCTTCCCCAACAGATTGCCATTTTTTGCATGTCGCTAACGCCACGGGAAGCGAAGGTATTAAATTTTTTAGAGAGGCTTCCCGCTGGCGCCGATAGGCAACTATAGTCGCCTGCGGTCTCGAAAGGGTTAATAATGATTTGCCTGGCCTAAATTTAAAATTTTTTATCACCTTAATTTCTAGGCTATTAAAAGAATCTTTAAATGAAGAAATAGTGAGGCCAAGTTACACAAAGAATTTGATGCTATCCATTTCTCAAAATCCAAAAGGAGCAGATGCGCTGCACGAATTTTTAAAAGATAATGAAAATGACTTACTAAAATATACGTAAGTAACCAAAATTTATAAGTGAAAAAACCTCACTTTTTTTTTAGCAATGGAAGTACAGGACTAATTAAAAAATTGTACAAAAAACTGCTTTTCATGGCCACCGATGCGCAAGAAATAGACATGGTATATTAAAAAAGAGAAATATTCAAATCATTATTATTTTTAGATGAAAAATGATCTTATGGAGAAATTCAAAAGTGACGGTGATTTCTACACGAAAGCTGCCGCCGACGCGAAATTATACTGGACAAGAAAACGCTCCGTACGTGCGCAAGTTTGCAAAACGTTGAGTTGCCCTTACGATGAAAACGGGAGTGGAAAACTGTCGTTAAATATTTTAACGTTAGCTTTTTTTGTGTTCATTGTTTTAAATTATTGATTTTATTTTCCTCATGACCTTATTTTAAGTTGTCAACAATGAAAGCTTTAAAATAAAAAACTTTTTATCAAAAAAACAGAAAATAACATAAATAATAATTTATTAAAGAAAATACGTACTTCAACAAAAATATCGAAATTTTTATCTTTGGTACATAACGTACAAATTAATTTTTTTGTTTTAAAGATCAATGTACAAAATATTTACATTTAATGGTGACATTTAAAAGCCCAGGATAATTTTTTTAAAAAAGCTTATTTTTCCTTGAGGGAAATCGGCTTGAAAAAAATTATTTTACTATCATATAAAAATAATTTTTTTTTTATTTCTGATTTTGAGCTGAAAACATAGAAAAACTGGCACATGTTTGAGAATAATCTCTAATACTGAATTTGAGGGTTTCATTAAAAATTAAAAATTTGAGGTGGAGAGCAGATCTTTGAAATGCCATTTAAAACAAAAAAAGTTACAAGTGCGTGCTAATAGCTATTAGGATTATATAAACTTATTTTTATTATTTTATTCTAAAATATTACTTTAATAATTTACTACAAAAACCATACAAAACAAAGAATTTTTTTTTTGGATTTTTTAAATTATTTTTTTAAGCGCGTTACTGCGATACGTTAGATGTGGGCTCCTCGTCGCTCTCATCGCCAACGAAGCGACCAGTTTTGCATGGTGGAGGGCTGAAAAAAAAAAGAGCAAAATGAGGACTCCTGTTTTTCTTTTTTGAGTGGACTGCTCAAAAAAGGCGAAAACAAAGCTCTGACACCAGAAAAGCGTTTTTTATGTATACAGTTCAGAACGAAGGATTTTGTACAAAAAGCAAATTAAGACAGTCAAAGAATTTACACGTTTAAACGGAGCACTGCAGCCGTGTTGCACTGCAGGCGATGTTCACTAAGAGGCCAAAATGCAGTAGAAAACCCAAAAATTCAAAGTAAAAAGGGAGTTTCTTTAAAACAAAAAATTGAAATTTGCCCTTCCCCTTTTGATGACCAAGAAAAATGGTGTTTTTTTGGCAAAAGACTGAAGAAAAAGTGCAATGAAAAGTGCATTTCTAGACCATCAAGGGAAAACATAAAAAAAACTTGTTTAAAACAGGCAAAAGATTGTGGAAAGAGCCCTATTATCAATTGAAAAGGACCTATAGAGAGTAAAAAACCAAAATGATCGATAAAATTGAGATTTTAAGGCTCAAAGACCAGATAAATGGGCGTTTCTCAGGTAAATAACAGTGAAAAACACCACAAAATCCCATGAAACGGTCTTTCTACACCACAATACTACAAAATACCTTTAAAAAAAGGATGATTTTATATTGCTGAAGAGATGAGGAGGATAAAAACATAAGTTTTTCACCCTACCTTCAAAATTAAGAACATCAAAATTCCTTTTTCGGGCCTACCGAAGAGTTATATTCTTCCCAATTTTGTCACAAAAAGCCATTTTCCCAACACCATATTTACAGATAAAAATCCTCAATATTGGGGGCAAGAAGTAAGGAGAGACAATAAAAACGACATATTTGACCTTTTCACCATGACACAAAAAATAAATTATTTTAAAAGATTTTATTTAATTTACCCTAATTTGATATTGGTTGTTGCTATGGGATCCAGAGGCGGATTTTTTTCTCTTCCTCCTGAAAACGTCGTTTTTTATACTTGAGTTAAATTCTTAAAGAGAATTCGTATCTTCGCTTTATTTAAGAGTATTTTTGAGCAGTTTATTTATTTTATATTGATTTTTACCTGTTTAAGTCTTCGCTGCTTGATGGGCTGCTTTCACGCCTCGGACTGGACGGAGGTGAAAATGCCTGCATCAGCCTCCCTTTACTTTCGCTCCAAATGTGCGACTATAAATAAATAATTAAAATATAAAGATAAAATAATTTGAAATATTACAAGTCTTCCATCTCGTCCAAAAGAAGTAGAAAAGCGTCGATAAAATCACGCGATTTTTCTTCCCACTTTTGTATCATGTCAAAACGTTTTTCGCCGATGTTTTCCATCACTTTTTTACTTTTGTCTTTTAGCTCTTCCATTTTGTTTTGCAGTCTGAATTTTTTCTCCTGAAGAAACAAGATGTAATTAAGAACAAAGTGATAAAATAATTTACGTTTAGGAAAGAGACGTTTAGTTCCTTAGCACTGTATCCACGGGCTAGATTTCGCCTCACATAAATATCATAATCGCGGACAATTCGGGCAACCAAATCGGATGTGGAGACACCTTCGGTTCGCTCGGTTGCAGCAAACATCCCTCGTTCTTTCAACATCGCATAAACATCTTCGGAACTGTCGCTGGTATACGGAATTTCGTCATGTGCCACAAAATCAATCTAAAAATTATTTCGGTTAGTGGAATTGTGGTAAGCGTGATACAAACAGGAGGGTCCAAAAAACCAAAAATCAGGAAAAATTAGACATTTAGAGCTAAAAAACAGCAAAAAATAGACGCTTCCCAGGAGATAAACTGAGGAAAAAGCCATTTTTAAACCCTCGAGAGAGAAAAGACCATAAACTCAATAAAATGGCTGAATTACTGCAAAAAGGGCGTTTTCCAGGCAAAAGGCCGAGGAAAAAGCCGACGAAAATGAAGTTTTTAGATAATCGAGAGAAAAGACCAAAAATTCAATAAAATTGGGCTTTTAGGGCTGCAAAATTGGAAAAAAGGGTTTTTCCCTGGCAAAAGACTGATAACTGGGAAACTCCTCTGGGTTTGGGAAGAACAAAAGTTTGGGCTTAACGGTTGTTTAAAAAAAATTCTGTTACATCTTACTTTATGGGCGTTTAAAAAATCATCGTCCAACTGCCAGGGAGCATCACGGACGACTTCGTCCACATAACGGCAATGCCGAACTGCTTCATATCTCTCAGAATCCGTCATAACCGTCCGCCCTTTTTTGAATGTGTCAATTCATCGCTGCAGACTAAAATATAAAAATAAAATTAAACAAATATAAAATTATAAGAATAAAATGTACCTCCAACAATAAGGTAAACATTTGGAAAAAGGTTTTTTGCCTGCATTAACTGTCGTGCGTGTCCTTGATGGAAAAGATCGTAGATGCCATCAGCGTAAACTCGTATCCTTCTTGTTCCTAAAATAAAATTTAAAAATCAGAAAAAACATAAATAATACTAACTAACCTCGGCCAGCTTTGGCGGCTTTGAAGGAGAACCGCTGAGTGTAATCGCACTGCTCACGTTCCAAGACAGCGTCCGCTTCATCGCTGAACGGCGCAGGATTTACACTTGACGACTAAAAACACAAATAAAGTAAAAAACAATTTTAAAAATTAAAATACTGACGATTTTCATCTCTTTCGCGATCGGCACCGCGGGTACTTGAAGTTCCGTCAAAGACGGGTCAGCGCGATACGGTACAGAAGGCATCCTCGCGATATCTGAATCGAACTTTAAAGAAATCACGCTATTTTATAAATGATAAAACCCATTTTATCTTAAAAGTTGATTGGGTGGGGAGAAAAAGGGAGGAAGATTAACGAAAAGTGGACAATCTTGATAACAAAAACGGTATTAATCCAACATTTTTGAATGAAAATATTATTATAAAATTCTTAACGATCGTTATCTACAAAAAGGTTCAAAATTTGAAAAAAAAAAAATTTTAAAATAAGGACAAAAATAACTTCATGAAGACTTTAATTATCCAAATTGGTCAATTTCTTCTTTAGCAAAAAAATTATTCAACCAAACTTGCAATTTACTTATGAAAAAAGAAAATGTTTTAAATGACATAATTGAAGAAAATTGTAATTTCAGGAAACTATCAAGATCTCAATGAGGCGCCTCTTGAGTATTACATAATATTTGTTTAAAAAAACGCATGATTGGTCATGGGTGGTGTGATCGACAGACATCGAGTACACAGATAAAAAGAAAACCTCGACTACTTTTTATTTATTTACAAAATTCCTAATTAATGTAAAAAAACAGTATTCTAAATATAGAATCATTCATAGAAAAAAATAAAATAGTCTCGCCTACCTATAAGAACCTTGAAATATAATACGTTTCTGAGGATTTTTGTTTTTTTAATGAGATTTATTTATTTTGGTTTTCCCCCCAGTATTCTATGAACAAGTGCGTTTTAAAAAAGGCCTTGAATGGCAATCCCAGACATTCATATGCACTTGAGGAAAATTTGTGCGAAATATTGAAAAATGTGATCAAATAATAGTTTCTCATTCAATAATTTAAAGAATTATTACTATAAATAAAACAATTATTAACACTAGTAATAACAATTATTACATAACATATATCAATTTCCTGTGTAGGGGTTTTTTTCCTTCTCTTCTTCTTTTGATTAAAATTCAATAAAATATAATGTACAAATCAATTATATTGATTGTAGCTTAAAGGTTAAAAATGTAGGATCAGGAAAAACAAACCCTTGTGAGATTTTAAAGGAGATTTTATTTTGTTTTTGATAAAGAAGCCCCCTTTTATATTTATTTTATTTTTTTTTTTTTTTTCGAGCACATTCAGCCGAAAAACTAAATTTTCAGGCGATTAGACTAATTAAACTAAATTTTGGGGAGTTTTAAACAGCTTTTGGGGTAATAAGATCTCACTTTGCAAGATTTTCCTCGCACATTCAGCCGAAAAACTAAATTTTCAGGCGATTAGACTAAAAACTAGATTAAACTAGATTTTGGGGAGTTTTAAACAGCTTATGGGGTAATAAGATCTCATTTTGCAAGATTTTTCTCGCACACTCAGCCGAAAAACTAAATTTTCAGGCGATTAGACTAATTAAACTAAATTTTGGGGAGTTTTAAACAGCTTATGAGGTAAGATCTCATTTTGCAATATTTTCCTGGCACATTCAGCCGAAAAACTAAATTTTCAGGCGATTAGACTAAAAACTAGATAAAACTAGATTTTGGGGAGTTTTAAACAGCTTATGGGGTAATAAGATCTCATTTTGCAAGATTTTCCTCGCACATTCAGCCGAAAAACTAAATTTTCAGGCGATTAGACTAAAAACTAGATAAAACTAGATTTTGGGGAGTTTTAAACAGCTTATGGGGTAATAAGATCTCATTTTGCAAGATTTTCCTCGCACATTCAGCCGAAAAACTAAATTTTCAGGCGATTAGACTAAAAACTAGATTAAACTAGATTTTGGGAAGTTTTAAACAGCTTATGTGGTAATAAGATCTCATTTTGCAAGATTTTCCTCGCACATTCAGCCGAAAAACTAAATTTTCAGGCGATTAGACTAAATTAACTAGATTTTGGGAAGTTTTAAACAGCTTATGGGGTAATAAGATCTCATTTTGCAAGATTTTCCTCGCACATTCAGCCGAAAAACTAAATTTTCAGGTGATTAGAACTGGTTTATGACAGATAAACCCATTTTTGAAAGGATTCTTCCTCATTCAGCCAAGAAATCCCTAATTTCGGGAGTTTTAAACAGCTTATGGGGTAATAAGATCTCATTTTGCAAGATTTTTCTTGCACATTCGGCCGAAAAACTCAATTTTCAGGCGATTAGAACCGGTTTATGACAGATAAACCCATTTTTGAAAGGATTCTTCCTCATTCAGCCAAGAAATCCCTATTTTCGGGAGTTTTAAACAGCTTATGGGGTAATAAGATCTCATATTGCAAGATTTTTCATGCACATTCGGCCGAAAAACTCAATTTTCAGGCGATTAGAACCGGTTTATGACAGATAAACCTATTTATGAAAGGATTCTTCCTCATTCAGCCAAGAGATCCCTATTTTGGGGAGTTTTAAACAGCTTATGGGGTAATAAGATCTCATTTTGCAAGATTTTTCTTGCACATTTGTGCGAAAAACTAAATTTTCAGGCGATTAGAACCGGTTTATGACAGATAAACCCATTTATGAAAGGATTCTTCCTCATTCAGACAAGAAATCCCTATTTTCGGGAGTTTTAAACAGCTTATGGGGTAATAAGATCTCATTTTGCAAGATTTTTCTTGCACATTTGTGCGAAAAACTAAATTTTCAGGCGATTAGAACCGGTTTATGACAGATAAGCCCATTTTTGAAAGGATTCTTCCTCATTCAGCCAAGAAATCCCAATTTTTGGGAGATTTAGACAGCATTCTGATAAATAAACCTCATTTCTATAAGGTTTTCCTTGTCATTCAGTCTATAAATCCCAATTTCAGCATTTTGGTCGCTTTTCTACGACTTTCTACGGAACCAATTTCAGTGACACTTTTTTGACAGATAAACACCATTTTTAAAAGTTTATCCTCACTTATTCAGCCTAGGATTCGCATTTTCAGTAGATTTTTTGCCCATTATCCTCAAACTTTCATCATGTCCACAAAAAAAGCCTTATTTTAAAAGTTTTTCCTCGCCCATTCAGCCTAGAAATCCCAATTTTAGGCCTTACCCCAAGGCTTTCTATTGCAAAACCCATTTAACATTTTCTTTCTTTCAGAGAGTAAAACAGAAATTTTTATTGGAGCTTGAAATCCACAACAAAATTGATCAAATGTCATAACTGAACTGTTCGATACGAAGCAAATCAAAGTTGTCTGAACCTCTGGGGAGCCCTGATTTTTCATTATAAACTTTAGAAAAGGAAAATGGCTTTTGTCAAGCAGTTAGGTCTTTTTTTCATTGTTCAAATAACCATAGAAACGCCAATAAAACATACAAACTTCCAGCCATAAATTTTAACCTTGTAGGTCACAACTTATAAGGCTGATGTTATTTTCTTTAAATCAAGGTTATCAACTACTGAGTGGGTGAAATCCTTATCTTAACCTAGATGAAATCAGAAAAATTTGCCGCAAAAATCAGAATAATTCTCTCACCAGAACCTTCACGTCCGAACTCACCCGCGAAAAGGACTCGACTTTATCGAAAGATTGTAAAATTATCATAAACGAAATTCATCGAATGAAAATTAGTTTTACAAAATGAATAATTCATTATAGTAGGGCAATGTCGCGTTTCTAATTATAAAACCAAAAAAAAATTTTTGAATGTTATTTATAAGAATACCTTTGACATTTCCAGTTGTTTAGTGGATGATTCCACTTTCGTTTGGGCTGTTTCTTCTCTGGGCCTTTTTCTAGACATTTTCTATTTCATACTGGAAAAGAACAAAAATTTTGTTAAAAAAGTTTAGCAAGGAAAAAATAGGTCAAGAGACAAAAAAAAAGAGATAAGTTTAAAAAAAATATGATTCGTTTTTTGGGTTTTGTTTTTAAAATGAACTTACGTTTTATTGGGAAATTTAAATTTTCAATTTGATGTTGACACGTTGCGGTTTCATGCCGGAAAGTACGTCATTGATTAATAAAAAAACGGTTTTTTGTTTGTCTCTAGCCGGCGTTGGGAGACCGCGTTATCGTCACGCGAGAAAATTAAACATTTTTATGTGAATACCTTTGACCCCGGCGATGGATTCAATTGAGAATGAAGTCGGGTTTCGAGATGACGTTCCACAAACGGGAAAGAACGGAGAGAGGAGAGGAAGGAAAAAGATAAGTCAGCTGATGCAGTCGAGCCAATCCGGAAAAAGGTACGTGGCCAGACGTAGAACGCCGCGGCGACGCGACCTTTAGATTTCCCCGCCTTTTTTCAACCGCCCAACAATATTGCGTAATTTCTCTCGACTCAAGATTTTTCGCACTGTCTACGGTCATCTGTTTGTATTATTCTTGGGGGTTTTGTCCAAGCAAAAAGTAAATCCTACAATTTTTGCTCAAAAAAGTTGTTCAAACCATAATTTTGGCTAAGAACCCTTGTTTTTATTTATCACGAACCTGAATTTACTGAGATTTGAGTAAAAACGTAAGCCAATCTTGAAAAAAAAAAAAAAAAAAAAAAAAAAAAAACCGGTAAAATTGGGGTTTCTCTGTAAAAAAAACAAAAAAGAAGGAAACTCCTAAAAATCCGGTGAAAATGGGATTTTCTGGTTAACAATCTGGATAAAATAGTGGTTTTGTATCAAAAACCGAGGAAAATCTTAGGAAAAAAGGGGGCTCACAAAAACTACGAAGATTTTGAAACCCTTGACAGTCGCTTTTTTGAGGAGTGAGTCTTCTGGACCCCATCATTTTTATTTTCGTCACATCAACTCTGCGATCAACTTTTTAAAGATTTTAAGGGCCATCATACCGCCCGAGCATTTTGTTTCAAAAACAAGAGATCGCAGCAGTTTCGCCCCTAAAATTACTTTCCTATATTTGAGCACTAAAAATCGTCGGAAAATTTTTTACAAAAGCTCGTTCTCCTTATTTTGGAAATGCCTATACGGTCTTGGGAGCAGTTTTTCCCAAAAATTTTTCCTTTCGAAAATAGAAATTTTATTTTTCGACTAAAACATTTTTTCCAAAAAACCCGTCAGCCATTTTGTAGGCTTTGAGGAGCTCTTTCCAAAAATGTATTGTATAAGAAAATCCGATGAATAGTTTCGTCTTAATCCTTTTACAAAGATTCGGCGGAAAATGCCGGGAGGAGTAAAAGAAACGGAGGGCGCTACTATGTTTTGTTTTGATTTTTTAGTGTCCCCTCGCTTCATTGTTTTGATGACTAAACTATTTTTTCAATCTTATTACTTTTTTGTTTTTATTTCGTTTTATCGCGTTTTTATATATTTGATCGTTTTGATCATTCCTTTTTAACTTCCTTAAAGAAGTTATTGTGATACCCTCCACGTCGGGTTTTTGGGGAAGGGTCTTCCAAACCCCATAGGGTAAATTCGAATATGGATCGATACCGATCTCAACTTTGTCCGTGGTTCCCCTTCCTTACCTATACTTCCCCTCCCTAATACTTCCCCCTCATTTATACTTTCCCTCCCTTCGTTATACTTTCGGTCCCTTATACTTCCCCCTTCGTTATACTCCCCCTGATTTATACTTCCCTCTCCGTTATACGTCCCCTCCCTTATACTTCCCCCTCCTATATTGTTACTTCTCTTTAAGGAAGTTTTCGTTGGAAGCTCTTCAAACATGTACTTTTTCCGTTTTTTTACAAGTTTTACCATGAAACTTCCTCATAAAGACGTTATTGCGATATCTTCTATAGTCTTTTTTGTTAACATCCTTAAATTTTTTTTAACTTCCTTATTTTTTTTAGTCCTCGTCATTTTTATTTCGACAGGTCAGCCGGTTAACGGAAGTTTTTTGTAAGATGGCATCGACTGGACCGCTACTCTGGTATCAGGGATCAACTTAGTCAATTTGTTCAGTTTTTCAACGATTTTTAACTTGAAACCTCTTCCCAAAGACGTTATTGTCATTACCTCGATAGACGCTTTTTTTTTCTTGGCATGGCAACATGGCATAAGCCCCCAACCTGGACTTTGTTTTCTATGTCCTCCACCCTTCCAAACTAGAACTACATACTTCAAAAAAATTCATAACAACGCAAAAATTTTTTCGTATTTTATAGAAAATGAAAATAATTTTTTTCTACCTTGAAATTGCTCTGATTAGGCGTTGTCGACTTCCCATAAACTGCAGCAAGATTATCCAATTTTTTTTTCTTTTATATTTTATTCACCGAGAGAGCCCAATCAATTAAGATAACGCTAAAAAAAATTCAACTCTCAAATTGGGACTTTCCTTATTATCTTTTCCTTTTAAAATTTACCGCCTAAAATAAATGAATAAAAAAGAAATAGAATATTAAATAATAAAACAAAAATAACAAAAAACAAAAAATTAAAATTAAAAAGATTAAAATAAACATTTCAAACTAAAATTGAAAGGAAAAAACGCCTTTTGGCACCACAACAAATATTGTCTCGTCAAATATTTCAGTGACGTCAAAAGCGAATAAACAAACATAAAAAAAGGTAAATAATATTTATTTTTATTTACACTAAACTATTTTAAATTTTCGCATAAACCGCAAATACAAAAAATTTTAAATCTCTTTATTTACAAATAAACGAATTAAATATTTACAATATAATAAAATTTTAAAATAAAATAAAAAGATTGTCACATATCTAGAGGTTTATTCAATATTTCCCTATATTGGATTTCTACGTATTTTTTATTTTGGGAGGTATATTTTTTAAATAAAAAAAAATTTGTTTTTAATTATTGAACATGTAAGTTACGAGGGGAATTTTAAACGTTCTTAATCTACTATTAAAGTCTAAAAACAGTCGATTTTTCGTGCTAAACATCGAAAATAAAATTAATTTACTAAAATTTTGATCTAAGGGACTATTTTTCCCACAGCCGGCTGATGGGAAGCTAAAAAAAAATTTATTTTGCCTAAAAAATTTGTCTAAATCTTATTGCCTTCGATTTGGTCACATAATTTTTTTTAAAGCCTGCTTTTTGGCCTTCAAGATCCAGTTTTAGAGGGGGACAATCATAACTTTTTTTTTCTACTTTAATTAAGCGTTTCTTTCCGTTTTTTCTTTCCGAAAATTTATAAATAAACTTTTTTTTCTCTCGATAATTAAATAATTTTCCTATCTAAATTTGGTTTGTGCGATTTATTTTGTGTTAAAAAAAAGAGAGGGATTTTTTTTTGATATGAAAGAAGCGGATTTGGGTCAAAATTTGAAAACCGGGGGACGACAACAAATTTTTTTTACGTTTTTGTTAATTTTTTTTAAACCGTTCTAAGGTACTTTATCTGGTTTTAAGCGAGAGTTTTTTAAGATAACGTTTTACGGCCTATCATTTAATAAAGATAATTTTGTATTTGCCAATATTTTTTTTAGGCTAAAAGTGCACCGGTTTTGTCGTACTTGTGAGCCCTACGGACAAAACTCGGTTTAGTTTTTTTGGATTTTCAAAAAAAAATTTGGGGGGGGGGGAGGGGTTGTGCGAGTTTTAATTTTGAGGGAAAAATGTTTTTTTAGTTTAATGACTCGGAGGATGCGGTTGACTGGACTGTTCGGTGTTTGTAGCTTGATGTTTGGCCGAATTTTAGCGAAGTATCTGACCCCACAGGTATTTCGTCGATTCTCCCCAAATCGTTCGCCGCTCCTGCCGAGTTTTGTTTGAAAAGTCGAACGTTTTTCGTCTCGCTAACATCTTCTTTGTCGACGCTGAACTGCCTTTTGAGAAACCTCGAGCTCCCCGACCTTTGATGTGACGTACCGTCGTTCGGCGAAAGACATCGATAATGGTTGTACTGCGAGCTAAGGTCGTTTTCGTCGACAACTTTTCGAAACTTACCGTTCAAATTTTGTACGCTTTTACTCTGATTAATGAATGAAACCCCAGTGGAATCTACGTTTAGCTCAGAAGCCGAAAATGGCGTCATTATCCCAGAACGCGATTCGCTTTTAGCGTCTTTCTTATCTATCTTCTCTTCAGAATTATCAAACGTCATTTGCCTCTGTGCTTTCCATTTATGCTCCTTCCTTTTTTCTTCTACAGAAGCCGCTAATAGTCCAGCATCTAATGATAGCTGGTAAATCGCCTTCAACGGTTTCTTTGATGTTGACGGAGGTTGAACCTGCTCCTCTTTAACCTCTTCCCTAGCTTCAATCCCGTTAGGGAATCCCGTCCTTCCATAAAGAACAAGCTGCTCATCCAACCTATCAAAAGTACAATTAATAGTTGATAACCTTAAGCAATATTTACCCATGGCTTTCTCTGTTAGCATAGAAAGAAAAAAGGTTTTTTATACATTTGTAAGCAAATAGCCTATATTACCTTATCGGAGGAGGGGTCGGAAGCTGTTTGTCGAAACCTGTTTTTCCAAGAAGCCAATATGTTTTGACCCTCCCTTTCCCCTTTAGTTCCGTCAGCCCTCGGTATTCTATCTGATAGCCACCCGATTCTTCAAGCTTGCACTTTGTCGATTCTGATATGTGTATTCTCCATGCAGATCCTACGTTATAAATGGATAAATGAGTAGACTAACGTGTTTTTTTTACCTGAAGATTCCATTCTTGATGCAGTATTGACTGTGTCGCCGAAAAGGCAGTATCTGGGCATCGTCAAACCGACGACTCCGGCGCAACAAGGTCCTGAAAATGTGTATCGAATAGGGGGTAAAGAAAAAATTGATATGCAACCTGTGTGAAGGCCGATTCGTAGTCTCAGAGGAGTAAAAGGTAAATGCCTTATCCGGAATTTTCCACTATGATGGAGAAGGTCCAAAGCCATCGTCGCAACCTGTTGTGCGTGATCTGGGGTTCGAATGGGAAGCCCTCCGACGACCATATAAGCGTCCCCAATTGTCTCGACCTTTTTTGTTAAAAAAAAAAACTTTTTATATGCGAATATAAAATTTGTTCTACCTTGTAAACGTTATAAGCGTTTATTGTCGCGTCAAAACAAGTGTAGAGGTCGTTTAGTAAATCGACCACTTCGAAAGGCGTCGAATAAGCGGAGATCGTTGTAAATCCGACGATGTCCGAAAAATAAATAGTCACCTCGCTGAACTCTTCCGGATCAACGGGCATACCGAATTTCAACTTTTCGGCCACATAACTGGAATAGACAGAAAAATAAGAAAAAAAAGGAAATGGAACGATGGGAGTTTTCCAGGCTTTGTCGGACAAAAAAGCCCTATAATAATAAATTTTTTGATATCCCCCCAAAGCAATTTTGGGCGTTTTTTCAGTTTTAGCCGAAAGTGCTACTTATGATCGTTTTGATCATTCTTTTTATCTTCCTTCACACTTTCGAGCAGGCGACTATAGCTGCCATTCGCGCTTTTCGTCTGGAGACCGCAGGCGTTCGTTTTTTAGCCTCTCTAAAAAATTGAATACCATCGCTTCCCGTGGCGCTAACGACATGCAATAACTGGCAATCTGTTGGGGAAGAAATGAACTACGTGATGATCGCATCACTCGTCGCTTTCTGTGCTTTGCTGGGAGATTTTCTCCAATTTTTCACACAAATTTCTTTAGCCGGTAAAAAAGAAACTAACGATGGCGATTTTTGAATTTCGAAAAAATGGCGGAGGTATGTCTGTTTGAAATTTTAAGAAATTCGCTGCGGCCGAACCGTTCGTCCGATTTTCACCAAATTTTCACCAATTACTCCTTATATTTTTAAGAATTTTTGGTGTAAAAAAATTGCCACTTTTTAAATTATTGTTTTTTAAGTAGGGAGAAATTTTGTACTTCTACCCAATAAAAGAGGCACATCCGTAGGCGATGGAGCCCATTATTTCTACCTTCACACTTAAAAAATTTTTTCGAAAGAACTTAAAAAATTTAAAAAAAAAGAAAATTAAAAAAAAACTCGGAAAATTAAAAAAAACTTATAAAATTTCTTGAAAAAACTTGGAAAATGTTTCGAAAAATAAAGAAAACTTTGGAAAAATTTTCGAAAAAATACTTCCCCCTCCCTTATACTTCCCCCTCCTTTATACTTCCCCTCTCTTATAAATCCCTCTCCTTTATACTTCCCCCTTCGTTATACTTCCCTTACTGTTATACTTCCCCCTCCAAACTTTTGTCCCAAAAACCCTTTTCAACTGAAATTTCGGGCGTTTTCCTCGGTTTTCAATTAAAAAAATCTCCTTTTCACATGATATTGGGACCCATCACTTTTCCAGCAAACGCACGATTTTTGACCGTTTTTCTCTGTTGGTATTCCAAGAAACACCTTTTTCAACTACTTTTGATGATTTCCCTACCAGAAAACCCCGTTTTGGGCGCCACCCTCGATTTTTCGGCCAAGACAGCCCCTTGCACCCGCTACGCCCGATTTTAGACAAGTTTTCCTCTCTTTTTCATCCGAAAAACCACATTGTTGGGAGTTTTTCCCCAGGTTCCCAACGAGAAAGTCCTGAAGTATGCGATTTTTTAACCTGAAAATAAGAACATACCTGGGAAGCATTCTGTTTAAAAGTTGTTCCGTTTTCTTCTTCTCCATATCCAGTTGTTCCGTCCTTTCGCGAATGAGGTCTTCTAAATTATTCGAATATTTCTCAAGCATTTGAAACATCGTATCGACAAAGTTAGCTTTTCTAAAATAGATCAGTTATCAGGTTTTCCTTCTTTTCAATCTCACCTTCCATGGTTAAGGGTTTTAAATAAATCGTGAATCGTATTAAAATCGGGTCTCATATCTGGAAGCTCGGCCCAACACTGTCTCATTATGTTTATTGCTTCCGGCGGCGCTGCTCCTTTGCTTACTGACGGCCTTATTAAAGGGGGAGGCTTTCTAATTTTTTCGAGAATCTCTGGAATTCAAATATATTATAATTTAATCAGTTTTCTTTATATTAGTACCTTCTGGAGGGAGAGAAAGCATACAATACGGCTCCCCTCGGACGACAACTTCTTGCATAATTATTCCGAAACTATACACATCCCCCGCCTGAGTGCCAGCCCTCCTCAATGAAGCGTCTCTTAAAAACTCGGGAGCGTACCATAAAAGCTCTTTAAAAATAAAATAAAATTATTTTTCAAATTTATGATCCTGTTTTTGTTATTTTCCTCCACAAAAAATATCTTGAGTGAATTTTTTTTTCATTGAGCTTAATTGACAGAATATAGTGTACTATTTAATGAGTACCTTTTGGTTTTTTGGTAGGTGGTGGTATATTTTGGTATTCGTAAAACGTCGGCAAAGTATAATCCGTTATTTTGAGTACCCATCTCGCATCTATGACGCAATTTCTGGAAGTTAAATTCCCATGGACTTTCACCGGTGAGGAATGTAGGTATTTCATCCCCTATCGTAAAAAAAAGAGAGAAAAAAAATTCAATTATCGGAAGATAGCTTGTAAACGACCCAATGTATCATTTACCCTCACTAAATCTGTGAGAAGGGAAAGTCTGAAAGACCAATCCAATTTAATCTCGTCGGCCATTAGGACGTCTTCTAATGATCCCCTGCTACAGTACTCCCAAACGAGATAAGGCCGTGCAGGATCAGCCAGACATCCGATTATCGGGTTTAAATTTTCGTGCCTTAACGAGTGCATCTGAATTTTATTAAGTTTTAAACTTATTTATTTTTATTGAAAACAAATACTTACAGCCATTATAAAATCCATGGATTTACTCCTCAATTCAAAGCTTCCTGAGTCGTCCGGTATTGCTTTTAATTGAACCAAGTCTCCCTAAAATTACGTTAAAAAAACAAAACAAAAAACTAATTAGTCTTGGAAAAAGTAGAGAGTTTGTTTTTCTTTCTTTATTTTATTTTTTTCTTTTGACGGAATTTTCAGACGTTTTTCTCGGTTAATTGGCTCAAAAAAAAAAAAAAAAAAAAAACCTTTTAACATATTTTTTGCCCTTTATTTCTGTCCGCCTTTCGCCGGATTTAGTAGTTTTTCTCGGTTATCCATTGGAAAAACCTCATTTCTACCGGGCGTTTTGGGATTTTTTTTTTCTGTTTTCCTACAGAGAAACCTCATTTATACCGCATCGCGATTGAGAAGCCGAAAAAACACGTAAATGACAGTTATTCAGGAGATTTTCTCGGTAGTTCGGCCACATTTCTACCGGAGTTTTTTGGCTTTTTTTTTTTTTCGGTTTTCCTACAGAGAAACCTCATTTATACCGCATCGCGATTGAGAAGCCGAAAAAACACGTAAATGACAGTTATTCATGAGATTTTCTCGGTCGTTCGGCCACATTTCTACCGGGCGTTTTGGGAGTTTTTTTTTCGGTTTTCCTACAGAGAAACCTCATTTATACCGCATCGCTATTGAGAAGCCGAAAAAAACACGTAAATGATAGTTATTCAGGAGTTTTTCTCGGTTGTTCTGCCACATTTCTACCAGACTTGTTGGGAATTTTTTTCGGTTTTCCTACAGAGAAACCTCATTTATACCGCATCGCGGTTGAGAAGCCGAAAAAACACGTAAATGACAGTTATTCAGGAGATTTTCTCGGTTGTTTGGCCTCATTTCTACCAGACTTTTTGGGAATTTTTTTTCGGTTTTCCTACAGAGAAACCTCATTTATAACGCATCGCGATTGAGAAGACGAAAAAACACGTAAATGACAGTTGTTCAGGAGGTTTTCTCGGTTCTTCGGCCTCATTTCTACCGGACTTTTTGGGTATTTTTTTCGGTTTTCCTACAGAGAAACCTCATTTATACCGCATCGCGATTGAGAAGCCGAAAAAACACGTAAATGACAGTTATTCAGGAGATTTTCTCGGTTGTTCGGCCACATTTTTACCAGACTTTTTGGGATTTTTTTCGGTTTTCCTACAGAGGAACCTCATTTATACCGCATCGCGGTTGAGAAGCCGAAAAAACTCGTAAATGACAGTTATTCAGGAGATTTTCTCGGTTGTTCGGCCTCATTTCTACCGGACTTTTTGGGAATGTTTTTCGGTTTTCCTACAGAGAAACCTCATTTATACCGCATCGCGATTGAGAAGCCGAAAAAACACGTAAATGACAGTTATTCAGGAGATTTTTTCGGTTGTTCGGCCTCATTTCTACCGGACTTTTTGGGAATGTTTTTCGGTTTTCCTACAGAGAAACCTCATTTATACCGCATCGCGATTGAGAAGCCGAAAAAACACGTAAATGACAGTTATTCAGGAGATTTTTTCGGTTTTTCGGCCATAAAAACGTTCTTTTTGCCTGATTTCTTGGCTCTCTGTCGGTCATTCTACCACAAAGCACCGTTTTTGCGAGATTTTGTCGTTTTCGGTTATCCGGCAAATGTGACCTTGGATAATTTAAAATCCGTAGGTGAAGATAGGAAAACGCCACCTACCGAGCTTACCTAAAATGCTCCGAGTTTCCCACGAGAAATTATAACAGTAAAAAAAAATTTGCTTTACAGAACGTTCCGTAATTGAATTTTAGACAGAAAAAAAATACATTTATCTTAGCGTAATTTAATTATAAATGCGTTAGCTAAAAAAGAGGGGAAATATAAAAAAACGCGTTTTATTTAATTTAACATGGGTGAGTTGGGTTCCAGCCAACGTTTACAGCAGAGCCTTGAAAAAAATAATCGATTAGAAAAAAGAACAACTCACGTTATATCTCGCTCTCGGGTCCGAACTGATTTTCGATATGCTTCCGATACTCGGGCTTTTTTCATGTTCGATTTGAGAGATCCGACTGATCCTTTGAGAAGGTCCGGCTTATCGACTTCGGGACCACCGAGCTCTTGAAGTTGATGAAGCCAACAGCAAAGCATCGCTTCGATTCCTTCTTCGACCTTTTCAACAAATAAATAATTTTATACAAAAAAACTGTTTTTCTTACTCTTTTCACTTCAGGAACGTGAGGAAAAACGAAATCTGTAGGCGTCAGCAATATTTTACAAGGCCCTTTTGACATCCTTGATTTTTGATAAATTCGCCTGAAAAAGACTTTAGTTGCGGGAGGAAAATCCTTTATTTAGGTCGTTTTCCTTGAAAAACTGTTCCTGGATTTTTTTATTTTGACCCTCAAAAAACCCTTTGGAATTTTGGACATCTGCTCACCATGGATAATCACAAAAAGGAATGTTTTGATCAACATTTGATTAGTTTAACTATAGTGTAAAATATTCATGATCACGGTTTGAATAGGTGCAATTACGGGGCTGAAGGGAATATTGATTGTTTATAAATTATAATTTAATGGGATAACTTCGCCCCTGACTAGTTATCGATAATACTGAATTTCCGTGTTTATTTTTCTATAGCCCATTTTAGACTAAAAATAGACGAATGAATTTTAATGTCATCAGAGTGCATAATGACGTCAAAAACTGAATTAATTTCATATTAGGCCGTAGGTTAAAGACGTCAGAGCGCTGAAGACGGTGCCGAAATTCGGACATTAAAATTAAACAATCAATAAAATTTAAAATACTTTGAGAAAAAAAGTTTAATGGGAGTTTTTGAGTTGAGTGCTCACGGACTCATTTTTCGATTGTTTACTTGATTATCTTTTTTGTTTCGTGAGTCACGTTGAATCATCAAAAGTCTTTCGATATCACAAGTGCTTTTACCTTATAACAGACGACGCTGTAACCGTCGAAAAAACCAAAATAAACGAAGTAACGATGACTATTAAAATGTTGATCGTATTCGTAAAGAATCCTGTAAAAAAGGGAAAAACTTTTTTATAATAACTTCCGAGGATGTTTGCGAGAAAGTTTTCATGAGGAATTACCATCGTGAAACTTCCCCTGGGAAATGGATTAAAGTTAACTAATTAAAGCCCAACATGAACCTTAGTTCATGTAAGTAATTTGTATTATTGGCTCAATTACAACTTTTAATATTCGTCAAAATTAAAAAAATGACTACCGGTTTTGTTGGAAAAAAAGTTTTACCAAGTAAAAAAGGAATTTTTGGAAAAACTGCTCCCTAAGCCGCATAGAGAATGACAAAATAAAGAGAATGATCTTCCGTCAAAAATTTTCAGATGATGTTTAGTGCTCAAATATAGGAAACTACTTTTAGGGGCGAATGTGCTGCCACCTCTTGGATTAAAAACAAAACGTTCTAAAGGAGTAATCTGCCTTAAACTCAATAAAATTTCGCCATTCAATAAAGAATTAATAAAGTAGCGCCATTTTTTTTCTTACCGTTGTACTCTGTGTAGCACTCATCGTAATCTTCACAAATATAATCAGTTTCGTTATAAATATTAGTTTTAAGCATTATCCAATCTCTAGATCCGTTAATTAAGGATTTTATTTTAATCTGTTCACTGAAAGTTAAGCATTAATTAAATGAATTAATTCTGGAAGAAAAAAAAAAACCTTTCTGATATATGCTGATAGATAATTGGGCGCCATGAGTCGGTGGTGTTGGCACGCCTGTCGTCCCAGTCCCAAATCGTAAAACCTTTTATGAAGTCATTTTTTTTCCCGAAATCTTCAACAGCGTTCATGGAAGTATTGACCAAATTTTCGAGATCGTCTGCCTAAAAATTTTGTCAATATTAACATCTTACAAATATAAGTATTTAATTAAATATGATGATTTAATGTGATATAAGTTTTAGTAATATCTAAATAATTATATGTCTGCCTAAAAATTTTGTATTTTGGCGTTTTGCCATTGACCCAGTTTTCAGACGTTTTGTGCTCTTACCGTGGAAAAACGTGTTGTTACGACCAGAACGGAACGTGATATTTGGCTTAGGAGTTCCGTGTAGGCTCCCAAGGGTGGATAAGGGTATAAATGAACGATCAAAATGCACGAAATTGATGGAGTGACCGTATCCAACTCTTTCAATAAAGTTCTCATCGAGGGCCAGTCCAAAGGAGCTAACACGCACGTAACTAAAATTTTTTTTTATAAATAAAAAGTTCAAAGAACATAAATTTTTACCTCTGGCAGGCGTATGTATTGACCGTAAAGCGTTTTTTATGCTTTCCGAATCATAAAATTCGTTCTTTAAATTAATATGCCCTCTTATCGTCACGTTCCCTTTTAACAGCCTGTTTTCCAATAGTAAAGAAATCTGCGACCATATTCCAGTCTCTAAAAATACCAAAGAGTTTCAGCCGGACGTTTATTGGTGAAGTAATCTTGAAGCACCAGCGCTCCAAGCGTTCAATGATGAGCATAACCTTTCGAATAGGTAACATTAACCTTACGCCTGTCTACCATGGAACGAAAATAAGTCTACTTAAAGACTCCCTAACAGAAAATTTATTTTATTATTCTTGCAAATTGGAACGAAATTATTCATCCGCGCCGTTTTAATTAAACGGGAAATAGTTTCTAGAGTGATTAATCAATTAGTGGGTCAGGAGAAGGTTCGGGACACGTTCTGTAAATTGCTTAATCACTGTTTAGTTTTGAATTTTAATACTAATTGAATGATTCACGTCTTTTATGTGTGACGGGCGGTGTTCAAAGGGTGATAACGGGTGGAAGGGGACTATTCAATTTATTAAAGGTCGGAGGAACAAGCCTAAGAAATAAGATTAAACAGTAAACAATAATTAAGGAAATCTCAAGGTGAAATATTACCGAGAGTTATCAACGTCGCTGTTTTAAACCGTAGATGTTTTATCGTTTGAACAATCGCCGTCGAAACGGTCGAAAGTTTCGGTAAAACGCGTAAGACCGTACTGTTCTCTTCGGCCCAGCCAATCTAAAAAAGAAGAAAAATTATCAGGGATATTATTCTTAGTCTTAGAAGGGATAAAAAGATTTAAGGGATGTCTTAAAGGGAAACAAGGGTCAGGAATGTTAGCTCTTCCCTTTTCTTCAGTCTTACGGAAAATCCACCACCACGACATTTGGTTTAATAAAGAAGTCAAACTTTTTTACTCAATCTACATTTTTAAATTTCTCTTATATCCAATATAAATGCTAATTTCCTCAAAACAAAATGTCACGGTGGCAATCAAATAAAAAAATTTGTTTTTTAAATGTTTAACTCTTTAAGGAGTAAAATAAAAAGTCTTAAATGCTCTCTATGGAGAGGATGCTTAAAAATTAAGAGGTCATAGTCAGGGGCTCCACAAAATTGCCTTAAAAACTCCGTTTAAAACTGGTGGCAGCGGTAGTCTTTGAACAAAATTCTACGACGCTTGAGCTAGGACACCTCAAGGTTTGTAGACTAGACCTCTTTCTTTAGAATTTTCTTCAAAACTGGTGACAGCGGTGTCTTAAAAAAAACTACGGATTGAGCGAGGACACCAAAGTTTTGTTGAGTTTATGATGCTATTTTGCCAATTTTTCAATTTTTTTAAAATTACTAACCTTTTTCAAAATGCTAATTTTTTTTTAAATTAAAAGCTATCTGATAAAGGAAACACTTTACCTTTGGACAATTCCAAGCGATGACAATGACGGATGATAGAGTTGCCGCCGACTCGATCATGTCGCAGTGTTCCGATGGAAAAGAACCAATCAGAGCCCTCGTTTTATTCTGGACTACCAACTCCAGAATATCACGAATTTCTTCGTTTTGGCAGTCATCTAAAAAAAAATATTAGGGTTTAAGGATATAAATAAAAAGGAATCCGCCTGTCGTTTTCAAGCTTTTAAAAGTGAAATTATCGCCTATTAAGTTTAATTGAAATCGATTTATTTTTTCTCACAGCTTTTTGTTTTTGAACTTTTCACCTTTGATGTCAAAAATGAGGGTAAACGTTCGTGGCACCTTTGAAATTCTCGTTGTTCGCTTTTATTTTGATTTATTACCGGGGGAATATTCAATTTCCACGGTCCATTAAATTTAGGTCAATCTTCAACATTCGTTCACATTAAAGCCTAAAATATTATCCCTAAAACCATCAAAACATCGTATCCAATCACCGAGGGAATTTACAGGTTTTCCGGGTAGGAGGGTATTTTATGGAATGAAATTTTAAGGGCCCCAAAATTACGTTTATTGGCTAGTAATATCGAGGAAAACGCCGAGAAGTCGGTAAACAGGTCGTCTTTCGTACTAAAAAAATCCCGAGAAAACAGTCAAAATCCGCAAACGTGGGTTTTTTGTGCGAAAGATCAAGAAAAATGCAAAAAAATTCATAAAAAGAAGTTTTCTTATCCAAAGCAAACAGGAAAAGAGGTTTTCTGACCCAAAGACCGAAAAAACGCCTAATCATCCGTTAAAAGATGTTTTTTGGCCAAAAATGCTGAGGAAAACCCAACGAATTGTTGTTAAAATCGGATTATTGGTTTAAAAACGTAGATAACTCAAAAACCTGATATAAAGGAGTTCGGCCAAAAGATCAAGGAAATCTCCTTAAATCAGAGAAAAAGAAGCTTTTCGGTCGAAAAAAGTGAGGAAAACACCTGAATTTGGGTAAAAAAGGAGTTTATTGGTTTAATGGAAGAAAACTTCCGGAAATTCATAAATTGTAGCTAAGAGAACGAGTAATTATGTAATTTTTTTCTCCTTGAAAAGCCTAAAAACTTGTGCTTCTAAAAACTAAATAACCTCCCTTAAATACTCCCTTGAATCCCAGCTAAAAGGAGCAGGTCAAAGACTTGTTGACAAGTTATCAAATTATCGTTGAAAATCCACAAGTGAAAACATCTCTGTGGGTTTTCCTTGATGAATCGTTTACCGCGTTGAATGTGACTTTCGTAATAATTAATGGCGTGTAGACAGAACGCGAAAGGTAAATCAACAACCTTTGACTTCCAGATTGAACTCAAAACTCTTAAAAGGCACCATTAAATTTGCAAATAGCCACGTCATAAGTTCAAAAAGTCCTTTTTAACTTTAAATATTTTCAAGGTTTGTTTTATTCATTTTTTCATTGCTGATTAAATAAAATGTTTCTCATTAGGTTTTTTATTAATCATGTCCTCTTTTTCGGACCGTTAGAGCGTAAAGGATTTAATTGGGTTGAAGAGGACTTTCCTTCATGCCCTCCCTTGATTGGAAATTACTTTATTGACTCCTTCGTAATCAATTAATTTTATAATTCGGAAAACAGAACGGTTTATGAGGAACTGATAAATAAACAACCCTGAATATTTTACATCATCTGGAAATAATCGAAATTTGAATATACTCTTTAAGAAGGGATTCGTGGCTATTGTATAAATTCTAATCAGGATTTATGTGGATGTCCTCAACCACTTCAATGATTGCAGAGTCAGAAAAACATGGCCTTCTTGATTAATGGCTTCAATGGAATTTTCAAATAGCTATCAAGAATGGGGATTTAAATTCGCTTCTTTCATTATGCAAACAAAATTTTAACGCCTTTTTTCAGCTGATTTTCATAGGTCTTTTTTATGAAAAAATATTGACTAACTATAATATTTTTAACTTCCTCAAAGAAGTTATTGTGATACCCTCCACGTCGGGTTTTGGGGAAGGGTCTTCCAGACCCCGTAGGGTCAATTCGAATATTGATCTCAACTTAGTCTGTGGTGCCGGCCGTCCGTCCGTAGCATTTTTTTCCGGAACACTTTACGGCCACAGTTTTCACCGGATTTCACCAAATTTTCACACAAATTTCTTTAGCCGGTGAAGAAGAATGTTGAAAAAATGGCGGAAATAAGTCTGTTTGAAATTTAAAAAAAATTTGCTGCGGCCGAACAATCTGATTTTCACTAAATTTTCACCAATTACTCCTTTTATTTTTTAAGAATTTTTGGTGTAAAAAAATTGCCACTTTTTAATTTTTTAACTTTTTTTTTAGTACCTACGGAGAAATTTCATACTTCTACCCATTACGAGAGGCACATCCCTTGGCCAAAGAGCCCATTATTTCTACCTAGACACTTGAAAAATTTTCAGAAAAAAAACTCGGAAAATTTTTCGAAAAAAAAAAACAAAAAAACTTCCTCCTTCCTTATTCTTCCCCTCCTTTTATACTTTCCCTCCCTTCGTTATACTTTCGGTCCCTTGTACTTCCCCTCTGTTATACTTCCCCTCCTTTATAATTCCCCCTCCTATATACTTCCCCTTCCCATTTACTTCCCTCTCCTATATTGTTACTTCTCTTTAAGGAAGTTTTCGTAGGAAGATCTTCAAACCAGTACTTTTTCTTCATTATATTTTGGAGACATTCTTTTCAGTTTTTATCCCTTTTAATTTTTCCTGATTTTTGGGCGTTGTTCAAAGATTTGTGGTCCTGTGACCACAATTTTACAGTAGATAAAAAAATTGATTCCTTTTTTTTAGTGAAAAATAGCCTTTTGGGGATGGTCTCGTAGAATTGTAGTTTTTATATTCTTTTTCTCGGAATTCACTTTTGAAACATTTCTTTAAGTATAATAAAACTCTTTAATTATTTTAAGTTGTTCACCTTTGATAACGTTATATTTAGAATTGTTTACTAAAGGACAGAGTCGCCGAGTGTAAAGGGTGCAGTGTAAGATTACGCGATGAAAAGGGATGAAGAGGTACAAAGGACAGCGAGGACAAGGATGGATTGACTCTCCTTTTGTCAAAGGAACCTTCTCTCCCTTCCCCTCCTGTCTTTTGTTTGCTATTTGCCCTTCGGCCTATTTGATACCGGAATGACAGATCTGGTCGATTTTCTTGTTTGAAAATAATTACAGGGCGTCTCAATCATTTCTCTCAGAGATTCGACTTTTATTCTCAGATTGTTGCATTAAAAAACAATGTCTGAATTATTTAAATTATTTACATTTAATATGACGTTTTTAAAAATGTAAGAAATGACAAGTGGATTAAATTTGCGGTAGAAACGATTTCAATCTCGGTGGTTTTATTTTTTTTATCCTTCCTATTTGCATAAATCGTTTGTTTTCGCGTACGGAAGCCTCTTATCTAAGTCACTGTAACACGGTTCGGCTTTTAAAGATGCCTCTACTTTCCATTTTCTTGAGAATGGAAGTGCTTTTGAAAAGGAAGACGTTTTTTATTCGGTTTTCCCACTTTGGTGAATAAAAATTCGAATTTCAAGATACACAGACAAAAAGCTGTCATCCAAGGCTTTTTTATTTTCAAAGGTCCAGTTAGCAAAAGGGTTTTTTAAGGGGGGAAAAGTACTAAATTTTTTACAAAGGAAAACGCAGTAAATCTCCGTAAAAAGGGTATTTATTCGCGCAAAACCTCTGGCTCAAAAAGAGGGTGCTAAAAATTTTAAAAGAGGGTAAAAAGCCGGAAGACAAAGCAGAACTCCGAAAATGCTTAAAAGGTGGTTTCTAGTTCCTAAAACCGAAGAAAACTAATCTGGTAAAAATGAGTATTTTAAAAAGGTGTTTCTAGGCCAAAATAATAAGGAAATCGCCTTAAATCGTGGGGGGGGGGGAGGGGGGTGGATTGAAAAATGTGTTTCTCGGCCGAAAGATCGAGGAAATTTTTGGCCAAAAGAGCTAGAAAACTGCCTTTGTCGAAAACAAAGTACTGGTTTGAAGAGCTTCCAACGAAAACTTCCTTAAAGAGAAGTAACTATACAGGAGGGGGAAGTATAACGGAGGGGACGTAAAACGTAAGTGGAAGTATAACGGAGTGGGAAGTATATGGGAGGGGAAGTATGAAAATTTTCTAAGTTTTTTTTTCGAAAAATTTTCTAAGTTTTTTTTTACCAAAAAAATTTTTTTTCGAAAAATTTTCGGGCTTTTTTTTCTTTTTTCTTTTGAAAAATTTTTTAAGTTCTTTTTTTCGAAAATTTTTTATGTGTCAAGGTAGAAATAATGGGCTCTTTGGCCTAGGGATGTGCCTCTCGTAAAGGGTAGAAGTACGAAATTTCTCCCTACTAAAAAAAAATTAATAATTAAAAAGTGGCAATTTTTTTACACCAAAAATTCTTAAAAAATATAAGGAGTAATTGGTGAAAATTTGGTGAAATCGGTGTAACGGTTCGGCCGCAGCGAATTTTTTAAAATTTCAAACAGACATATCTCCGCCATTTTTTTCGAAATTCAAAAATCGCCCTCGTTACATTCTTCTTCACCGGCTAAAGAAATTTGGGTGAAAATTTGTGTAAGGAAGTTAAAACCTAGGAAAATCTGTGGGAAAAAGGGGGGTTTGAGGCTTATAAAATTGGGAAGAAAATCCGGGTCTTAGGGCCGAAAAATTTAGAGAAAACCTTTTTTTGACCAAAGATAGTTTATCTAGCTTGTAAGGAAGAGGACAAATTGTATTAACCTATTTTTTCTTCCTAAGATTAGATAAAAATTAAGGCTAAGGAGAGGTTTAAAAAACTTAGTTCATGAAAAAACCCTGAACCCACAACGAAAAGCCTCTTCGAGCCATAAATAACCACTTTAGCACGAGAGCTTAAACAAGAGTCTTTATTCTCAACATTTTCACCCTGACCGATAATTTATTCCGCTTCCTTCAAAACAAAAATTTTTTTAAAACCGTTTTTAAAATTAAAACTACATAATTAAGCCGTAAAATAAAAAAAAACCTATGAAAAAATTGGTATTTTAATGGCATAATCTCGTAGAAAATCAAGGTAACATTCACCATGTTTAAATTCCATAATATCGTAGAAAGCAGGGGAAAAAGTGTTATTAGGAGTGTATGTATTTCTTCTAAGATGTTTTCGGGTTCAAGTGCGGTCGCGTGATTAGTTTGAATGATCCTTCTCGAGCACTCTAGAACTCCCAAAGTGTCGGAGTCATTTTATACTCGATCGCCAGTTTTAAAACGAGCCTCTTAAAAGGTTAACGTCAATATAAGGCTGGTGACATTTAAAACCTTTTTTTTTTCTCTCCCTGTGTAGTTTAAAATAACAACTTTCACCGTATAAAAAAAATGCAGTTTTAAATTCTATACTTTTTTTCTCAAGTGAGAAAAGCCATGTTTTTTAAAGAAACGAATATCGATAAAAGCCTCTCCGGTAAACTTTTGAGGTAGTTTTCCCGGAAGACGTATGGCTTTCACTCCATCCTACGTGATTGACTTGTTGATGCTCAAACAACGCTTTAAAAATCAATTTGGGCTCTTGCTTTTGAACAGAAATAAAATTACCTTGTTGTGGGTGGCAGGGGATTAGGAGGGTATGATCTGGGCTGGGAGAACCTTCATGTAAGAAATACAGAAGGACTCCTAGCCCGACTCCTACGGCACCCATAAATCCTTTCGCTACTTCCTTCTTTTCATCCCGTCCTCGTCTCTCTTTAGAGTCGCCTATTCGCCGTCGATCTATTTTGTCAGCCGCCTTTTAACCTCCGCCCTCTCTCGGACCGTCTTCACGCACATCGATCTTCATAACCTGAAACAATAATTATAAGCATGATTTTTATTTAAAATGTAGCATCCAGGTTGGGGTTTTTGAATTGAAGAAGGTGAGATGATGTTACACGAGGAAATGATTAATCTCAGTGGGGAACCAGTTTAATAATGGGCCGCTTTAATTAAATACTTCATCCAGTTTCTCTCGGTGCGTATCATTGTGATTTCACGACAAAAAAATTGCAAAACCGAAAAAGTTTCTTCATAAACAGTAGAGAAATCATCCAAAAATATTGTTTTTTGCAGAAAAATCAAGAAAGAGGAGCAAAAACTGGACTTAATGAGACTATTGATCTTTGAAAAAGCTCTAAAAGGCGTTTGTCGACAGAATGACAGACAGAAACACCCGAAAATCCGATAAAATTTGTGTGTTAGGCGTGGGAGCGCCCAAAAAAGGTGTTTATTGTCAGACAAACCTGTAAAAACTCCCAAAAAGGGTGTTTCTCAAAAGATACTCGTATATCTGAAGAACACCAGAAAAAGGATGCTTATGGAAAATTTCTGGAAATCTGATAACACAGTTTGTTTCTCCGAAAAAACACCGAAAATCCGATAAAATATGCGTGTTAGGCGTGGGAGCGCCCAAAAAAGGTTTTATTGTCAGTCAAACCTGTAAAAACTCCCAAAAAGGGTGTTTCTCAAAAGATATATCTGAAGAACACCAGTAAAAGGATGTTTATGGAAAATTTGGAACCTGGATAAAAACTCCGATAAAAAGTTTTGTTTCTCCGAAAAAAACCGAAAATCCGATGAAATAAGTGTGTTAATAAGGGTGTTTCAAAAGATATATCTGAAGAACACCAGAAAAAGGATGTTTATGGAAAATTTCTGGAAATCCGTTGAAACAGTTTGTTTCTCCGATAAAACAGTTTGTTTCTCCGATAAAACACCGAAAATCCGATGAAACTGTTTTCTCGAATTAAAGACCGTAAAAAAATGTTTAAAAGGGCCTTTGTCAGCAATACTCTCGAAAGTAGACAAAACAGTGAACTTTCTATCCAGAAATCTCGGCACTCGAATGTAGATTTTCTTTATTGCATACGGTGAACTTTAATTTGAAAAAACGGGGAGATGGGGCCCACTTTTTTTTCTACCCTCGAACGAACCTTGTTTTCCCTCCGACGTAAATTTCCATTTTCCCATCTCCCCGTATAATATAAAACAGAACAATAAAAAACTGCGTAAAGGTTTTTCGTCCCTGGATGGTCGAAAATGTATAAAAAGAAGTTTGTTTTGTAGTAGCGAATTTTTCAAAAGGCTTCTCCACAAAAGGCGCCCTTCTTATTTAGCTTTACATCAAAAAGTCGGCGTATAAGCAATTTTTCTTCGTTAAAAATAAATCAGCTGTAGTTCTAAAGTTTGGTAACCTCAAAAAGGATGTTTTGGGGACAAGAAAACTAAGAATTTAAGATAAGTTTGTTTATTATACGAGGTTTTTGTCAAGATACTCCCTCTCGAAGGAAACGAAGTGGAATTGAAGGTCAAAGGAGTCCCTAGGTGACGGAGGTGAACTGAACAGGAAAATTAGGAGCCGAAGACCAAAAGGATTTCAAGGGACGTAATCGGCTCGAGAAAGGGCCCTCCACTAATAGAACGTAGGCAACAAAAACCCTAACATTTCCCAAATTGAATCTTTATATCCTTCCAGCAGTTCCTTTTCCTGAAGAAGGTTCAAATGTGGCGAATAATTTTTTGTACTTACAATTTTCAAGTATATTCAGAGGAAAAATGATTTCTGATATTTCTATAGCAAAGCCAACAAGGGAAATTTCCATTTAAACGGGACATCAAGTATTCTTTTATCCCTTCATATTTTTTTGCCAAATCTTATAAAAGTAGTGTTTCTCTCCTAAAATAACAGTTTCATGATTCATTTGTTTTTACCCTCCAGGGTGTGATTGTGTTATCGAATTTGCGGTTTTGGGCCTCGTGTCAAAGCCAAAGTTTTACCCTTTGAATCCTAATAAACTCGTTGCGGGCAAAAGCCCCGTTTTTGTTCCCTGACAATCGCAAACTCTGAGGGTTTTCAAAAAGGGGCGTGTGAACGCTTTCCGTCTAATTCACCTCGATAACGTTCCCCGAATTAATATCTTTGGTCAAAGGGAAAAGTTTAATAATTCCTTTAAAAAACATCTTGAAGTTTAATTTAGAAAGTAAATGGAGTACTTCAAGTCTCTCTAATTTTAAAGAGAACGCTGGTTTATTAAAACGTCTTTTTAATAATAAAAATTCTGCGAGCTTGGATAAAAGGGGAAATTAATTATTTAACCCATTTTCAATCGATCGATTTGGGTGGGGAGGTGGAGGGGGGTAAAAAAGAGAGTAAATCATCGAAGCGTTTTGTTTTTACGAGATATCGTCCCAAAATGGGGGAGAACCAATATTTACGATTTTTTTTCATTTTGTATTTCCTTTGTTTATCAGGGTATCATTGATATAGCGATGTTTTTCTTGTTTTTTAGTTGGCAATTTCAAAACATTAGAAACACCGGTAACCGGAGGAACAATAACTTTTCTTTGAAAAAATTAAAAAGGAGGCAACCACCAGAAAAATATCATCTTGCTCCTGTTTTTTGTGATGTAAAAAAGGGAAAAACTTTTTTTTAATCAGACCAGAATGCTAGTTGGTTAACGGCAATTGGCTTTAATTGCCCTCTTGTGACAGTGTAATTGGTTTACACGAATTACACAAACGAGAAAATCCTCCACGCCCGCCCACACCCCTCTACACCTCTTTTCGTCCTTTCATACCTCCTCATTTATTGAAGGAAATGAGTTTCAGTGCAATCCACTACCATAGAAATTCATCGAATGGAAACAACTCGATTGTCTACTAGAGTTGAATGCTTCGTGAACGGCGAACGTGAAATTAAAATGTTTTATTAAAATGGAAACAGATTTCATGAACGCACGATGAAAAAATTATTCATTTCCTCTTTTCCGAATCTCTCACAAAACTTTCATCTCCTTTCCTTAACCAAATGAATACCTAGAACGTTCCTTAACTTAGGAAGATTCCCTTTGTTCGAGGACTCCTTAAGGTTCCTTAATAACCTTGAAAAGACCAGGAAATCAGAAGGATTCCTTTTATTATTGAGCACTTTAGGAAAGGTTCAAAAAACTCGATAAAACGAGTTTGTACTTAAATTTATAAGTTTTTAATAAAGCTAAAATCTAAGTATGTTTTTTCCTAAATACAGTACATTTTTTGAAAATTGGGAGCAAATTTAAAAAATTGATAAAATCACTGTTTTGTTTGGTTCTGATTGTTTTGTCTAGACTGTAGCACTTTCAATAAGAAAATTTTTTAAAAATTCAAAATGAGCAAAACTTGGGCCGTTTTAAGGTATAACTTACCCTAAAGATCAGCTGGGTGAATTAAATAATTAAATTTAGTTATTTCTTCATGAAAAATTAGGGCAAAACTTCGTAAGACGCCCAATTTGATTAAATTACAGAGCTTTTAGGTTTCTTTGAAAATCTCTTTTTATACAGATGAGCGATAATCTGGAGGTACACGTTAATTAAATTGTAAAGGATTCCTTAATTAAATTAAAGCCTTAATTGTTTCACCAAAAATCTCAAACATAAAACAGATTAAGATAAACCTACACTTTTTTTTTCACTCCGGACCTAACCTCTGATTTATGAATTTATCCAAGGGTAATAGAGGCCTATGAAGGCGGACAAAACGTCATCTCCGAGTTAATAAATCATCGGATAAGCGAAAGAAAGATTCTTCTATTAATCTTTATATAAAAAATTTCTAAAAAAACGATTTTTAAAATTGTTCTATTCTTACATTCATTAGGAGCATCCTCATTATAACTAAAAAACCTAATAGGTAACTGAACAAGGTCATTAAGTTAATGGCTTCTAGGTTTTTTATTGTTTCTAATTTGGTAGATGAGACTATTTTAAGCTTCTTGATTTTAATGATCTATTTAAACTTTATCTCGTTAGGAAAAAAGAAATTTTAGAAAGTCAATTTTCACTCAAATGAGAAGAAAATTTCCATTTATTGATGGACGAATTCTAAAAAGTCTTTTGTTATTATAAACCTTTGTGGAGCATTTTTTTATAAAACATATATTGAAAGGTATTGCTTTCTGTCTCTTGTGGTTTATATTCTTTTCTTGCTCGAGAAGTTTCAGTATCCTCAAGGGGTTTACCACGTACTGGAATGTTTTTTCTCTTAAAAAAAGGACTGCATTATAAAACTTCACTTTCATCTTGGGAAATGAAAGATATTTGACATCGAGTCTTATATTTAGTAGAATTTATTGTGAAAGATAAATTTTTATAATTTGGGTTGATCTCGCGCTTGCAGTTTTTGTTTTTTCGTTTAAAAAAAAAGAAGAAATAAAAGATTGACCCAATTTTGAAGTATTAAACTAAAACGCCCTTAAACTTTAGGTGCCCTCAAAACCTCGAAACATGAAAATCCTTTTTAGAAACCCAAGAAATATCTCAAAATAAGCATGTATTATAAATATACAGAGCATTGTAAAATAAACAGAGGAATGTTATGGACGTCAATAACGGTGCGGTTCGATGTAAATATCGCTATTAAACCCTTTGTTATAGCCGTGTGTGCTGGCATGTTCTTTCCGTTTCGAGCGAACAATATACGATTGTCCTGACAAATCTTTTATCCTCGGATTATAAAAAAAAATGGGGAAGAGGTTTTAAATTCTGGGTGGGAACAAGTTTAATACCGAAAGCCTTGGAAACTTTGTTATTAAAGGGCCATGTAAACAAAGTTTCTCGGTTATTATCAGCTCGGACTAAAAGAAGGAAAAAAATCCCCTCGTCCATTCAATACGTATGGACTTTTTCTTTCCACCCACTTATAATTTATTGCATTTATTTTTAAGAAAAAATATTTTTTTACAATTTTTTCCTTAAATCTATAAATATGGTGGTGTAGTTTAGTCAATAAATAATTGGATTCATGGCGTCAGGTTAAAATATAGTTTTAATCCGTCTAGGAATCACGATTTTTTAAAAATGATATGTTCTTGAAAATTGTAAATAAAATATTTTTAATTATATATTAAATAAATATACAATTTTATTACATATTATAATAAATTATATAATTATTATTAATAATATATTACCTATAAATAATTATTCGTAAATAAAAACTTGTAAAACTAATAAAATTTTCTTTTGTCATACTAAACCCGCAAGACCTGGCGGTCGTGTTGGTTTAGTATCTCAAAAGCCTCGATTTTCAAAGAGACCCTGATTTCGTTATAGGCTTTTTTTGGGGGACGAAAATGTTTATAATTCTCTTTTCATACAAGACGGAAGGGAATAAAAAGGACCTTTGGATTGTAGAGAAAAACCTTGAAAAAGGCTTTTAATCATAATCGCTTCGAGATAAAAGACGTACAAAATACTGAAATTTCCAAGAGGGGAGAATAAACGTCCCTCGCTTTGTTTTCAAGACAAGGGAAATAAATCTTAAAATGCGCGCTTCTGATTCCTTTAACTTCACGCTTAGAGATAACTTTTTAGAGGTCCTGTTTTTTTTATACAGAACGACATTCTGTCAACAAGGGGCCCCAGAGTAGCTCACCGTATCCATCACTGGTGGAAGGTTAAGTGAACGTTTCAGACAACCGAGATTAATAAAGCGGAGGCAACGAAAGAGGGAGGCTCTTTTCTAAAATGAACCATTATCCTTTCAAGAAGGATGACTTCCACTTTATTAAAATAGCCTTCCATATTAAATAAAAACGTCAACACAAAACGTTTTAATTACCGATTTCTAAAATTTTTAGTTCAATTTTTTTTGTTATTTAAATGAGGGTTAAATCGACCGTTAACATGAGCGTACAAGCGTTAAAATTCTAAAAGTTAGGGATGATTAAATTCGACTTAAAAAGTTTTTTTGTCTTCTGTAAACGGAAAAAAGGATATCTTTTTGTGATTTTGATTTTTCGATGTGAAAAAAATGTGTGGGAATTTATCAAAGGGAATCTGAAGTTTATTTGTAGCGAGTTTCAACTTGAGTCCTAATTATTATTCCCCTTGAGTAATTCATGTCCTTTATCATGGCCTCGTTTTAGAAATTCCCACTCTAGATTCTTGTCAGTCCCAGTCCGAAAACTTGTGTAAACTACCCCAAGAATCTCTCAACTGTCTGAACAATTTTAGAGCGCCAAAGTGAGTGTTTTTAAAAACTTTGCTGTATTTTTAAGGCGTTTTAAATGTAGCGATGTTTGGTATTATTTGAGAAATTAGGGCTTCTCCGATTCGCCGGATTAGCCGGAAGCTTCTCCGATTCGCCGGATTAGTTTGGAAATCTTCAAGTTCGAAACGCCCTTTTCCGCTAAGTAGATTCCCCGTACCCGTCATCGTACAACTTTGGAAAATTCCTCCCAAGTTCATTTCCCTTCTACAAACTTATCTACACTAACTTGACATCTTAAGATTCTATTACAACTTTTGGGAAGTTTTTATTTTATTCTCGTTTAAATAAATGCAAAGAGCCTTTTTTTTATCTAGTAATTTATTTTTTCGTAAGTAACTTGGCGGTTAAGGAGAAAAAGGATAAGGGGAACCATTAGTACTGAGAGCGTATTCTGAATAGAAATTAGCCTTCTAGCGGATTATACGATGAGAACCCTCTCTCCGTCCCCTAACGTTAAAGACGTTGGCGCGCTGTACTCCCAGCTGTTACGAGGCATAAGTGTACCACATTTACAAAGCTAAATTCATAACCAAAATGGATCTTATCCACGCTTCAAAGGTACTTTAATAAAATATGAGCCTCAAAAAACGGAGTCATTTTCGTGAAACCAGTTTTACGTTAAAATGTAAAGACATTTTCTGATTGCAAATATTTTTCTAAGGCATCATTAGCGCCCCCTCCAGGAATTTAACAAAAAGTACCCATTCTGCAGAGAATACGGTTTTCTCCGAGAAGCCACTATTTTTTCATAAATTCAGACGTTTTTCTCTGGCTGAGGAACTTACTTTTGATGAGGCGCTCCGGGTACGAAGGGCGAACTCGACATCGGACAAATTTTTTTTTCATTTTCAGATTCTAGACCTTTGAAGAATACACCCATGTAATTTTTTTATTGAGTTTGCCCGTTTTTCCCCTTTAAAATACGTAAAAACCGATATGCGGCAAAGCTCTAACTGCGATATCCGAGCGGGTACGAAGGGCGAACTCGTATCCTAGTCCACCCTCACTCCTTTTCCGGGCCCCACTCCTCTTGGAACAGCTCACCGCCACGAAATAAAAATATTATACATTTTGTGAATTAATAATCATAAAAATATTCGAAAATTTTTAAAAAAACCCTTCCTCTATGATTCTATAAAATCTAAAATCTCGCCACGAAAATTCCAGGGAGTGACTTTCTGTCGAGTTCGCCCTTAACAGAAACTTTAAAATGCGAATATCTCGAAACTACGTTTTGTCGAGTTCGCCCTTCGTACCCGGAGCGCCTCATATACACGTTTGAGATTTAAAAAACTGCGCTGCTGCCGTACTTTTGGTCAGATTTTCACCAAATACTTATATGTTTTACGAATTATTGGTGCAAAAAAATTTTTTTTAAGAAGGAAGAAATTTTATACTTCCACCACTTGCGAGAGGGACATCCTTTGGGCAGACAGTCCATTATTTCTACCTTGATACTTTAAAAATTTGTCAAAAAAACTGAAAACTTTCACAAAAAACTGGCAACTCCCTTTCCTGAGAACTTTCCCGTCCTTATACTTCCCCCTCCTAAAAATTTCCCCTCCTATATACTTTCCCCTCCTATTTACTTCCCCCTCCTTTATACTTCCCCTCCATATTGCTGCTTCTCTTTAAGCAAGATCGCGTGGGGCCAGCTCCAGTCGAGTACTTTTTTAGCATTTCCGAGTTTCATGTCGAAACAAGAAAAGCTCATTAATCGATGTAAAAGAGGCATTTTGAAAAGGGTCGGACATAATCGTCGGCTCAGTTGGACCGTCGGGGCCACTATTTTATTTCCGTTGTAAACCCTCTCGATTATTACCTGCATGTTTTTTACGACTCCCCACTCGATTTTTATCCACTTCTTTTTTCATCAAAATATGATTTCAGAGATGGGAAATCTCTGATAAATAAAAAATAATTTCCCAATCTCAACATCTGCGATAACCTCAAAAATGGGTGCTCGTAATTGTATTAGACTCTGTCAAGAGGATTTCCACAAGGGAAGCAACAGGGGCGGGGTCACGTCGGTACTTGTTGCATTCTTTCACTCTATTTCCGGTATCGAAAAAAAGAGAGGTACTTCAAGTTTAAAATTACGGGTCAACAAGTCTAGGTCATAAAGTCAAAACTAAATATCTAATCTAGATCTATTCTAATTTTCAAAAACTATCTAAATATTCAGACTTGAACTTTTGAAATTAGAAAACCTTTTTAAAAAATTTAAATTTTAAAAAGTCAATATGTAGTGTTTTTTATTGCGTAGGAGCGTAAATAAACGAAGCTTCCTCAAGACTCTTTAAAGAGTATTTAATCCCTTTTCAATATTCTTCCAACTTCGTTTAAAAACTTCTCGACGGTTTTTCATTCAAAAGTAAAATTGGATTTTTTCTCTCTTCCTCGTAACCATCCGAGACTCGGACTTATCGAATTTATATAATTTAAAAAAAAAAGTTCGTTAAAAAATGATTTTTTAAAAAACAGATAAAATCAGGGAAATCTCGAAAATCAGGGATGTTCAAATCACATTTTTATTAGAACATTTTCCACGAATGTCCTTTTATTGTCGTTTCAATGAAAAAGTAATCAATGTCATAAATTAACAGTGAAAAGGGTTTTTAGACGAAAAATAATGAAAAAAGCTCCATTATAAAGGGGGTTTATTATACGGAAAGTAAGAGAAAACCAAAATTTAAAGAATGAAAAAAAAAATTCTTCGAAATCAGAAAAAAATTTGTTGAAAAAAAAAGAGGCTGTTTGTTCACCCAAAAAACGGGGGAACAGAGATTCGGATAAAAGGAACAAAATTGTCTTAAAAAGTGGGGCAAAAGAATGAGGAAAACGCGAAAAACGATGGTTGGAAAACCCACCATAAATATGCCACTGGTCATCTTTTAGATAATAGTGAATATTTCAGTTTTTCTGGATCTCAACTAGCGTTCCCGGTTTCCCCAACTCCCATTCTCTCCAATTTATCCCACTTTGAAAGCCTCTGCCCTGCATTTTAAAAATATGGAAATATTCCAATCTTTGGGAATAAAATAATCAAAATACTTTCATGTTTTAACCAATTCATCCTGTTTTTTAGCACTTATAAAAATCCTCTCATTAATCCAAGGGCTTAATTAATTCCGCATTTTCCGGGGGGATAAGCAACGGAAGAGAAACAAAAGTTTAACACGAAGCTTGACGATTCAATTGAGAACATGAAATGAAACTCCCATTATGAAGAAAAAAAAAAAAAAGTTCTTAGGGGTGTTAAAAAGTATTATTAGGATTATCCCTACGAATTAAGCCTGGCAAAGGTAAATCATTCATAAAATGTAATTTCAAGAGTCCTATAAATGACATTGGATTCAATTTATCGCTTGGCCTCTCGCAGAAATCGCTCTTTCGGGAAATATAAAACTTGGTGAAAAAGAAAATCGTGTTTCATCCTTTAATAAGCCCTTTATAAGTTTCATTTTTTTAACAAAATATAATCTTTAATTCCTTAAAAGCCATAAATAAATTCGTGTCGGAAGTTTCGGGCGCAATAAATTTTAAGGTTCTGGAAAGCTTTAAATGAATTGCTAAGAAGATCTATAAGGAAAAGAAAAACACACTGACTTACCTGTCTGAATTATAAATGTACGAAAAGAAACATCCAAACCTCTAAAAGCATCTTTAATTTACCATTCAAACTATTTAATCTTTCTTGTTCTTGTTTTTCCAAAAATCCATTTTTTCAATAAAAAATATAGAATGATAAAAAAGGCAAGTGAAATATATAGGCGTAAAATATACAAAGGGATGAAAGTGTGAAAAAGGGATCGGAAAAAGTTTCTAGTATAAATAAAGTGACAAAGGTTTGCTTTTTCAAATAACGCCCTCAGGAAAGGCCCTTTGTGCCTCGGAAAATTTTTCTTGTATGTTTTTAAGCGACCTCATTCATAGCGGTTATACATTTAGGTAGATTTTTTTTAAATCTTCTATTGTTGAATGAATGAGTGAATGAATTGCCTAAAAACCCCTTTTCATCAGATTTCTCTTTTTTTCGAAGTTGGAAAATCTTATTTTCTTCAAACATAAGGTGATTTCCTCGCTCTATAAACCCAAATTTGGAATTTCAACAGATAACACCTCTTCTTACAATATTTTTAACAGTTTTCCTCTGTTTTTAAACCACAAACCCCTTTTTCTTTACGTTTCCTCGGTTTTTTGATAGCAACCTTGTTTTTTTGCGCTTTTTCTGGGACTTTCGGTCGAAAAACCTCCATTTTAACTAATTTAAAAGCTTTTATCGCCATCTATGGGCCCTTTTAATTCAATTTTAGGGCGTTTTCCTTGGTATTATTTGCGAGAAATGTAATTTTTTTTGGCATTCTGCGTTGAATTTTCAAACAATGACACCATTGAAAAGGGGATTAACAACATTTCAGTAAACAATCGGTTAAAGTAAACAATAACAGATTAAAAAACTGCGCGATATCACCATAAACAGAGTTAACAAAAGGTTAGCAGCGGTAACAACAGGTTAACTTTTCGTATATTTTTTTATAATTTTTAAAACCTTGCCCGCGAACCCTTGTCAAAAAATAAAATAAATCACCCGAGTTTTGCAGGTGGAGAGGACCAAGTTTTTGCCTCTCTCCTTCGATTTGTCCACGTTAAACCTAACTCGCTTAACTTATTCTAAAAATAAATAAAAAAAACCTTCTTTTTCTTCCACATCATTTAAGTTAATCGAACCTCCGAAAGTTATTGATCATAGACAATCGGAAACCTTTTCAAGGGTTCTTTTTCCTTGAGTACGCTTCACCCGGTGATCGAGAGCCACTTTTTAAAAGCCGATAAAAGTTACTTTATATCCGGCTTTAAAAACTGTTTATAGCAACCTTTTTTTTCATAATCTTTTACGCAAGAATGACCTAATCCTCTAAAAAGAGCTTAAACGCGGTTTAATGTTTAAAAAAATTAATGTTAAGTATATTCACAAAAATATTATTGCGTAGATTACACGGGTTTATCGCTTCGATTTAGGGGTACTGAACTGATCGACTCAGCATCGAAAATTAATGAAAAGCCCTTTTGTTTACTCACCTTCATTAAATTTCAAAATGGGACTAAATTCGAATGTGTAAAAAAAATTTTCTAAAGGCTTCAGAAGCCAAAAGAGGCCATCATTGTTAGTGACAAGGCTTTCAAAAGATCTTTAATGAGTCTAACGTCATTTTCTCCCACGTGCGAACTTTTGTCTTCGCAATTTCAAGGTTTACTAGAAATATTTTAATAATAAATTTGAAATTTTTCAAATAAATTGGGTGAAAAACAAGGAGAGGCCTAAATAAACAGAATTGTTTTGGCAAATTTTTTGTTATGCCATCAAAAGAAACACGAACGAAAACATCTTTGGCTCGATAACTCGATAAAGGTTTTTCTAGAGTCGAGCCAGGAAAGTTGGATTCCGTAAGACAAAAGTGGTACAGTAGTGAGAGATTGTTCTGACGACTCTTTTAGCCCGATTTTTTTGTGTGTTTTCTTCCATATAAAATTTTTTTCAAACTAATTAATTATTTATTTATTTTCAATAATATTTATTTTTCAAAATATTTTAAAAAATTTTTTTGTATATTTAAAAAAAATTAAAATTTGAATCGAAGTAATTTTTATTATTTTGAGTTCAAAAAATAAAAAATTTTGGAGTCAAAAATTTTTTTGGAGGGGTGAAAGTGATTGTTCTTTTACCTTCGAAAGGACGACGTGATGGTTTAAGACTCCGCGGACACACTGACTCGAACACCCCCTTGCATCCCCAGCTCTACTACCCGCCCTGAAAATATCTCGGGCCTCTCTCCAGCATCCCACCCTCACTAACCCACAATCTCTCTCGACCGACAACCCTTTCTCTCCCCCGTCCCACCTTTTTCGCCCCCAAAACCAATTGATTTTCGTGTTTTTCTGTTTCGAATTTTGAAACAAAAACAAAAAATCTCAAATGTCACCAAAATGATGGATCCCAGTTAGATAGAGAAAAGCCACTCGGGACACTTAATTTCCGCAACTTTCATCCCATCAATCATAACTGAACATTTTAAGACGGCGAAAAATTAAAAAATAAAAACGATTTTTTAAATGATGATATCTCTTCTCTTCATTGTTTGCCCAGGTTAAACAAAGGAAAACAAGCGAAAGGGCGGAGAGAAGGAAGCCACCTAAACAAATACGAAACCATTTCACTATAAAATTACAACAATCGAATTTCCGTAAAATAAAAGGTATTAGTTTTCAAAAGTTTATTCACAGAAAAAATATTATTGTAGTTTAAAACAATTGAGGCGCTACGGATACGAAGGGCGAACTCGACATCGGACAAATTTTTTAACTTCCTTAAAGAAGTTATTGTGATACCCTCGACGTCTTTTTTTTTTTTTCATTTTCAGATTCTAGACCTCTTGGTGAATACACCCATATAATTTTTATGTTGAGTTCGCCATTTTTTCCCCTTTAAATACGTAAAAACCGAAACTTTAAAATTGTCGAGTTCGCCCTTCGTATCCGGAGCGCCTCAATTGAACAACAAAAATTTAATTCAGGGTGGAAATTAGAGCGATGGATAGAAACAAATCATGATCGTTAATACAAAAATCTTAATTTTTATTACTAAACTATAAAAAATTCGATAAAACGAGTTTGTATTTAAATTTATGAGTGTTTAATAAAGTTAAAAGATAAGAAGTTTTTTCTTAACCCCGGTCAATTTTTTGTAATTTGGGAGCAAATTCAAAAACTTGATAAAATTATTTTTTAGCTTCGTTTAGTTTTTCTCCTATATTGCTGCACAATAAAAAAATTTTTAACCAACAGTTTTTTAGGAATATTGGAGCAAAACTTCAAAGAAAAAACGCCGCCGTATTAAGTGGTAAAAAGGACCCTTAAGGGTAATAAGTGTCCGAATCATTTTTCAAAATGAAAATTGATTAAAAATGGTCGTCGGAAACTGATAAAAAAACGAATTTTCAGAATAGAGTTTCCATTTACTGAGCGGAAAAATGAAGAGAATTTTCCCATTTCGTTTTCAATAAAGTAATCATTTAAAATCCAGAATTCTCAGAACTTCGGTAAAGTATAAACAATTTTTTAGGAGAATGAACAAACTTTTTCACGTTGTCAAAAAATTTCTTTCTGTCAACCGAAGTCACAATTTTCACTCTTTCTGAAAGGTTTTTTTTCCCTCCCCATCATATTCTATCGAAGGTGGCGAAAGGATTTGAGATTGAACTCAGGTTGAAACTCATGCAAGCGTAGGCCCATCCATAAACAATATACGACCCACACTTCTTATCATTGTTTACCCTCACGTTTCTGGTTTTTCCGTTTATTTTGAATAATTTGAATATAATTTTTTTTTAATTGCTTTGAGACACAAAGAAATGAACTTTTGACCTTAATATTTTTTTTTTTACCAAAAAAATCATTTTTATAACCTTTCAACATAAAAGAAACTGAGAGGGTGAATTTTTAAATATTTACTTTATAAATTAAAATGTTTTTTGTAATTACCTAAGAGTTTTTAAAATGTCAATCGTCTCAAGCCCTTTTATCCAATGGAATCCTCGTCTGACCTGGATTCTAATTACTCAAGGCAATCAATAAATACTTTCGGTTTATGTTTAATTCTTTTTAATCTCAAAGTCAGATTTTTAATTAAAAAATGATAAGAAATCAATTAGCTTCGAAAATGGAGTTGGTTTTGAGTTGAGGAGTGCATTCACGTCTGCCCTATTTGCCCTCGGAACCATGAAAGTCGTAAACCTCAGAAATCGAAAGATATGTCTCATTGTGTGTGTTTAATGTTTTAAGGGATAAGGTGGATGTGAGGAGGGTTTCACGATGAAAGAGAGATAAGGTAAAATTTTACGGCCCGTATTTTAAAATAAAAAAAAAATTTTTATTTTCTCAGATTCCCGATGGTTTTTCAGGAACTTTTAGGAGAAACCCCATTTGTATTAGATTTGGGAGTTACAATCGGATTTTTCCGCAGGTCTCTTCCTTAAAGGGTTTGCAGAGATAGAAACAGCTTTTTTCGCCGGATTTCTAGGGGTACTTCTGGGTTTTTTGTCCTGGGAATACCATTTTCACAAGATTTTGAGGTGTTTTCTCAAATTTTTTCGTAGTTTCTCAAATTCAGAGGCTTTTTTCCAGGCTTTTTGTTCAAAAACCCCCATTTTTAGTTGACTTATTCAGTTAATTTTTATGAGTTTTCCATTTTTTTCGAGAAACACCTTTTACCGGATTGGATTTTTTTTTTTTTTTAACTTCCTTAAAGAAGTTATTGTGATATACCCTCCACGTTGGGTGTTTTTCGGGAAGGGTCTTCCGGACCAGAGGGTCAAATCATTGATCTTACCGATCTCAACTTTGTCTGTGGTGCCGGCCGGCCGTAGCATTTTTTTCCGGAACACTTTACGGCCACAGATTTCAACCGATTTTCACACTTTCTTTAGCCGCTGAACAAGATGTAACGAGGGCGATTTTTGAATTTCGAAAAAATGGCGGAGATATGTTGGTCCCATTTTCACCAATTACTCCTTATATTTTTTAATTTTTGGTGTAAAAAAATTGCCAACTTTTAATTATTATTTTTTTAGTAGGGAGAAATTTCATACTTCTACCATTACGAGAGGCACATCCCTAGGCCAAAAAGCCCATTATTTCTACCTTGACCCTTAAAAAATTTTCGAAAAAAAAAGAACTTAAAAAATTTTTCAGAAAAAAAGGCGCAAATTTAAAAAGAAAACCGGAAAATTTTTCGAAAAAAATACTCGGAAAACTTTTCAAAAAAAAAACTTAGAAAATTTTTCGAAAAACAAACTTCCCTCCCTTATAGCTTCCCCTTCGTTATACTCGTCCTCCTTATATCCCGTTCCCCCCCTTATACTTCCCTCCGTTCTTATACTTTCCCCTTCCCTCCTTATACTTCCCGCTTCCCTTATACTTCCCCTCCCTTATACTTCCCCTTCGTTATACTTCTCCTCCCTTTACTTCCCCCTCTTATACTTCCCCTCCGTTGTCCCCTCCGTTATACTTCCCCCTCCTATGTTTCTTCTCTTTAAGGAAGTTTTCGTTGGAAGCTCTTCAAACCAGTACTTTTTTTTCTCCTAGCCAATCTCTCTAATACATCCACCTTATCCTTAGACATAAAAGTTAACAAAGATATTAAAATATGAATCCTTGGTATTAAAAAGGATGTTTTTTCAAGGTCGAGAATATTAGGATTTTCCCTCTCAGTGCGGCATTCCGAAATCCGTTTATGGAGATGGAGAAACTTCTCGTTTTCGTTCTTAGTTTTTATAAGCCTCCCCCCCTCTTTCTGACGTAAACAAGTCGGAGAGAAGTCCCTTTTATTTTAAGTAAATCCGGAAATGATACTCGACGTACAATCTAGTTGTAAAAATGGCTTTTGCAAGGAGAAATACTAAGAATTGTTTCGTGTATTGGGGACCCTCTGGAATGATGGGAATGAATCGATTCGGAGTATGGGGGAAAATTTTCAAGTAAGGTGGTAAACATTTATTTAAAAAAAATTTAAACCTGATTAACCATTAAAACTGTGATTTCCCATCTTGTTTGGTGAGGCGTTGGGAACGGGACGTGATCCTGACACGGCTCTTGGTTTCATGAAGCTTTATAGCGATAATAATGATGTTGACGAATGGAAGCCCGCCTTCCAATTTAACACGGCGACATCTTTTCCCACGATTTGACTTTCTCCTGGGAGATTTTCGAAACTTGCGAAATCCCAAAAGAGAACTTTTATCATTAAACAAAAAGATAGAGAGTTAAGTCACTTTTTGTCCCCTTCCTCTCAAAGTTTGTTAAAGAAAAAGAAGTAATAAAAGAAACGCTTTTTTAAAAAAAACTTGCTAAATATAAGGGTTTCCTTGATTAAATTGGTTTTCGGAACAATGAATTACACATCGTGTTGAGGGTGTAATATATTTCTTTCATAATAACATCTCTATCCTATACCTTCCGTCCCCTCCATTTTCCACCCTCACAAACCTTTTAGATTTATAGCTAAGTTCCTGCGACCGAATACTAAATCCAACCCGACTTGACAGTAACGACGATTATCGATAACGCGTTCACATTGCGCAACTCCAAATTCCTCGAAAATATTTCTTTTTAATGTTGGAAAAACTTTTTTTACCATGTAAGCTCTTCGAATGAGACAGATGGAAATAAAGCGATAGCGGAAGTGAAGGCGCCGGATTTACATCCTCGAATGAAAAAGGACGTCTTACAGAAGTCCTTGAAGGGAAAAATCCAAAATCAATAGTTTTTCCGTCATTTTTTAAATATTGAAAGGAAAAAATTCGATAAAACGAGTTTGTATTTAATTAATAAGTGTTTAATAAAGCTTAAAAAGCTTAGAAAGTTTTTTCCTAACCACAGCCATTTTTTGTAAATTGGGAGCAAACTCAAAAACTTGATAAAATTACTGTTTTTAGCTACGTTTCATCCGATTGTTTTCATAGATTGCAGCATAATCAAAAAGAAAAAATTTATTTAAAAACAGTTTTCACGCAAAATTGAAGCAAAACTTCAAAGAAAAACGCTAATAACGGACCCTATATGAGGCGCTCTGGTACGAAGGGCGAACTCAACTTCGGACAAATTTTTTTTTTTTTCATTTTCAGATTCTAGACCTCTTGGTGAATACACCCATATTATTTTTATGTTGAGTTCGCCCTTTTTTCCCCTTTAAATACGTAAAAACCGATATGCGGCAAAGCTCTAAATCCGAGGGTACGAAGGGCGAACTCCACATCCTAGTCCACAACCCCCTCCTTTTCCCATTCCATGGCATGACTTTTCTGTTGAGTTCGCCCGTAACATAAAACTTTAAAATGCTAATATCTCGAAACTACGTTTTGTTGAGTTCGCCCTTCGTACCCGGTGCGCCTCATATGTTTTTTAGTTCGAAAACACCCATTTTATCCGAGGTTAGTTCTTCTATGGTCTTTCTATAGCGTTTATTTGCGTTCTACATTCTTTTGTATCCTAAACACCCGTTTTATTAGATTTTCTGTCACTCTTCATTGTCTTAAACTCGAGAAAACGATAATTTTAACGGGTTCCTCTGGCTCTAATATGCTAATTAAGGGCTTTGATTAGACTAATTAGTACCAACCAATTATCCAAGTACCTATTCATTATATAGTTTCCCACGCCAAGAATAAAACTTTCTTTTAAGTTTTACTCTAACGAATTCAAGGGTTTGGAATTCTACTTTTTTTTCTGAAGACTAAAAGACTCTAGAGGAAAGAAAATCCTTCCAAAGAAAAAAAAACGAGCTAGTTATTACCTAATTACAAACTTTTAGAGGTAAAAAGATGAAGAGATCGAAAACGAGTGCCAGAAGAGTTTCTACTACTTCACAAAAAATGCGAGTTTAAAATATTTACTTTCGTGTAATTAAAAATTTAGCGTTTTCTATTTTTGTACTCAGATATGGAGGACGCTTTTGGGTGTCAAGTATGTGGGATATGAGACGATCCAATCAACTAATCTAATTATTCACTTGGAGGTTAATGTATTCCGATATTACCCTGTACGCTCTCTCGCATTTCATTGGTAATTTTATTGAGAAGCAGCCATTGTTTAAGTTTTTTAAAGGATTCGTTATGCGGGAAAGGATTGGATACACACACGATCCAATCAACTAATCTAATTATTCACTTGGAGGTTAATGTATTCCGATATTACCCTGTACGCTCTCTCGCATTTCATTGGTAATTTTATTGAGAAGCATCCATTGTTTAAGTTTTTATAAAGGATTCGTTATGCGGGAAGGGAGGATTGGATACACACGTCGTTAAAGGCACTTTTGAAATCACGTTGAAAAGGTTTCGCTTGAACGAGAGGGGAAAAAATGAATTCATCCTCTGAACCCTTTTGAATAAAAATTTTTCTCGAACCCTCTTTCTATTTGAATCAGTACCGCTTGATTTGTTTGGCAAATTGTTTTCTCTTCAAGTGTTTTTTGAATTTCTTCAGGAGAATTTATTGTAATACCCTCGTATTTATCAAGTATCACTCTCGTGACGACATTATTCGCGTAAAATCGTGTGTAGTGGCCCCAGTTACTGAAAGAATAATACGTTTTAGATATTTTAACTTAGAGAAGTTATTGTGATACCCTCCACGTCGGGTTTGTAGGGCAAATTCGGCAATTTTTAAATTTCGAAAAAATGGCGGAGATATGTTTTTTTAAATTTTAAAAAATTCGCTGCGGCCGGACAATTAATCCGATTTTCACCAAATTTTCACCAATTACTCCCTATATTTTTTAAGAATTTTTGGTGTAAAAAAAATGCCACTTTTTATTATTATTTTTTTTTTTTTTTTTTAGTATGGAGAAATTTCATACTTCTACCAATTACGAGAGGCACATCCGTGGGCCAAAGAGCCCATTATTTCTACCTTGACACTTGGAAAATTTACGAAAATAAGAACTTAAAAAATTTTTCAAAAAAAAAAAATCGAAAAAAAAGGAAAACCCGGAAAATTTCTGGAAACAAACTTAGAAAATTTTTCGAAAAAAAAAAAGGAAAGGAAAATCCGGAAAATTTTTCAAAAAAAAACTAGGAAAATTTTTCGAATAATAATAAAACTTCCCCCTTCCTTATTCTTCCCCTCCTTCATACTTTCCCTCCCTTCGTTATACTTTCGTTCCATTATACTTCCCCCTCGGTTATACTTCCCCTCCCATAAACTTCCCCCTCCGTTGTACGTCCCCTCCGTTATACTTCCCCCTCCTATTGTTACTTCTCCTTAAGGAAGTTTTCGTTGGAAGCTCTTCAAACCAGTACTTTTTATATTCAATTAAATAGACTAACATTTCATAGACGACAAGAAAGGGGGGGGGGGGAGCAAGATAAATTATTTTGGCTTAAGCACCACTTAAATCAAGTCCGATAAATCACCGTTCGCCTGACGGAAACAAATTTCCAAGATTAGCGCAACATTTGTGAGAAAAAACCAAAAAACTACGACAAAATCTTTCGATTTTCAACGAAGGAATTCGCCCTCTGAGGGTAAAATACGACGGAAATCGAGCGACAGAATACCCTCCGGTTCCTCCAAATTATTCCGGGTCGTCTGTTAAATAGGGCCATAATGAAACAATAGATTGCTATTTGAGAGACAGATTCAAGAGCTTTCGCCGAAATAGACGCTATTGAGAAGGACCCAATATCGTATTTGCATATTGGGAAGTGTTTATGTGTTCCACTGAAGTCAATTAAAGTCACATGCCTTAGTTGAAAACGTAATTTTTAATCAACAATTTTCTGTCTCAAAATCCGGGTTAATTTGTTTTAAAAACTCAAATGTTTAAAGAGAAAACTATCAATCACTTTTTAGCAATTCAATGACGTATAAACAAAATTAGAGAGTTTGAATCAAGAAAACACGTTTACATTCTGTTGAAAGACAAGTTATTCAGTAGGGTTTCGAATTAAGTTAGCGGAGAACCTGAAACTCCTCTCCGGGACTGCAAATTGAGGTCTCAGCCTTTAATCTGACCAGACACCCCTTCCTCAACATTTATACCATTCGATTACATTTCGATACTCCCCGGAGGGGAAAAGTAAATGGAGTTTAGCCAAGTCCATTACTTACACATTACATAATGAAACTACGGGAAACTGTTTTGTCGTTGCCTTCAAATCCTATTTATTGATCTACAAAAGATGAATGCTTTTTATATGGACTGAAATTGCGATTTTAAATTTAAAGCCGCATAAGAATTCGTGAAGGTATAAAATTTGAATCCACGTATCTTTAACGGAAGCGAGGGTTCATCCATCATAGAAGCCCCTAAGATGCAGAGCGATTGTGAATAAACCGATATCTGATACTGACAGTGATGTATGTATTTACATAACTTTACAAAAGACCACGTTGTCGCCTCGACACCTCAGATTTACTCAATCCAGATTTTAGAATTTCGATAATGAAGAAAATATGAAGCGCTCCGGGTACGAAGGGCGAACTCAACAAAACGTAGTTTCGAGATATTCGCATTTTAAAGTTTTATGTTACGGGCGAACTCAACAGAAAAGTCATGCCCTGGAATGGGAAAAGGAGTGGGGGTTGTGGACTAGGATGTGGAGTTCGCCTTTCGTACCCGCTCGGATATCGCAGTTAGAGCTTTGCCGCATATCGGTTTTTACGTATTTAAAGAGGAAAAAAGGGCGAACTCAACATAAAAATAATATGGGTGTATTCACCAAGAGGTCTAGAATCTGAAAATGAAGAAAAAAAATTTGTCCGATGTTGAGTTCGCCCTTCGTACCCGGAGCGCCTTATATGCAGTCCGGGCATTATCGAATGGTAGTGTCCCGATAAAACTTTGTTAATAATTCTGTTACTTCAAACTAAAGCACTAGGAATAACTGTTGGCAAAGCGAATTCCCAAATTAATAACGAAAGGAATAACTTATAAACAAATGGTGATCGGCTGGCATTCCAAGCTTGCCTTCTTGCCCCAGTTTCCACAATTTGTTCCTCGCCCGAAGCATGCCAAGTATTTGTCTACGCTCAAACGGTATCAACCTCACCGGCTTTATTACACGGCGATCCCCCCTTCCCTTTCAACCCTTACAGGGCAAGATTTGTATCGACCTCTGGATATCCAATCATCTGGAATTTTCGAACGAGTTACGCGTGGTTGAATTTCATAAAAAAGATTATGATTCTAAAACCCGTTGAATCCTGTGCAACCAGAATGCGTATGAATATTCAAAGGGTTTCCTTTTAAACTCGAAAACTGAAAGGGAAGTTCGTCTGAAAACTGAAATTATTCTCATTTCTTATTCCGAGGGAAGGTTGGGTATTTAATGATTACGGAAACCCATAATATAACCACCGTCTGAATTACGCTTGCCTCCTTCGCCCAACATTTTAATTAGTCGCCCTACACCAAGCGTGAATTAGGTACTTTTAATTATTTAATCCGTTTTCCTCCTCTTTCTAGGGCGTCCGGCAGACACAGTCGGAAAACTACCAGCAGTGAATCAAGAAGAAATCTAGTCCTAACTAGCAATCTTCGGGGAAGAAACACGGGCCCGTATTACAAGGATATTGGACTATAATCCAACTTTTACGAAATATTCAGCGTTTTCCTCGGTTGTTCGACCAAGAAACCCCGGTTTCACCAGAATTCCGGGCGTATTGCCAGGTTTTTAGGGCAGAGAACCCCATTTATACAAGATTTCAGTGCGTTTTCTTCGATTAATCGACCAAAACGCCTCCATTTAACCGGTTTTTCGGTCGTTTTCCTCAGTTATTCGACCAAGAAACCCCCATTTTAACAGGAATTCCGTACGTTTTACTAGGTTTTTGGTCTATAGACCTCATTTTTACGAAATTTTTGGGCGTTTTCCTCGGTTGTCCGACCAAGAAACCCCGGTTTCACCAGAATTCCAGGCGTTTTGCCAGGTTATTAGGGCAGAGAACCCCATTTTTACGAGATTTCAGTGCGTTTTTTGTTCGATTATCCGACCAAAAACGCCTACACTTAACCGGTTTTTGGGCGTTTTCCTCAGTTATTTGACCAAGAAACCCCCAATTAACTGGAATTCCGAGCGTTTTAATTGGTTTTGAGGAGAGCTCATTTTTACGAAATTTTTGGGAGTTTTCCTCGGTTGCCCGGCCAAAAAATCCTTCATAACCCTATTTTCGGGCGTTTTCCTCGGTTGTCCGACCAAGAAACCCCAGTTTTACCAGAGTTCCGGGCGTATTGCCAGGTTTTTAGAGCAGAAAACCCCATTTTTACGAGATTTCAGTGCGTTTTCTTCTATTATCCGACCAAAAATGCCTCCACTTAACCGGTTTTTTTGGGCGTTTTCCTCAGTTATTCGACCAAGAAACCCACATTTAACTGGAATTTCGATCGTTTTACCAGGTTTTTGGTCCATCTATATACCTCATTTTCACGAGATTTTTGGGAGTTTTCCTCGGTTGTCCGGCCAAAAAATCCTCCATAACCCTTTTTTTGGGCGTTTTCCTCGGTTGTCCGACCAAGAAACCCCAGTTTTACCAGAGTTCCGGGCGTATTGCCAGGTTTTTAGAGCAGAAAACCCCATTTTTACGAGATTTCAGTGCGTTTTCTTCTATTATCCGACCAAAAACGCCTCCACTTAACCGGTTTTTTTGGACGTTTTCCTCAGTTATTCGACCAAGAAACCCCCATTTAACTGGAATTTCGATCGTTTTACCAGGTTTTTGGTCTATCTATATACCTCATTTTCACGAGATTTTTGGGAGTTTTCCTCGGTTGTCCGGCCAAAAAATCCTCCATAACCATTTTTTTGGGCGTTTTCCTCGGTTGTCCGACCAAGAAACCCCAGTTTTACCAGAGTTCCGGGCGTATTGCCAGGTTTTTAGAGCAGAAAACCCCATTTTTACGAGATTCAGTGCGTTTTCTTCGATTATCCGACCAAAAACGCCTCCACTTAACCGGTTTTTTTGGGCGTTATCCTCAGTTATTCGACCAAGAAACCCCCCCCCCCCCCCATTTAACTGGAATTCCGAACATTTTACTAGGTTTTTGGTCTATAGACCTCATTGTTACCACATTTTTGGGAGTTTTCCTCGGTTTTCCGGCCAAAAAATCCTCCATAACCCTATTTTCCGGCGTTTTCCTCGGTTATCTGACCGATAAACCCAATTTTACTCGATTTTGATTTTTCCGCAGTTTTAAAGATCCCGTTTTTCGTTTTTTTGGCCTCCATTTTGGAGCATTTAAAAAATCATATGATTCTAAATATTAAAAAAAATTGAAATGATGTAGGTGTAATTTTATGTGTCTGTTAAATGAATTCGTTTCCTGGTGGACGGAATAGGTCAGAGTCGGGTGGCGGCCTTCGCGGTGTAGGTTGAGGCGTCGGTGGTGCAAACGGGTCAAAACGTGCTCCTGGCGGTACAGCGCCATTTGGAAGTCCACCCGGTATCCCAAAACCTGGATCGGGTATGCCACGGTTACGGTTATCGAAAGGATTAAAAATCATCCCACCGCCTTGCGCGAATGGATCCAAATCTCGCCTTCCTACTCGCAAAGGGTCAGCGATAGGACCATCAGGATCATTCCTTCAATAAATTAGTTTTAAACAAAATATTGTAAGTACCAAAAAGGGTCGACTCGTGCTGGCTGCGGGTACGTATAAACGCCACCATCGCGCTCAGGGGAACTTCCTATCGTATTGGTCGGCTTTGGGGTCTGCGTCGTCGCTTCTTTATTTTCGTCGGCTTCAAGGTGGAATTTGATCAAATCCGACTTTATTTGTGCGATTATTTCCTCATGATCTTCAAAAAGCGACCCCATAGGACCTTTCAAACTTTTCACAACTTTTTCGCAGTTAAGAGCAAAGCTTGAGATAGCAAGAGTCTTCACGTTCTGGCGAAAAAACTCATAAAAAGATAAAGTTTTTACACAGCCTACTATTAAATTGAAAACGATATTCTCAGCCACGGGGACTGCTTTTAAAAGGTACAATCCATCCCGGCCAATATACCGAATGCAATACGCCGGCGTTTCGCTCCATCCAGACGGAAGAATTTCAGAAGTGGCTTCATTACCTGTAAACTCTCTCTAAAAATCAACATGAAATATGTTTCAATTTTTATAAAACCGATTCTCCAATTCCGATCAGTTTGAAATCGCTTTTGATCAGAAGAAAATGAATAAGGAGAGCAAGGACGTCTTCTTTCTTCTTAATATCGGCTTCGGAAACAGCATAAGCCATCTCCCAACCGAATAAATCGTCCATTTTGATTTTCAAAAATTTAAGACAAGAATCACTGTTGCCACAACATAAATCTGTCCAATATTCGATTTTTAAAAAAATTTACATTTTAACAAGTGTAAAATAGTTCATGTGGCAAAATTAAATCAGTTTTTAAAAAAAATGAAATATTTACTTCAAAACCGGAATCGACCTACAATGCGGGAAGGTAGCGAAGAACAACCGTTCCCCAATCTGCCCTCATCTCTTTTCCCAGTTTCCTTCACCACCTTTACGGCTTTTCTAGCAATAAAATACAAGTAGTTTTTCGTTATCCTCCAGAAATTTTTCGTCAATTTAAGAATTCAGTCTGTTTTATTTTATATTCAGCTTTTATCTTGAAAAATACCCACATAGTAATCTTTTAGAGTGTCCCCAATTCCCCTTTTTTTACCATATTTCTTTTTATTCTCCGACTTCAAAGTACATCGTAGGTTACAAGTGGTCCGTGAAAATCGAAAGAATAACGATGAGGTCCAAATGCGACACTAACTCTAGACGTTCCATAATGTATAAGGATATAAAAAATGTATAAAAAACCCTCAATTTCTTTTAATTTTATTTTCGAAAAAAATGGTACTTGAATATTCGGAGATAGAATAAACACGAAATTCAGGCTCATCTACGTGTAAGTTCGACGATGCATACCAACCAGTCCCGCTTACAATAGATCCTTTCGGGCTAAATACACACAAAGAGGATAATTTATAATGAAATTCAAAACCTCACTTTAGCATCGAGCACAAATTAAAATTCATTATTTTTGAAAAAAAGAAACACTTTATGATTGGGAATAAGGGTGGGACTGCAGGGTGGTTACAATCTCTTTTCAAGGACATCGCTACGTCTCTGACAGCGCTAATAGTGGAACTATTTCCAATTAAGTCGTTCGATAATGACATCAAGTGGAAATTAGTGTAACCACTTTTTACTTCCTTATGACGAGTGTCGTCTACTGAAAATAGGGGGAATTGGAGTCCTCACATCCGTTTCGCCGTAAAAATTACAAAATGACACTGATTTTTAAAGAGTGGCCAATATAAATTCTCAACTTTTTTCAACTTTTTTTTTTCTCGGTAAATGTGGCGGATTTATAAAACCTCCCTATGTTTACTGAACTGAAGCTCGTCCCAGGGAGTTGTTTTTCGTGAGGGCGGTCATTGGGAAACAGGTCAGGGTCCCTTCTACGGGAGAGAAAATGGGGGAAGTTTTAATCGACTAGTAGCTCTCCTATTTTATGTCACTTTTAAGAAAACCTGGTTATCATTATACGGAACAATTTCTTTTTTCTAAGTAAAAATATAGCCAAAATATTTGTGAAAAAAAAAAATTAAAATATCCATTGAGTAAATTGAAGATCTAACTTTCTGACAGGTCTCGTCAAAATTTATAAATGAGTTGGGAGAGTGGTTAGGCGAGGGGGAATACTCGGAAAATTAATGTTACGGAAGGAGGGTAGCAGAAAGAGCGGGTAGGAAATAAATGAGCTCGGGAAGGAGGCCTCGCGCCCATCTCTTTCATTAGCAGTTACGAGGGTGGCCGGGAAGGCTAATTGTGTCAAAGGAACCTATTTAACTAACTCGAAATTAATTACACCAGGGGGTCCTTCTGGTCGAAAAAGGAGTAAAAGGTTTGATACCCAAGTTATTAAACTTATCACACTTCTGATATTAAAAATTGCATTTTCAAATTTTAGCCAAAGAAGACAATAAAAACAAAACTTTGACCAGAGTAAAATCATGAGTTTCATAGACTGTATTAACGAAACTTCCCTTGGGTCACTATCCAGACCTCGCTTTGAATGGTTTTCCCACGCTACTCCCCCTCATCCAGCCCGCTCGCTAATTGCCTCTCCCGGCCCACTTGAACATGCAAATCCCTCTCTCCGACATGTGTACTGCACATGAGGCCAATCAAAAACACGAAAACTTCACGATTTACCAGCATTTCGATTTATACTGATTTGTCAGTACTTAGTATATTTCAAATCCGGGATTGAATGTGCTCTAACTGTTGAATGCTTTCAGGAAACAAAGTACAAAAAGCTTTTTATAAAAGGGTTCTTTTGAAAATAGAAAATCGCAGTCTTCAATTGAAAACTCCCGCAGGACAAGGAAGATCAATTGTGAAAGTGTGGACAATGTAAGAAAATGGGATCTACGCAGGAGTCTCTTGTCATTTTCGCGACAAATGGACTCCTCTTCCTTCACACAAATACGACCTAAGCAAACTCCTCGCAAATCGATTTTTCTAAAGAACGATGGTAAATTTATGGCGTTGACATTGAAAAGCAAAAAATAATCTTTTGTTAAAAGTAAAAAGCATGTCGACCAACTTTTTAACGTTGAATTATTTAAAAATTCCAAAAAAAATGACACTTACGACCTAGCGGTGGAAACATGGAAGCACAATAACTGATAAGGTCATGCCCAATTCGGGGACTGAACCCCGGACCTCTGTGCTAAAAGCTAACAGGCCTACAGCCCTAACCCAGCAGTCAAGAAGACTGAGTTTTCGGGGTCCACAAAAAGAGCTTTTCATGGAGAGATCATAGGGTATTCTTCCTTTTAAATGACACGCCTTAAATATAACCCATCAAGGTCATGCAAAAGCCCGGGGATTGAACTCCGGGCCTCATAACCTACAGCGCTAACCCAACAGTCAAGAAGACCGGGATTCCAAGCTCGACGAATGTTCCAAGGTCTCATTTTAATCCTTTTTTATTTATATCTACGTGCGACATGAATTAGGAATAAACTTCCTGGTGTGGAAAAAAAGTTTTATAAATTCATATTGCTGCTTTTGTCTCCCTTGGTACTAATAAAGCACAACCAGGCTCTCGGAATATTTGATGCTTTTGTTTATAGGAGTAGAAGAAAATAAAAATTCAAATTACAGTAATAAACATAATAGTTTTACTAATTAAAAATTATAGTTATAACAAATTACATACTAAAGCAAATTGTACATATTTTACACACAACATCTAATAAAAAATTTTGTTTCTTAAAACTTTTGATTGTTTTGAAAATAAAAATGTTTATTGTATACTTCCTACGAAGCCTAAGGCACATTATAAAAGAAAAAAAAATGTATACAAAATATCGACATTAAAATATTAAACTGTACAATCGTATAATCGGTATATGATTTTAATTGTTATAAATAAAAATATTGTAATGGAAACATCAGGTACAAGTCTGTTTTTGGGGTTATTTTTACAATATTTTGGGATAAAAATGAAAGAAAAAAAGTATTTCTATATCCTAGAAATTGTGAATGGTGGTCGAGTTTACTATATGGTTTTTATGTGGCCTTGGGGTTTTTAAAAATATGTTTTATTGTAAAAACATCCCTGAAAAATCACATTTTAAAGCTAGCGTGGGGGGGAAAGGGGAAGCGCTAGTGAATAGGGTCGTCGTTGACGAATTTGTTGAGGTTCAGCGAGCAGCGGCAAGAGGAGTCATTGTGCGAGCATTGAGACTCATCGACCAAAGCGATACATTCAGGGGAAGAACGAATGTTCCCAGCGAAAAGATGCTTTTCGAAAAGTTTCGGCGAATCGACTGAGTTTATTGTCACGTTTTTATTACTCAGGCAGAAATCTTGGCTTGAGTGGAGATGGCACCGAGAGACGCTTCGTGGCGTCGAGCAGGATTCGTAATGTGGAGAGTTCGAATCCCGTATCTCTTCATAATGGTGTCGTGGAGAATGTAGCCGATCTGAATTCGAATATCTTTGGAAGCTCTCATCAAAATATTTTGGAATATTCCCACATTTGTCAAACTTCTTATTATCGTATTTTGGCGACAAGATATTCGGGTTGTCTCTTTTTTCAAAACGGGTGGCATTTCTTAATTCAGAAATGTCTGATTCGAGACTACTTAGTGCCTGTTCGAAAGAACAAGGTTTCTCTTCTTTCCGCTTGACTTCCCTAGGGACGAAAATGACCTCAGATCCGTAGCGCCAATCTTTTCGCTTTTTAGGATTACTTCGGTCAGGCACAGCTTCATATTGGGCATCAGGTGCGAGGAAATCTGGTGAGCATCCGCTCCAGACTGAGTTTGCAGAACCATTTTCTGAAGTCACCATATCAGGATATTCTTTGCTAGCTGAAGACGGTGAAGAAACGGACATAGGTGATGGGAAATCCTGATTCATACGATTCCGACACCGAGATAAATCTGGAATTCTGTTTCTTGCTTCCGTCCTTTGACTAAAGCTCACAAGTTCTGGGTCATCTTCTTCAGACCCATCATGCGCCATTTCTGAATATGCTTCTGGGGAATTTCTTTCTTCCGGAATCTTCTGAAACTCCTTGTTTTCTGCGAAACTTTTATCTGGGACAAATCTCGGTTGCTTTAAAGGTGTGTCTTTTCTTTGACGTCTTTTATCAATTTCTTGAACTGGGGTAACAGGCTCATCGTAGAGAAGAGAATCATTCCTGACGGAGCCATTACAGCAGCTGGAGACATCAGCGAAATAAACTTCGCTTTCTGAAAGTTCGGCCCTTTTTCGTGGAGTCGGATTTAAGGTTCGTAAATATTTTATACGAGGAGAGACAGCTTCTTCTAGTCTAGGATTTGCTTCAGATTTTGCTGACGATGAACTTGAATCTCCAATCCGTCTCACTCGTCGTTGCTCTTCTTGTTCAATCTCTTGAAGATTATGATAAGTTTCTTGAGCGTGAGGCTGCCTGTTGCAGTTGTGGGCAACAGGAGGGCACAATCTTCTTGGACTGTTTGGATCTGAATATGGTGGAGGAGGTCCCCATTGAAACACTTGAGTCGGCGGCGCTTCTATCATTGTATATGATGCAGACGTCGCTGAAGAAACAGTTGCCACACCCTGTGCTGTAAATCCATACTGTGAATCTGGACTTGAACAACCAAGCGGCTGATTATAGGCAACAGGTTCCCTAAAAACAAATTGTAAATTAGTAACTAATTATTAGAAAAAGAAGCCTCAGGGATTAGTAACTACAATCTACAAAGTTAAAACATGCAGTGATGATTGCAGTTTCCCTGTGACTTTTAGTCAAACCGACCTGATCTGAGTAGGCTGCGTTTGATGCGAGTTTTCACCTCTCGACCACGGAAGCCTCCATGCCCAGCCGCTACTCGGCGGTGGCTCATCGCCGACCGGGTTCGGCGAATACAGGTTACCAATTCTCCCACTAGCCCAAAGCCTAATCCACAGAAAAAAACAAACATCAATTTTTTTGTTTCTTTTTAAGTAGGGCAACTGAGATCAACTATAAAAGGGTCCTCAAATTTAATTAAAATAACCGAACAGATCTCGGCACCCTACTTGAAATTCAATTGAAAATGGTCACAGAAAAACCACAATTTCATAAAAACTGACACAAATTATGGTGAATTGACTACTACCAAACAAGCCATGCATAAAAAAATAAAATTACCTATTTTCAAAAGTTCCTTCTACAGGGAATCGGAACTGCTGCGAACAAGCACAATGGCTGCATCTTTGCGGCGTGTTGACAACTGTCTGATTTCTTGGCTGCCCATATAAATATCGGCATCTTAATTCTAACTGTTCCCAATACATTTTCTTCCTTTCGTGACTAAAATAAAGAATAGTTAAAAGCCTTAAGAGGAAAATGACAATTACCTTAATAATTGATAGACTAGCATGCAACAGAATATGCAGACTAAAATTCCGATGACGGAAAGTCCAAACATCGCTCGCAAACAAGAATAAAGAGCGCCGTGAATGACTTCGCAGTCGGGAGTCGAGTTGAAGACATAATGAGCACCTTCTTCAGTCCGATCGGCCGCACTTTCTAGAAGCTTGGAGTAGCAAGTGCATGTCTGAGTTTTCGTCGTATAAACGCACTCTCGGAGCGACTGAAGTCTGCTCATGTGAATCACTGTCGTCGTAACCGTCACAAGCACACACGTCGCAGCACATATTAGGCAACACACCCCACATAACTTAATCTATAAAATATTCAATTAAAACAAAAAACTAACCTAAAAAAATACATACCAAAACAGCATATCTATTCTTTCTTCTCCCTAAGCACATAATTCCTAATCCAGTCAGCAATAACTAAAACAAGAAGAAGCCAATGAGCAATTTGAAAATATTTATTATTAAAAAAATAAAAGAAAGGAAATAAACTTTTGATATTGATTGATATTGATTCCCATTTTCGAATCCTCAGTGATTAAATTCATAGATATAAAACGAAAATAATAACCATTTTACAGTTTCAATCAATTTTTTTTATTATAAATTAATTTTAGTGTCTTTTAATAACACAATTTTATGAACTTCAATATTACTTTTTGTAATTATTTACCATTGCTGCTGGTATGTAAGTTGGAATTGTTTCGAAATAATCTAGGGATGAAGTGTAGGACCTCAATATGAGGTAAACGCCGAGAAATAGGCCTCCGAGGAGAGAAGCTAATCCTCCGCAGACTGTACATAGAAAAACGTATTTTCTGAGTCCTGTAAACAAAAAAAAAAACTTTAAATCCACTTTATATTTGAAAGAGGGCGTAAAATGAGTTAGAAATTGCATAATTTTATAGAAAAAGGTTCAAAATTCAATTATGAAGTATCCTTTAACTTTTAGGTTAGAGGAGGGTTATTAAGCTTTAATAAAAAATCCGTAATATCTTAACTTTTTATCTCAAATTATAACCTTTTGACTTTCTGAATGAAGATATTGTGATACCCTCATAATAGAGTCTTTCTCAAACATCGAGAAAGGTGTTCTAGACTGAAAGGTCGAAAATTTTCATTGAGATTCTATATCTAGAAAGTCTTTTAAAAATCATAACTCTTAAACGGATTGAGATAAGGCAACCGGACGCAAGGGGAAGTCCTTGACAGTGCGTTTAAGACAACCTGCAGTTGACCATAGTTCTCTACAAGATAGAGCCACTTTTGCGACGTCATATACACACAATACACTTTTGTCTGAATATTTTTTACTGCGTCAAGTTTTCGGCAAAGGGGTTATTTTTTAAATCTTTTAAGTAAAAAAAAAAGTATAAAATGATTCTTGAAAATTATGAAGGTCTCTATTTTATCGTAAATCCTCTTAAAAACCGGAATGAAAATTGATTGCATGTCACGTCGGTGATTCGAAGTTTTTTTTTTAACACGAAAATAGAACGGGAATGAGTCATTATAAAAAGTAGTTTTTTTAAAACGAGATTTTAAAAATATTGCTTATTTAAGAATCCGTTTATTGATAAAAGAACTGGAAATGTAAAAAGAGTTGGCGTAATTCATGTTTAGTCATGCCTAATCAGAGAAGCTTCATTAAAATGTCCACCAGGTTCCGGATGACCAGAAGTTACCTGAAAAACTGAATCATCTACATAATAGGGAAATAAATTAAGTAAACAATTGTATATGATGGCAGGAAGAATAATACATAAATTTTTAAGAGAGGAATTTTTTAATTTAATATTCCATATTGTATGTAATTCATTCATCATAAAATCGACCAGTTGCTATTTTGGGTTCAACCGGAAGTGAATAAAAAAAACAATGGTTTTAAACGAGTTGGAATCAATAAGCGCTTACTTGGTCTAACAGGTGCCAGGCTTTGATGGGTCGGGAGTCTATATCCGACGAATTGCATAACCGGGTAGCCTTCCATGGTTGAAAAATGGATAAGGGAAGGGACGGATGGGTTGCCTGATGGATGTGAGGTAGAAGATTTTTATTTGATTCTATATCGGAATGGACGTAGGTCACATGGTTTTGACGGTCCCTTCATCGTCCGAAGGGACAGAGGACACGGGTGTGTTGTGGGTTTGCCTCTTTTGAAGGCACTACAAGGGGACGACGGGTGGCGACACGGGGGCATCCGTGAAATCGATCGGACGGGATTCGAGGGACGACCACGAGGGCGCACCGTCCTCTCCGGATAATTTCCTAACGGATTCCCAAGGCATTCCAACGTTAGGACACCCGAAGAACCCCAAACATTGCACGAATTCCCCGCGAAAATCCTGTAAACCACATGGAAACACACAAACTAATTTGTGACAACACAGGGGAGCTTTATTTTGATCAAAAGAGCCTTTTCATTGACTAAAGAGGCGTCTTGTTTTGAGGCGTCAAAGGCACTGTTATTTTCCAACCTCGATCCAATCAAAAGTTATTAGATGCTACGTGACCATCCATCTTGCCCTCTTCACCCGTAGATCGTGAGCATGATAAAACTCTAAGATAGTGGTTATTGGCTCTCGAAAAACTTTTAATGGAGTCTTTTATTCAACACGTCGAAAATTCAAGTTTGCGAATGCCATCAGTTTGACAATTTTTCTCATTTGCGGGTCGATAGTTCAAAATAAAACCACGATCTGTAAGATTCAAGCACCAAGCAAAATATCATATTTTACCTCAAAGGATCAATCAAAATTTTTTCACGGGAAAAAATCCATTTTAACTTTCTCAATGAGAAGATATTGCATTACTCTCGGTTTTTGGGAGAGGGACTTCTAAATGCCATCAAAAGTTAAAAATGATGGCATGATCAAGATGGCACAAATGAGGCGCTCCGGGTACGAAGGGCGAACTCGACATCGGACAAATTTTTTAACTTCCTTAAAGAAGTTATTGTGATACCCTAGACGTCGGGTTTTTGGGGAAGGGTCTTCCAGTTTTTTTTTTTCATTTTCAGATTCTAGACCTCTTGGTGAATACACCCATATAATTTTTATGTTGAGTTCGCCATTTTTCCCCTTTAAATACGTAAAAACCGAAACTTTAAAATGCGAATATCTCGAAATTACGTTTTGTCGAGTTCGCCCTTCGTACCCGGAGCGCCTCAAATGCACTTTGTGAGTAATAATCATAACGCCGTAAGTGACAAAATAAAAAGCTTATCGACACGGGCTTTTTTGATTACACGAGCTTTCCTTGCGAGAGAAAAAAAATTAACCACCTCATTTTATCAAAAGACTTTGATTTTTGGCAAACCCAAAAGACGCATTTAAAAAAACCCTATTTACTCTTGTAGTAAAAGATTTTCCTTTCTTTTTCGTCCCCCACTTTCTGGTTTTAATGAATTAGGAGATTCTCATCAAATTAGAACGGATAAGAGTCTCGCGGGTGTAACGGAGCGACACTTTAAATTAACTTTATACTTCGAAGGCTTAAAAAAGGCCGGAGGGAGGAGAAAAAAGTATACGGTCATTTACAAGAGGATCCCCCGCCTAAAAACTTCTCAAGATTTTATCGCCAGCAAACAAATTACGCCTGCCTTCCTTTATTGCTTATCTTCACAAAAAATTATAATTTTGACACTTATGGCTAAAAAATGATTAAAAATTCTAAAAATTAAAGAAACCTACTTTTGTTCTTCAGATAGGAATCAACTAATCATTTTTTGAACTTTCTAAAAAGGAAGCTTTATTGATAAAACGGTAAAACTCTACAATTTCGAGGATTGCCTGGAGGTGAGGGGCCGTATTGTAGCTAACAACCTCTTGAGTTTCCGGGTCAAACCGGAATTTCTCGCTGTTCTCAGGATGAAAAAAAAATCTTACTTTTTTTCGTCAGGTGGGCTTCGATGGATGCCTGATGGGGGCGGTCCGGGTGCCTAGGGCAGAGCTGAGGCCTCGGCGGTAGCTCCGGCGGCGGGACGTCTTCATCCTCGAGTTTCCTCCGCCCTCCGAGTATCTGCGGCCCGACGCTCCCACATCTCGTTTCTTCACATTCCATCATTTCTTTATTTTTCTCCTTATTTTATCAGTCACATTTCACTTCACAACCAAACACTTTTTAAAACGGAAACACTAACACTTTTTCTTCACCGTCGAGTTCATTCTGCAACAAAAATAAAACCTTTTTAGCAATTAAAAAAGTATATAATTAAACATTTAAAATAGAATTAAAATAAAATATGCATGAACGTTAAACGGTCTTTCTGAACCACTTCCTTTTTTTTTTCCCTTAAGTAAAATGCATTCCAATATTTTTAATTATATTTCCTAGTGAGAATCTTTGAATTATTCAACTTAAAATAAGGAAATGCGCTCTTTTCCGGAATAAAATATCGTAATGTAGCCTCAAGAAGTTACCCCAAAGCTCTTTTTTTATATACATAACAAAAAATTATTGTATTTTCGATAGTCTGAATGTTACCTAATAAGGTTCTAGATTTGTTCAAGTCTTGTGACATCAAAATTCAACCAAGTTTTAAACAGAAAGAGAAGATTCATAAAAGTAGTTTCCTATATTTGGGCACTAAAAATTATCGAAAATTTTTTACAAAAGATCATTCTCTTTGTTTCGCCAATCTCTACGCGGCTTAGGGAGCAGTTTTTCCGCAAAAAAATTTCCTTAAGAATACGGAAAACTTACAGTTTGACCAAAACATTTCTTTTGTAAGGTTTAAGGCAGGTTTTGAGGAGCTCTTCCCTAAAACATACCTAAGATGGTGGGGCAGTAGTTCCACACTACCTTCCCGCACACTCGATCAAACGATGCAGTTACGCTCTCAGAAAAATTTGACAATAAACGGAAATATGTAGTTCACCTGATGAGACCTAGGTTGAAAGTGGCCTTGAAATATTCTTGTTGTATCTCAGTCCCTCAGATAAATTTTAAACCAATTTAATTTTTATTTAAAAACTCTAAATCATGGGGAGACTTTTCCGATAATTGATAGATAGAATTCATTGTTGAATTATTGAGATTAGATAAAATACAAAGATTTTCTGTGGGAGTTATAGAAACCTTCCTGGAAAAAAAAAGTTTTTCCTATTTTTATAAAATGTAATTTTAAAAAGGATAAAAAATGACGTTATATAACGATGTATGACTGCGGTTAAAATCGGTTATTTCGGGCGTTCGGAGGCGTTGATCTTTTTAAGTTGAAGGCCAAAAGCGGCTTTCTCTCTCACACACGAGAATAGAAGTGCATAATGAATCAAAAATAGAAGCATTTATGAATGATTTTTTCTGAAAAAAGACCGTAAAGTTCTATAAAAAGTTGTCATTTTTATCGATATTCTCGGAGAAGGGTGGAACGAACTCGTAAAATTCGTGAAGGGTCTTCAGCTTAATTGTATATGCGGGAAATGGTCCGTTAAAAGACTGGGAGGAAAAAGGATGGAATGAAGACATTGACGTTTTTATTTCGGATCATTACCAGGTGTCAAATGAGCCTTCACGTTTTTTCACGTACTGAACTTCCTCTTTTTAAGATGTCATTTGCGTAAAATTAAGGTGACCTAATCATCCTATAAACTTTTCCTCGTACAAAATTGGTGTTTCTTGACCAGAAGAACAAGGAAAACACCCAGAGATCCGGTGAAAATGGGGTTTCTCGGCTGAAATACTGAAAAACGCTATAGAACAGGATAAAATGCGTGCCTCTCAGAGTTTTTCAGCTGCCTTCTTTTCGTTCTAAATTGTTTTTTTTTTTTTTCGACCAGAAAAAAAGGAAAACACCCAGAGATCCGGTGAAAATGGGGTTTCTCGGCTGAAATACTGAAAAACGCTTTGAAATAGGATAAAACGCGTACCTCTCAGAGTTTTTCAGCTGCCTTCTTTTCGTTCTAAATTGGTCATTTTCGATCAGAAAATAAGGAAAACACCCAGAGATCCGGTAAAAATGGGGTTTCTCGGCTGAAATACTGAAAAACGCTATAAAATATTATAAAACGGGAGCCTCTCAGAGTTTTTCTTTTCGTTCTAAATTGGTCTTTTTCGACCAGAAAAAAAGGAAAACACCCAGAGATCCCCTGAAAATGGGGTTTCTCGGCTGAAGTACTGAAAAACGCTATAGATAGGATAAAACGCGTGCCTCTCAGAGTTTTTCAACTGCCTTCTTTTTGTTCTAAATTGGTCTTTTTCGACCAGAAAAAAAGGCAAACACCCCGAGATCCGGTGAAAATGGGGTTTCTCGGCTGAAATACTGAAAACGCTATAAAATAGGATAGAACGGGGGCCTCTCAGAGTTTTTCAACTGCCTTCTTTTCGTTCTAAATTGGTCTTTTTCGACCAGAAAAAAGGAAAACACCCCGTGTTCCGGTGAAAATGGGGTTTTTCGGCTGAAATACTGAAAAACGCTATAAAACAGGATAAAACGCGTGCCTCTCAGAGTTTTTCAACTGCCTTCTTTTCGTTCTAAATTGTTTGTTTTTTTCGACCAGAAAAAAGGGAAAACATCCAGAGATCCGGTAAAAATGGGGTTTCTCGGCTGAAATACTGAAAAACGCTATAAAATAGGATAAAACGGGGGCCTCTTAGAGTTTTTCAACTGCCTTCTTTTCGTTCTAATTTGGTCTTTTTCGACCAGAAAAAAGAGGAAAACACCCACTATGATGAAGTATTTCTCGGCCTATCAACTTGAAGAATTCGCTTAAAAATCAGGTAAAAAAGAATATTTTTGACTAAAATATTTTTCTCTTATTTATATCACAATAAGAGTCAGAGAAAGACCAAGAACCCGTACAATTGTAATAATGTCGTTTTTTAAAAGGTCCATACTTGAAATATAAAGGAGACAGAAGGCTAATAAAATATTCCGGGATATCCCGAGAGTTCTCCCTTCAAAAACTTCTCTTTTTTTCCCCCGTCCGTATAATTCTGGAGCCCAAGAAACATTTTCCTAAAACGCGCCTTTTTTTATAGCAATTTCCGACAAATTGGACCTTAACCAGTAATTTTACTGAGTAATTTTTTTATTTTAAATTTTAAATTATACGATGACGATTGTGGAATATTTTACTGCTGCCTAAAGAAAAAACAAAAATGTTTTTTAGGCTGGGTTTATGGTAAATCTTGAGGAAATTTGCGAGTTTTTATTAGCGCTGTGATTGAGCCTAAATAGGAGGACGTCTTTGGCATAATGGCAGGATGTCTCCAAGCCAATTACGGAAAGGACGAAACGTTCCCTCTCGATATTTAGAGGTTCAAGAGGCAATTACGATTCTAAAACTAGATTCTCGTTAAACAATAAAGAGCATCCTGTCTTTCAAAAAAATTAGTTCAACATGTGAAGGAACATCTGGAAATCGTTACGTCTGTAAATTATACAATATTCAGGACGATGGGAAGAAGGCACCGGAAAACAAAAGAGATTCGGAGTTCCATTATCGCATTCCGTTGATGCTATCAATCCGCGTAATTAAGAGTTGAAAACTTAATTTCGGGAGATTCGAAAAATTTTTAAGGGAGACAGGTGTACTGGGAGCAGTAATAACTCGGGAGTTTAGTCCACATTCTACAGGGTGGACTCTCCCCCTCCTTCTCACGACTCTCCGGTTAAACCTCCGAGAACAAAACCCATTACCCCATTATTAGCGAGGATTACAAAGTTTGTTAATTAGTTGAAAATCAATTTAAACTTAAGGGAGGCCAAGGATTAGAGAGGACATGCGGTGCAAAAATTTTAACTATCGCAAAACATTATTTGACCATGGGGCTGGGCGAAGACTTTAATTTTATCTACTTCGAAACTTAGTAGATTTGTAGGGATGAAGTATCAACTTCCTTAGTCAGGGCCTGAGGAAAATCCATTTTATCAAATTTTCGGTCGTTTTCTTCAGTCTATTTGACAAGGAACCTCCGATTTACCAGATTTTAGGGCGTTTCCTTAATTTTTTTTCTACCAATCAAGAACCTTTAACCAGGTTATTGGGCTTTCTCGCTCTAAACCTTAATAGCTCCGAAACGGTTGGTCCTACGAAAAAAACGTATTAAAACATTTTTGTAGAAAATAGGCGTAGCTACAACTTTTATTTAGGACATTTTTTAATTTAGGCAACAGTTTTCGAGGTAAATGGAAAAAACTGTTTGACGAAAAACCTCCATTTTACCTGTTTTAACTTCTTCAGTTCCCCCATACCAGTATTTTCCTAAAAGTTACGAAGGAATTTCTAACATCAAGATGTAATTTTGACCGAAGTTTTTTGTCCATTCGTCTCAGGTGAGAATTTTTCTAGAGTTATTAACCTTAATGCAGGCTTATCAAAAGATGAAATTAAAAAAAGATTTACGGTAAAAAATATTAATTAAATTATACTTAACATCCCCTTTTTAATAGAATATTGTAGGAAAAAGTATAAAGAAAAAGTTAACTTTTGTCAAGTGAGACTTTCCCAGGTTAGAAAGACGTTCTGAGGATCCTTTTGAGAGAATCCCCTACCGATCCGATTAAAGGCCTTTGCACATATAAAATGACCAGCCGACCGTCACCTCAACAAAAGACGTCTTTATACGCTCAAAACGGTGAACCCTCTAAAGTCCTACCCAAAAAAAAGACGTAACTCCCGAAGAAATAGCGAACAAAAAGGCGCTTTTATTTATATTTACCTGCGTGGAAAAAAAGGATGAGAACAGGTGGTAACAAAGAGATTGCAGAGAGAGAAAAAAAAGATTTTATAAAGAATTTCGGTTCCGCCCACATATATCGTTCCCACGACTCTACAGTCTTCACACCTTGGAAATCCAGAGTTCGATCGAACTAATGCTCCGTAATAAAGGCTTAATTCGTAATTAAAGTCCAGCCCTCGAGGTGTTCTGGGAACAAGATTATAATAACCTCTCCAGTTTAAACTGGTTATACGTTTTAAATAAAATAATTTTTATTTTTAGCGTATTTCTTTAGGTGTTACAAAATGACGCCTCGGGTTCTTTTTCGGTTGTCTTCAAGGTTCGGGCCTTTGGAAACCTAATGAAGGGGTTTCCGAAAGCAAAGGGACCGACAGGCACGATCCTTTTTTTCTCCACACATTTGATCCTGAGAACAGGTAGCACTTGGTACCCAGATCAAAATGAGCGGTTGAAACCTGCAGAATGAGCACAAATTCTTCTCACCCAAAAAAATGTAAACCGTGGAAACAAACATTCCGAGGAGTGTGAACAATTTTCTGAATAATCATGACCTTTCCGGTTATTCCCTCGGAGTTAACAGAACACGAAATAAGCGGGTAATATCGGGTTTCAAATAAAAGGAGAGAAAAAAAAATGATGATTGACCATTACGAACCCCCATTATCGCGTCATACTAACGGAACTCCGGTTTTATTCTGCAGTAATTTTTATTTTTTTCGCGTTAATTTCACCCCATACATAAGTGATAAAAATAAATTATTTATAAGGCCCAGGTCAAAATTAAAATATTTTTTTGAATCCATATTGTATTACGAGCATATTTAAAACGTCATAAATGTTTATAAGCAATATTGATCCATTTAAAAAATTGCTTTTTCTTCCAAAGACTTAAAATTGAGAAAATTAGGGAAGATGAAAAAGAAAAGAAAAATAAAGTTGGGCTCTCCAGGATTCGAACCTATGACCTTGGAGTTTCATGCCCTAACCTAACTTCAGACAACTCTGTTTTAACAGATTTTTCGGTTTTTTCCTCTCTATTTGGCAAGAGACCTCCATTTTACCAGGATTTAGGTCGTTTTCTCAGTTTTTCTTCCCATAAAGTCTCTTTTAACATAATTTTTGGCGTTTTTCTCGCTCTATTTGACAAGAAACCTCCATTTTACTATTTTTAAGGTCGTTTTTTTTCAGTTTTTCATCCAACAAAGTCTCTTTTAACATAATTTTTGGCGTTTTTCTCGCTCTGTTTGACAAGAAACCTCCATTTTACCATTTTTAAGGTCGTTTTTTCAGTTTTTCATCCAACAAAGTCTCTTTTAACATAATTTTTGGCGTTTTTCTCGCTCTATTTGACAAGAAACCTCCATTTTACTATTTTTAAGGTCGTTTTTTCAGTTTTTCATCCAACAAAGTCTCTTATAACATAATTTTTGGCGTTTTTCTCGCTCTATTTGACAAGAAACCTCCATTTTACCACATTTTTGGGCTATTCCCTCACTTTTTCTTCCGAACAAGATCCTTTAACCAGGATTTTGGGCGTCTTTCTCGGTCTGGCCCCCAACTGGATTGGAACCTATGACCTTTGATTTTCATGTCCTACGTTGCTAAGGCACAAGATCTTACAAACTTTTAAAGGGAGAAAGGGGTTCTTTCTGAAAAAGAAAAGAAAAAAAAAGTTGGGCTCCCAGCAGGATTCGAACCTATGACCTTGGATTATCATGCCCTAACCTAATTCGAACAACTCTATTTTAACAGATTTTTCGGGTTTTTTTCTATCTATATTTTGCAAGATACATCCATTTTACCAGTTTTTAGGTCGTTTTCTCAGATTTTCTTCCCATAAAGTCTCTTTTGACATAATTTTTGGCGTTTTTCTCACCATATTTGAAAAGCAACCTACATTTTAACAGATTTTGGGAGTTTTTCTCAATCTATTTGACAACAAACCTCCATTTTACCACATTTTGGACTATTTCCTCACTTTTTCTTCCAAACAAGATCCTTTATCTTTTGGGCGTCTTTCTCGGTCTGTTTTACAAAACCACTTAATCAAATTGTCGTTTTTCTAGCTCTATTTGAAAAAACAAGGAAGACGAAAAAAAGTTGTGCTCCGAGCAGGATTCGAACCTATGACCTTGGAGTTTCATGCCCTAACCTAACTTCAGACAACTCTATTTTAACAGATTTTTCGGTTTTTTTCCTCTCTATATTTGCAAGAGACCTCCATTTTACCAGTTTTTAGGTCGTTTTCTCAGATTTTCTTCCCATAAAGTCTCTTTTGACATAATTTTTGGCGTTTTTCTCACCATATTTGAAAAACAACCTACATTTTAACAGATTTTGGAAGTTTTTCTCAATCTATTTGAAAAGAAACCTCCATTTTACCACATTTTTGGGCTATTCCCTCACTTTTCTTCCGAACAAGATCCTTTAACCAAGGTTTTGGGCGTCTTTCTCGGTATATTCTACAAAACAACTTTATCAAAGTCGTTTTAACTTCCTCATTTCTAGCTCTATTTGAAAATATTACAAGGGGAGACGAAAAAAAAGTAGGGCCCCCAACAGGACTGGAACCTATGACCTTTGATTTTTATGTCCTACGTTGCTAAGGCACAAGATCTTACAACCTGTCCAAAAAAAATACCTAACATGAGACTTCCATATCATTTTTCTAATCACTAATAACCTGAATACCTTTTTTTCTAAAACAAAAAATACTTTCTTTTATTTCGAAACGTCCTTTTATTTCCGATCCTGAATACCCATTTAATTGAGTGAAGAAAGAATGGATCGTGAAGAATGCCGGAGGGCAGATGTTGGACCTTTTGGGTGTCTTTGGAAGGGCAAACAACCTTTTCGGGTAAACATTGAACGTGAAACCCCTCCCGGGCACATTTTTTTTTTTTACCCTCTCAGCGGGCCCTTTTTTTCACGTCACGTCCCTCTCCGAATTATCCATTGGTCAAGGGTCGAAAGCAAAGAAATCCTCCGTCACGCCACTACGTGTTTCTTATTAGCGAAAAAAAAAATCATTGTTTTTCTCCTCAAAGGATACTACTGGAGAAAAAAACCCTACATCTTCATTTTGCAGACAATTTATAAAGGGCAAAAGGGGAGAGATATTGCAACGGAAGAGCAGATGGCTCCAAGGTCAGACAGAAATCGTTCAGTATACCGGATCCAACATGAAAAAAAAAGTTAAAAATCTTGTAGGGCCATTAAAAAAAACTATAAAATCAGGACCTTCGAAAAGCCATTAAAACTATCTAATCTTGATCCTTTTCTTGTTTTTTAAGAGGGAAGATGGAGATATGAAGGGTGGCTTACCCTTTTTAAAAGCCTCAATCTTCTTTTTTGCTCAATTAAACCTTTAAGTAGATTGAGGGGTAAAACGAAGTTACTTTTCCTTTTAAAACTTTTAAAGCAAAATTTTGCTCACCGAGAAAGAAGTGGCAATAAACCTAAAAGGCGCCATTGAGATCTAGTCCTCTTTTAGGTAGATTATTTAGATTTTTTGGCCCAAAGACTGCTTTCTGAATTTTCTGTCTATCTGGCGAAAACATTTTGTATACTAAAAACTCCCTTTTAACCGGATTTTGGACGTTTCTTTTGTTTAAAATCAGTGAACTTAGAAAATCCAATTATCATATTAACTTGTAGAGACGGAAACCTTTCATCTCCACGCATACACCACAAACGTTCTACGCCCTTTGAATAATTCAGGAGCCATAAACATAATTAAAGAACTGAAAAAACCGCCGCGTTTTCTTCTTTGAGAAATAACTCGGGGGGAGTTTTCTCGTGAAATGACCATCGGAAAAGGGACTCTCAGGTATAGGAATGATGACAATAGAGAGGTCGAGTGTACCGTAATTTCTACATACGGACGCCCACCCCCTTTCTCCTGTACCTTCGGCGCCCTTTTTTTTATTCTCTATTCTTTTCTACAGTACAATCGAACTCTATTGTTTTCAAAAGAATTTTCTGTGATGCAACTTCCAGTTAAAATGGAGCAGTCTTCAACTTCTTCAGCAACTGAAGAACTTTTAATTTAATTATGCAAAAGACTTATTGTTAATAAAACTGATATTTGTTAAGTTGAAAAAAGAACAATTTTACCTTTTTTGGGTCCAATGCTGAAGAGTATGGAAACAGAACAGATGAAAAACGAACAGAAAAACACACAAAATTGAGAATCCGGCTTGTTTTGAAACGGACGGAACGGCCTCCTGTACCACTCGAGCTCTCGGAGTGAAGGGGAATCTGGGGGTCAGGAGAATGCCAAACCCTCCCCACTTCGTCGCTCTTGAGGCTTGTGTTCGAAAAAGGGAACCCGAAGCCGGTAAAAACCAAATGGGAGGGAGTGAGAAGGAGAAGAGAGAAGGAACAAAAAAAGACCGGTTTTCCTAGGAGTTTAGGACTCTTCTATTTCAAACGAGGATAATGAAGGAGAAACCCAGTGTCGGATTATAGATAGGGCGGGCCGTGCCACCGCCAGGGGGCGCCCCACGCCAACCAAAAAATCGGAAAAGAAAATTACTTGATACTCTTCATGAATGCTTTTTGAGAGGGCGCAAAATCTGCGCCAAGGTTAGCACTGGAGAAACCCCATAGGCGAAGCCACCATTCGTCCTTTCTCGCCTCCTACGCACGGTTATTTGGAGCAGGAACAATAAAAAAACATAAACAAATAAAAATTAAAAAAATTTATTAATTAATAGGTAGTAGCCTAACCACAATTTTTAATTGAAAAAACAAAATTAACATTAATTATTCCATTGAGAAGCTAGCCGTCGACTAATCTTGGTGTTATTCATTATGGTAACATTTTTTTTTTATTAGGTAGTTATGTTTAGAGACCTTTTTCGAATTTTTCTCTGCTGATTGGTTTAACTTTTCCTTTTTTAATCTTCTGCGTTTTAGCTGAAAAAGAAAAAAAAAACTTTAAGTGTAATGTCCACACCATGCCGAAAGTTTCGCCGATTTCATTCTTAAACTACTAAAAAATTTATTATCTTTTTTTATGAAATCTAAAAAAGCTAACAAATGGAAAAATAGACAATTTCATAGTTTAAGAGAAAAACCGTTGTCAGGGAAAGAAAAAAAAAAGAGGCGGATTTGGGTTTAGGGGTGCTGGGGGAACGAATCTAAAGGAATAAGCCTCAATTACCGGTGATTAATTTGACGTTTTCTTTTTTTACATCTGCTGGGAAGTCGTCCGAGCTGCTTCCGAGGGAGTAACTCACTTTGTATATAGGTAGAGGTATCACTGTTGAAGAGACTGGGACCATAACTAAAAAAAAAAAAAAAAAGTTCAAAAAGATGGAAACCTGCTTTTTCAATTTAAAAGGCCAAAAACCACATTTTTAGGCGTTTTCCTCCCTTTATTTGGCAAGAATCCTCCATTTTACCGGATTTTTGGCGACTTTTTTCTGCTTTTTTAGACGAGATACCTCTATTTTTCAAATTTTTAGGTCGTTTTCCTCAATTTCTTTTGCGAAAAAAGGTTTTTTAAACATAATTTTTGGCGTTTTCCTCGCTCTATTAGGCAAGAGACGTAAGCCCAATTAAAACGTTTGAGAGATGAGCATCCTGCCAATTTAAGGTGTGACTGCTATGACGAAACTTCGTTTTTTTACTTCCTTTCATATTCATCAAATATGTATAATATAGTAAATAAATCTGAATCATGGGTTTTTGGTATGATTTTGTTCAATATGTTTACAAGAGAACGGGAAATACCAGAGGGGTCTTCCATATGTTAACAGTTTTTTGTGGACTTACGAGGGGAAAGTCGGTCCTGTTCATTTTTCGTGTAAACGGTCGGATGAGAGATGACGGAAGTGATCGCTAACGTCACAAAAGCGACAAAAATAGCCGCGAAGGTCCGCATGGTAAACGGAAAAAAGAAAAACTGAGGTCCAGGGAAAGTTTGAACAGATCTTGAGAGTCAGGTGGGGTCTGACCTCAAATCTCTACCCACTTGATAGATACGACTCTTTCCAAGGATGGACATCCTTGGCTACTTCGCTTTCCATCTGTTCGTTAGTTATTCAAACGGTTCTCATACAACTCTCAATTCTCATGAAGACTTTTAAGATTCTATTCCCAATCCTCCCCCTAAAGAAAACGTTTTCGCACATAACAAGAAGTGCCATTTTTAAACTATTCAGAGACAAAGGGCAAACTGACGCTACCATATCATATTTATTTAATAATAAGTTCATCAAAATCAAGAACCTTTGAACAACATTTTGGGCGTTTTCTCGCTCTATTTGCCAAGAAACCTCCATTTTACCAGATTTTGGGAAGTTTTCTCCCTTTTTTTCGATCAAGAACCTTTATCTTTTGTGGTCTCTCCCCCTCTATTTACCAGAAGACTCCTTTTTCAAGAAAACTCCTTTTAACCTAATTTGGAAGTTTTTCTCGCTCTATTTGACCAAAAATCTCCATTTTAACAGATTTTTGGAAGTTTTTCTCGGTCTATTTTGACAATAAACCTTCATTAACTTCCTTAAAGAAGTTATTGTGATACCCTTCACGTCGGGTTTTCGGGGAGGGGTCTTCCAGACCCCGGAGGGTAAATTCGAATATGGTTCTACACCGATCTCAACTTTGTATGTGGTTCCGGCCGGCCGGCCGTAGCATTTTTTCTCCGGAACACTTTAAGGTCACAGTTTTCATCCGATTTTCACCAAATTTTCACCAATTACTCCTTATATTTTTTAAGAATTTTTGGTGTAAAAAATTGCCACTTTTTAATTACCTATTATTTTTTTAGTAGGGAGAAATTTCATACTTCTACCCATTACGAGAGGCACATCCCTATGCCAAAGAGCCCATAATTTCTACCTTGACACTTTTCGAGAAAAAACTTATAAAATTATTTTAAAAAAAAGGGAAACCCGGAAAATTTTTGGAAAAAAAAAAATAAAAACTTCCCCCTTTCTTATTCTTCCCCTCCTTTATACTTTCCCTCCCTTCGATATACTTTCGTTCCCTTATACTTCCACCTCCCATATACTTCCCGCTCCTATATTGTTACTTCTCTTGAAGTTTTCGTTGAAAGCCCTTCAAACATGACAGTACTTTTATCAGTTTTTGCCGCGTTTTCCTAGCTAGAAAACCTCTTCCCCTTCGTTATACTTCCTCCTTCGTTATACTTCCCCCTCCGTTATACTTCCCCCTCAGTTTTACGTCTCCTCCGTTATACTTCCCCCTCAGTTTTACGTCTCCTCCGTTATACTTTCCCCTCCTATGTACTTCTACTTCCCATATACGTTCCCCTCCTATATTGTTACTTCTCTTGAAGTTTTCGTTGAAAGCCCTTCAAACATGACAGTACTTTTATCAGTTTTTGCCGCGTTTTCCTAGCTAGAAAACCTCTTCCCCCTTCGTTATACCTCCTCCTTCGTTATACTTCCCCCTCCGTTATACTTTCACCTCCGTTATAATTCCCCCTCTGTTATACTTCCCCCTCAGTTTTACGTCTCCTCCGTTATACTTCCCCTCCTATATACTTCTACTTCCCATATACGTTCCCCTCCTATATTGTTACTTCTCTTTAAGGAAGTTTTCGTTGGAAGCTCTTCAAACCAGTACTTTTTTTTGTCAGCTAGGAAGGCGCTGAACAATCCTGTCAAAATGGGCTTGGAAAAAAAAAACGAGTAAACCACTGATAAAATGAAGGTTCCTTCTCTAATGGATGGAGGGAAACCCAGAAAAATTAGGTCAAAATAGTGCTCCTCGGCCAACTAATTGAGGAAAACTCATAGAATCTCGTCTAAAATCTGATAAGAAAAAAGGGATTCCAGTCTCATAGGCTGTAAAGCAACCCTACAAATTTGTATATTCATTTTAGAACAACAAAATTCACTTTTTTTCTTCCCATTTAGTGGTTGGCCACAAGAGGTTAGGATTGTGGTGAACTTGATCGTTTTTAACTGACATTCTTATTTAAAATCATACTTTTTAGAAAAGAAAATTCAAATATGTAATTTGTTATTTTTATTTGGCTTATTTCTCTTTCATTTTGGCTATGAATTGGGGCGCAAAAGTGTTTCTTTTATGGATATTAGTTAGTGGTACTTCAGTCTACGTAATTATTGCTAATTTAGTATTGAAAAATGTGTTCTCCAGTTTATGTTTGGAGAAGTATAATTTCCCAAATGATTTCGAAGGGTTTAACAATGAAACCGGCGACAAAAACGGGTGTAAAATCGTGCCAAATTATGTTCACTTTTTACGATTCGGCCTTCCGAGGTTCACTTTCGTGGAAGCCGTCTGCGTCCTCGCCGCCCTTCAAAACCAAAATCCCGACGTAATTTATTTCCATACGGACGAGCCGAAATTCGTTGGTAAATACTGGTCGTTTTTATTAAGACAGAAACGCTTCAGGGGGATATACAGGATCGTCAAAATGGAGAATCCGACGGAAATTTTCGGGCAGAAGATACGAAAAAAATGGATTCGATTTCACGGCGGGGATATCGCGCGGATTATCATTTTGATGAAATACGGAGGGATATTTTTAGACAACGACAGCTTCATAGTGAAAAATTTAGACGAATTTAGAAAATTTGAAATGACTTTAGGGTGGGCAGACGAAGAAAACAGTACCATGTCTAATCAAGTCATCGTCGCTCATAAAAACGCCAGATTTTTACGAGAATGGCTCTATTCTTATAGAGATTCTTACGACAAAAACTTGTGGTTTTATAACGCCGGAGAAAGACCCACGGAAGAAATTTTATTCAAAAAGCCTGAGTTGATACACAGAGTTAAGAAGTATTTCGCCGAATATTATGGGATGCTTGAATTTTTATATTTGGAAAGAAGAAAAGAATGGAGAAATCATTACGCTTTCCATTTATTAATTCGCCACACATATCTTATTTCTGACCGTTTTTTCCGTACAAATAGGTCTAGCAAATTTAACTTACGTTTTGATGAATTTAACATTATGAAATATCCAATCACATTTCGAGATATGGTTGCGTCAGTTTACCCTTTACAAAAGAGAATATAAATTTGGTACTAAAAATGGCACTTTTGTGTGGAAGGTGCGAAAGCGGGGTGTTTTATGGGAAATGGCATCTTAGATGAAGACTTCTTGAGAAATTCAGACTTCTGCGGCATGAGAGCAAACGAGTGAATAAGACCCAAAATCTTGATGAAATGGAGGTTTTTTGCCAAATAGAGCGAGGAAAATGCCCAAAATTCAAGTTAAAAGGGACTACCTTGGTAGGAAAACTGAGAAAATTTAGCTAGAAACAGGAAAAGTGGAGGTTTTTCGTCAAATAGAGATAGAAAGAGGCTCAAAATTCTGGTTTGAGTTGTTTTTGATCAGAAGCAAAAGAGTAGAAAACGTTCCAAAATCTGGTGAAATTGAGGTTTCTTGTCAAATAGAGCTAGGAGTCTCCTAGTCTAGGAGAGGTATAACGGAGGGAGTTAAAGTATAAAGGAGGGGAAGAGTAAGGAAGGGGGAAGTATTTATTTTTTATTTTTGAAAAATTTCCGAGTTTTTTTTGTTATTAAAAATTTTCCGGGTTTTCCGTTTTTTTTTTTGAAAAATTTTCAGTTTTTTTTTTAAATTTCCAAGTATTTTCCGGGTTTTCCTTTTTGAAAAATTTTCTAAGTTCTTTTTTTCCAAAATTTTTCGAATTGTCAAGGTAGAAATAGCCAAGGGATGTGCTCTCGTTATGGGTAGAAGTATGAAATTCCTCCCTACTAAAAAAAAATAATAACTAAAAAGTGGCAATTTTTTTACACCAAAAATTCTTAAAAACTATGACGAGTGATTGGTGAAAATTTGGCGAAAATCGGATAAACGGTTCGGCCCCAGTGAATTTTTTAAAATTTCAAACAGCCATATCTCCGCCATTTTTTCGAAATTCAAAAATCGCCCTCGTTACATTCTTCATCACCGGCTAAGAAAATTTTGTGAAAATTTGGTGAAAATCGGATGAAAACTGTGGCCGTAAAGTGTTCCGGGAAAAAATGCTACGAACCGACGGCCGTCACCGCAGACAAAGTTGAGATCGGTAACGATCAATATTCGATATGACCCTCCGGGGTCTGGAAGACCCTTCCCCAAAAACCCGACGTCGAGGGTATCACAATAACTTCTTTAAGGAAGTTAAAAAGTTTGCAGAATCTGCAGGTTTTTAGGTATTCTTTTTAAGGCAAATGCTCGAGAAACCGTTTCTGTCTCATCTTCATTTAGTACCCTAAATCTACTTCAGGACAACTCAACTAACTTCAATAAATAAACTAGAAAACAAGAAGTTTTCCTTTAATTTTGAAGATTATTAGGCAAAAAAATGACAAAAATTTAAAATGGAAAAAAAAGTTGAATAATTTTAATCGAATAAAAGGCAAGTTAACAATAGAGTGACTGCAAGATAGTTTTATATTTATGTACAAACTAAGGCTTTGAGTGAACCAAAAAAAAAGGGAAGGAAACACTTCTTTTATTTACAAAAAAATCTAAATCCCAACATCATAACTACATTGGTTTTCTCTTTGTTTTTTGTTTCTTTTATATATAATTAAATAACAAAATTATTCGTAGACATCCTGTCTATCACCAACGTATCTAACGATATCGGCCGGCCTTAAAAGTCTTTCGGCGTCCACATCTGGAATTTCAAAGCCTGAAAAACAAGTTAGAAAAAAGGCTTTTTTATAAATTATTATCAATTTACCAAATTCATCTTCCATGGCCATTATGACCTCGACATGATCTAAGGAATCCAAACCCAAATCGTTGATGAAGTGCGACTCCAGTGTGAGCTAAAAAAAAAAAGTTTAGAAAACAAATTTCTAGAAATTCATAAATTATTTTATGAATTATTAATAATTTATTATTTATTTTAATGAATTTGGTGTAATTTTATCAAACTTAATTAAATTTTTTATGGATACCAAGATTTTATGAATATGATTACATGTTTTAGATGATATGCCCAACTATGATAAAAATTCTCCGTTACTTAAGTGATATCAGAAGTGGGATAGTCGAAGTCAGATAATCTTTTTTCAATTAACGCATAAGGTAATTTGTGAACAAATTACAATTTTTATAAAAAAATCAGATTTCAAAGAAAGATAATTAAAATTTCTGATTTTTAAGACAACTGAAATCGACTGAATGAGTTTATGAATTCATACTCTTTTCTTTCGTTGAATAAAATTTATGAATTTTTATAATTTACGAATACGAATGTAAGTTCATGGATATTCATAAGAATATATTCATATTATTCTTCAATATGAATTCGGTCAGGTCGTATTAAAGTCGCTGAAAGTACCTTCGTAGGGTCAATCTTATCGTAAAGTTTAAGAACGAGAAGAACTCTGTCCCTGATGAGCTCTAACGTGAGCGGCTCATGACTGCTGTAGGAGCGATTAGGTCCAACTAAATTATTCTGAAATAAAGAAAAAAGGAAGAAAAATTTAAAAATACCTTTTCAGCAGTGATTTTGTCATAAGCTTTGACAACGTTCAACACACGTTCTTCTATCTCGGCAATCTTGGCTTTGTCTACTTTTGTAGAAAAACGTTTTAAATCCAAATACTGCAGAATATTTAAAAAAACGTGTCTGTCATTTGAAAAGACGGTGGAGAAAAAAAAAAATGTCTTACCGCAGTCGGTGCTATCGGGTTGAGGCGAATTTGTTTGTGGTAGAGGCAATGCTGGATTCCGACGGCCGCCGTTTTCATCATTTGGCTTTTGAAAACGGACGTACTCCGCGATAAACTTTGCCTCAAACTCTGCATCAAAATTCCAGACATTTTTATTAAATTACCGACCAGAAAATAGAATTTCCGAAAATTCTTTTCTCTCGGTTATAACCAGCAGGAGGAGACTGACAAACTGCGATGCCTTTTCGATATTTCAAGATCTATCAAAAGAAATAGCTCATAAATAGATTTTTCAAATTTAAACACTTTCTTTACAGAATTTTAAATTCTTCAATTTCAAATTTAGACATTTTAGTCTTGAGCTTAAATTTGGGATATGACGTCATTGAGACCATATGCGGTCTTTTCTGTAACCTTCACATTTTGCTCCACTATCTTATCAATGAAGATTGTAGCTTCTATTTAATCTCTACCTTTTTGTCCTTGGCTCCTTTTTTTGGAAAAATTTATTCCTAGAAATTCACATGTTCTTAACTAAAAGTTTTGGCCCGGTTTTTAACAAATTCAGTCGTAAAATGTCCACGTTTAAAAGTGTTACTCATGTTATATTCGATTTGGACGGTCTTCTTTTAGGTAATATGGGGAAATTATAACCGATTAATTTTTAAAAATGTTTTAGATAGTGAGACAACGTACAAAGAGACTTTTGCTGAGGTGGTCGGCTCGTTTGGGAAAGTCTACACGCCGGAAGTGAGGCTTGCGGTTCTGGGTACTAAAGAGCAAGACACGGCGAAAAAGATTGTGGAAAAACTTCAACTTCCTATCAGCCCTGAGGAATTCATGAAAATCGCTAAAGAAAAACAGTTTAAAGTCATGGACAAAATACCATTGAAACCAGGTATTTTCTGGTCCTTTTTCAAAGAAGGAAATTATTGTAATACCCTCAATAGTCGATTTGTGATAACTGATAAGGGTTTACCAGGTCCTGTAGGTTCATTGGTCATCGGTTTGTCTATGGCGCCGCCAAAGTGTGTGTTGCTCCCTGTGTGTGTTAACCCTTTGAGACCGCAGGCGACTTTAGTTGCCATTCGCGCTTTTCGTTTGGAGACCGCTGGGCAACTTCAGGCGCCAGCGGAAGCCTCTCTAAAAATTTAATACCTTTGCTTCCCGTGGCACTAGCGACATGCAAAAACTGGCAATCTGTTGGGAAAGAAATGAACTACGTGATCACTCGTCGCTTTCTGTGCTTTGCTGGGCGCTGGGAGCGGTTGGGGAGAAGTGAGGGGCAAAGAGAGGGGAAAAGTGCTGCACCAGTAGCGCAGAGAATCTGGCGTCAGACGTGGTCTTGAAAGGGTTAAACATTTTCAGAAGAAGTTATTAGATTACCCTCCGTGTCTGGTTTTAGGGAAAGGGTCATCCAGACGCACTTTCTTTTTGAGAAAGGAAGTTATTGTAATACCCTCAAAAGACGATTTTGGGAAATGGGTCTTCTAGATACTGAAGGCTCAATGGCGCTGCCAAACAGTTAGTCGCCACTTTAACCCTTTCGAGACCGCAGGCAACTTTAGTTGCCATTCGCGCTTTTCGTTTGGAGACCGCAGGCGGCTTTAGTTGTCCAGCGGTGCCAGCGGAAGTCTCTCTAAAAGATTTAATACCTTCGCTTCCCGTGACGCTAGCGACATGCAAAAACTGGCAATCTGTTGAGGAAGAAATGAACTACGTGATGATCGCATCACTCGTCGCTTTCTGTGCTTTGCTGGCGCTGGGAGCGGTGGGGGAGAAGTGAGGGGCAAAAAAAGGGGAAAAGTGCTGCGTCAGAAAAGTGACGCGGTCTCGAAAGGGTTAACATTTTCAAAGAGAAATTATCAGACTACCCTCCATATCTTGCTTTAATTTGTGGGCAACCCAGGCGACTTTCTTTTCAGAGAAAGGGAGTTATTGTATTACCCTTGAAAGACGATTTTGAGAAATGGGTCTTCCTGATTCTGTTGGGTCAATTTTTTATGGCGCCACTTCAACCCTTTTGAGACCGCGTCTGACGCAGGATTCTCTGCACTTCTGGCGAAGCACTTTTCCCCTCTCTTTGCCCCTCACTTCTCCCCGACCGCACCGCTCCCAGCGCCCAGCAAAGCACAGAAAGCGACGAGTGATGCGATCATCACGTAGTTCATTTCTTCCCTAACAGATTGCCAGTTTTTGCGTGTTGCTAGCGCCACGGGAAGCGAAGGTATTAAATTTTTTAGAGAGGCTTCTGCTGGCGCCGCTGGGCAACTATAGTCGTCTGCAGTTTCGAAAGGGTTAACTTCTTCAAATAGAAGTTATTGGGTTATCCTCCATGTCTGGTTTTAAGGAGAGCGTCTTCCAAACGTACTTCTCTCTCTATAAAAAATTAAAAAAAAAATAAAAAAAGTTATTTTAATACCCTTGATTGACAATTTGGGAAATAGGCAGAATCTGTAGGATCAATAATTTATCTAAAGCGCCGCCTAAACGTTAGTTACCACTTTAATATTCTCAAAGAGAAGTTATTGTATTACCCTTAATAGCTAAAGAAAAATTTACAAAATATTATTGGAGTATGTACTTTCTAAAAGCAGTAGGTACTTCCTTTCTCAAAACAAAAGTTATTGTAGTACCCTCAGTTGACAATTTTGGGAAACGAGTCTTCCAGATTCTGTGGAATCTTATAATTTTTTATTTTCAGGTGCAGAAAGATTAGTCAAACATTTGTACGATAAGAAGGTTCCAATCGCTGTGGCGACCAGTAGTGGAGAGCAAAGTTTTATTTTAAAAACTTCACTTCACAAAGAACTTTTCTCTAAATTCCACCATGTTGTCAAAGGGAGCTCTGACCCTGAAGTCGTCAACGGGAAACCTGCTCCCGACATATTTCTAATCGCCGCTAAACGTTTCCCCGATAACCCCCACCCATCAAAAGTAGGTCTAAATAATTTTTGGCTTCATCATTATTTTTTTTTAGTGTTTGGTCTTTGAAGATGCTCCTAATGGCGTTCAAGGTGCCATCGATGCAGGAATGCAATGCGTCATGGTTCCAGAAGACTATATTCCAGATGAGCTTAAATCAAAAGCCACTCTTGTCATCAAATCTCTTTTAGACTTCTTACCTGAAAAGTTCGGCTTGCCACCATATTGAAAGTGTTTTCCCTCTTTCATAATAGAAAATGTAAGTTTCGTTCAACATTTTATGGGGCCACTATTTTCTTTTACGCCTTAAAGTTACCTATTTTTCAATTCATTTTAATTTAAAAAAAATTTCACCGGTCATAGACCATTTTTAAAAGCTTTGTGATCACTCATTTTAATTCTGAATTTTCATTAACGCACTATTCACAGTCAATTATCGAGTGTTCGGTATAGAAAGTAAAAACTAGATTTTAATTCTAAGTTCTATGTGGAATACCACATTCTGCTTACTTTTAGCATAAAATAGATCTGAGTAATAGAGAGTCAATAAGCAGGAATTTTAGTGAATGATTTTCCTTTCTTTGCTCTCTCAAATGGTGATCTAGGAAACAGGTGAAGTTTTGGTGTTCACAAACCAGAGTACAGTGTAATCGTAATCATATTATTTTTGATTATGATTACAATTTACTGATAGGATTCTAATTTTCCAGAAAATTGTAACTTTTTAAACAATTTTTTTAAAATCGTACTTTTTATGATTTAAAAAAATTGTATGTACATAGTTTTTGACAAAATTATTGAAAAAGTCATTTTTTAAAATAATGATTCATAAAATTTATGATTTTCTTGAAAAAGGAATAAAAAAAAAGATTTTCGGCAGTGCAGGACGGAATGGACATTCTTACCTTCCTGCATACTCTGACCAATAGTATATAAAAAAAAAAAAAAAAAAAAATTGCAGCTCACAAAAAATTTGAGTGATCAATAAATGGAATGCACTTCACCTGATTCATGTTTATTGTTTCTCTGTTTTTATACTCATAAATTTTAATGTCTTCGACATTTTTAAAACAATCGCTTTGACCTTTCTAGTCTACAATTTTCGTCCAAAGGGAAATTTAAAATATGCATTCCCTTATAGTCATCCTTCATTTAATTTCATATCAAACTTAATATTTTTTTATCATATCCAGATATATTTTTAAAGAAAAATCTTATTCTAAATGCACTCCTTTTGATGTTATGAAAATAGTTTTAGTTGATTTTAGTTGCCTTGTTAACTGTAAAAATTTAACATGTGATATGTTGTTAAGTAGAAAAAAAAATTAAATGGAAAAGTCCTTTGATGCTTTTTTGAGCTTAATTTGAAATTTTCATGGACTTACAATGCTCAAAATTGTAGGATCGCTTTCGGTCCTGAAAGCCTTGATGAAAAATCTGAGAACTTAAATGCATTTCGTAGTAAAATAACTTTCAAAGCTTCTGTTTTCCCCGGTAGTGGCATGGATTTTGCTTATAGCATTTAGGACTTAACCTTTTATTTTTTAGATTCTTAACTAAAAAATTGTAGTTTATTTGGATTATTTTCAGTTAATAATGTTAAAAATAAAAATTAAATGTTGAAATTTCTTTTTTTTTTTTAAATTTCCAAAGACTTTTAGGGATTAAAAAATCAAAATGTTTCATCAACGTCTTTATTACTCCCTTCTTTCTGGATTGGAGGATGGGGGATTCTGAAAATATTTTTATTTTTTTATTTTTTCTATCTAGCAAAGGGCTACATTTTATTCAACAAGAATAGAGTTTTTCAAATTAAATACGAACTTACAATTTATGGAGTCTATAATTAAAAAATAATATTAAACATTTCTTTTTTTAAAATACTGTAAATTATTCAGTCTTTGTTTTAAAAAATAAATATTGCGTCTAAAACCAGAAGGTAAAAACTAGCCACTACTGTTTTTGTTTTTTGTTTGAAGATTCGTCTAAAAAACAAGGATAATTAATGAAGTTGAAGAGAATTTCGTACTTAGGTGCACATGATAGTGGGAGACAATAAATCTTGCTCGGTGGCCTGTCGGATTTTAACAATGATCGTATTCTCGTATTCGCCGCTTGAGACTAATTTCACTGTTGAAACTCCACACAAAACGGTTTCCGATGTTGGCCCTATTAACAATTTTTAAAAGTTTATGTTTATTATAAAATACTTGGGTAAGTGTCGACTCCGCAGAAGGTATCAGCTTCTTTTTGTTTTGGTAAAGCCAGATCATCTCCACCGCTTACTTCAAGATAATCTTTGCTTCCGGATTCTTTGCATTTTCTCATCGTTCCTGTCTCTCGTTTTATAAATCCTGGCACTGTTTCACCGACGTTGAGCGAAAGGATGGAGACATGTATCGGGTAAAGGGCCATCAGGCTGCAATTCGATGATTTCCCATTTGTCCTAACTATATAAACATCTTCCAATCCGTCGACCAATATGTTGCAGGCTAAAAAGTAACAAACTTATAAATCATGAGGTTAAAAACACTAATTGGATAAAATTTAAAGGTGTCCTTCGGCTACAAATCCCATTCGAATTGATGGCCTTGTTTTCCTAAACTTGTTTGACTAAACGCTCTTTTCATTAATTATGAAGTCTGAACTGATAAAAAATTACTTACGTGAGGGGTTTTTGAGGAAAGTTACTTTAAAGGAGAACCCTCTTGATCGTTTCGGTACTCTGTATTGGATTAAAGCAGCATTTTGGGAAGTGATAAAAACCTTCGAAGGCGGGGTGAGGCCGCAGAACTCCGAAACCCTTTCGTCAAGCGGGAGCGGATGGTCTGCCACCGAAGGGAAATAACCGCCGTTCAACTCCCAACCGTCGACGACCTAAAATAAATTGTTTAATATCTAAAATTATTTGTTCATTTACCGCGACAAGACCACCGGAATTACAAGGGACGTCCAAATGGTCAAACATTATTTCGACGACTTGGTTTGGCTCTGCGACAACATAAAAGCCACAGACAGTCGGATCGTTAGCAGTAGCCTTGTAGTAGTAGTGTCCCTCAGTACTCGCCACGTGAAAACAATCTAAAATAAACAAAATAACGCCCTAATGTATTACAACACAAGTTACTTGGTTATTTAACCTAAAAAAGAAAGTCGCCATATTGTGACGACACTGGGAAGCTCAAAAACTTTAGTTCACTTTTTAAACGCTAGGCAGGATTCACGGTAAAAAACATGGGAGGGCGCACAAAAAATCCCTTGTTTTCTCATTGGCTAAGATCTTTTATATTTCGCCGCGTTAGTTCTAACACCGGATAAGTCATTTTTTATCAATTTTGAGTTAGGCATTGTTTCTGATGGTAAATTTTGTGGTAGATCGAATTCCGTTGGTAGTTTAACCCTATTACCAACAGAAAACGCGTAGTTCACGGTTTAGCCAACAGGTGATGCATTGATTCTAATGAGAAATTAATCCGTATTTTGGAAACCTGAAAACCTTGGAAAAATGACTTGTCCGGTGTTAGAACTAACGCGACGATTTCATTCTTTATTCGTTCCTGTCCCCAAAATGTGACGTGTTAAAAAATCAGTTTACTCACATAACCAAGGTTAGCTAACCTCTACTTTTGGAAGCAACTGCTTCCATTATCATCTAAGAACACGAATAGTTTTAAGTAATTTTATTATTCCGCCATTACAATGAATTGGATTTTTGTTAATCCTCTTTAAATGATCTTATTTACATTGAAATCCCAGTAATCACGGTTTTAAAATGTTGGAACTTGTCCTTTATATCCTCGCTTTTTATGGGCCGCAGTTAAACGCAGTAACGGACCGTAAAGTGTTGTCCGCCTAAATCAACACATTAGCGTTAATTGTCCCCGCTTCAGGCGTCATATAAATCAGGGACGATTAAATTTCATGCGAAATCCGCCTTTAGGCTAGGGAAAAACTGAAAATCCGGAGATTAAACGAAACTTTTAGAAGACTCTTTGATGACCTCATTGGAACTTCATCTCATTTTAGTTATCAAAATGTCCAAAATATTTATCCAAAAATCAAAGTAAATCTTTATAGAGATGTTATTTCAAGAAATTTTTAGATGGCTGTATCGAGTATCTAATTAAAGACTCTCGGAGGTATTCAAACCCTCCCGTTTGTGTTCTTAAGTGCTTAATTAACGAAGATGATCCAATTAATTTCCATCATCTTCCCCTTTATAAAATTTTATTGTTTAATAGATAAAGAAAAAAGTAATAAAATGTTTAAATTAGATCAACCTACCTGTAATTAGATTCTCTGTAGATCGTTTTGTTTTGACCCCACTTAGGCCGCTTCTTACTTTCTGAAATAAGAGAAAATTGAGATTAACGGCGTCACATTTAATTTTCTTTTCTTTTATTGCGTCTGGACAAGACGTTTTTCTTGATCCTCTGTTTAAAATCAACTTACGAAATTTCACATTAAAAATGATATAAAAAAAGGAGGAAATGAACTTTTTTTATTACAAAAAGGATAAAAGGGTTTTTATTGTTTTTTAAATAAAAGATTTTTTTTCCTCAAGCTTTTTCCATCCTATAAACGTATTTTCGAGGATAATTCGATTTTGAGTCGAGCGCACAGGTTCTCTTTTTACCGTTTTCTTAAATATACAAGTCCCTTTGTTTATTAGTCGTTTCTCTGTAGAAAAGTATTTAAATTTTAATGCTCGTTATTTGTAAGCAAATTGCTATTTAAATTAATTACCTTTGTCTTTCGTATTATTATTCATAAATGAATTAATCTTTTTAAACTTAATTGTTTTCTTAATTAAGGGCCATTGGGGAGGGACAATGGGACCGTTTCCTACGCCCTCGAAATTCCCAGAAAATAAAAAGTCTGAAAAGGGCATTTCTAGGCCAAAAGATAGTTCAATTTTTGACTTAAACTTTTTTTTGTAATTTGTTTTTAATCCGCATTAATAATTTATATTCGCCATTAGAAATTTGGAAGAAGGATCATTTCCGATTCAGACATAGAATACCAACGAAGACTAATGCGTCCGAAAGAAAGGACGCCATTAAAATTGAATCTTCTCATCAGCTCCAAATGTTTCAAATCGTAACGCGTAAAAGAATCCCCCGTCGATTTTCCGTCCGAAAACCCCCTTTAATACGTGCCATGATTCTTGAAGTCACGTTCAGTCCCAATTTTTTTGTTTATATAAAAGATGTTATTGAAAAATGTTTACTCTCAGCACCCGGAAGCAAAAATAATATTTGCTGACCTATTTTTTTGCATTTAATTTTATTACGGGTGTATTCCGCAAAGGTTTATTTCAATTTCAAATTTAAACCAATAATGGAGGATAATGGAGATTCGAGTCAGGTGAGTCATAATTTAAAAACCAATAATGAGATAAGTGAGTGGCTCTATCTCTTGGGGAACCATTGGATACAGCTCCCTCTATATCCTTGAACTCTTTTAGGGGATAGAAAATGACTGTGGTAGAGGGAATAGCTCTCCTGACGAGGCTTTTTAACCCGAAACTAGTCGTGATACCCATTATCACAGTCATTATTGGTTTAATTTTTTTTAAACTTCCTTAAAGAAGTTATTGTGATACCCTCCACGTCTGGTTTTTGGGGAAGGGTCTTCTCTCCCTGGAGGGTAAAATCGAACATTGATCTTTACCGACCTCAACTTTGTCTGTGGTTCCGGCCGGCCGTAGCATTTTTCCGGACATTTTACTGCCAAAGTTTCCAACCGATTTTCACCAAATTTTCACACAACCTTCCCGAATATTTGAACAAGAAATTTTCGTCTGCGATTTTCGAATTTCGAAAAAATGGCGGAGATATGCACGTTTGAAATTTTAAAAACTGTGCTGCGGCCGAACGATCTGTTTTTCACCAAATTTTCACCAAAATAAATACTCCTTATATTTTTTAAAAATTTTTGGTGTAAAAAAATTATCTATTTTCCACATTAATTATCATTTTAGAAGCGAGAAATTTCATACGTCCACCCATTACGAGAGGGACCTCCCTTGGCCAAAATCCCATTATTTCTACCTTGATACTTAAAAAAAAAATTCGAAAAAAAAATCTTAGAAAATCATCGATAAAAAAGCTCAAAAAAAAGTAAGGTTCAAAAATTTTCAGAAAAAACAAAAACTTAGAAAATTTTCAGAAAAAAAAAAACCAAAAAACTTCCCTTACCGTGATTCCCCTCCTTTGTACTTCCCGCTCCGTTATACTTCACCTCCCTTGTACTTCCCCCTCCGTTATGCTTCCCCTCCCTTGTACTTCCCCCTCCCTTATACTTCCCCTCCGTTATACTCTCCTCTCCTATATTTTTTTTTACTTCTCTTTAAGGAAGTTTTAGTTGGAAGCTCTTCAAACAAGTACTTTTTTTTACTTCCTTAATTTCCCTCACAATTAGTATTTTTACTTGTCCACAAATGTCTGGGATGTGTTCTGTCAATTATTTCGGGATTTAAGAGCCGCAAGAAAGAGTCCCTTATTTATTTTTTTATTGTTAAAAAAGAATTAATTAAGGGGATGTGTTTTTTTTCTCATCCTAATTAGATTTTGATTAGCCGGGTTAACTGTTTAATTTGTCCGGTGCCTTATTAAATTTCCGCAATTTCGAGGAAATAGATCGGTTTTAAGGGTGAAAATTGGGTTTTCCGTGTTAAATAAAAGGGCGGAAAGTGAATCTACGACGGACGCGGTCAACTCTGCGGGTCGCACGCTCCAGGGCTGTAAGTGAAACGTCCACTAACTTAATTAAGGTCCTGACCAAGGTCTGCGAATTGAATTTTTCATTAATATGTATGGACTAAAAAATACGATTTGAATTCTGAAATTGGTACAAGAAAAACATGGATAATTTATTCAGATTTGTTCGTAAATTTTTTTTCCTTTTCTTTTGAAAGTAGTATGAGGTTGCCTAATGATTTCGTTATCAATTCTGAAGTTCTTATCATTTTTTCCTTGGGGGTGGGGGGGATTTATGCACCCTAAAAGCCTCTAGAGACCCCTTCATTTAAAAAAAAAAACGAGTAGTGACCGGGAATATGCAACGAATTTACAGTTTCCTGCGATATGGAGGTTACAACACGGTTATTTCTCAATAAAATAATCGATTGTTTTTTAATCCAAAAGATATCATCGATGTATAAACTTAACCGGTTTAGTATATACATCGATGAAAGATATAGTCATAGTTGGAATACCGGCTCTGGCATTTAAATAACGATTTGTTATTGTGGGTATTTTTTTATTGGCTATGGCGTAGTAAAAAGATGAATAAAACAAAAGAATTTAATATAAAAGAGAGGCGTTAATTTAATAGGAGGCCTCTAAAACTTACATAGGGGAGTAATAGCCGGGGACCAACTGTTTTACCCCTAAAAGGACGGCGGAAATAATAGGAAACTTAACTCCTTCTGCGGCTTTTATTGCGCTTGTAAACATTGTTCTCCCCTTAGAGTCAATATTGGCGTTGAAGCAATTTTCCAAAATGAAAGAGCGAATTTTTTTTGCGCCTCGAGATTTTTTAATAAAGAAAATTTTGCGGTTATAACTCAAAATAAAAGGGTTTTAGGTTTTATAAATGGAAATACATATTGGGTTGAATCCTTGGGGAAATTAACGTTTCACTTCGCATGTTAGAGACGTTATTAAGGAAGAAAACCGTAAAAAGGCTTGAGTACTAACATGCTTAGGTACGTAATAGGCCATTTTCCACCCTCGTGCGTCATTATTGAATCCCTTGTTATTTTACATCTTCTTTCGTTAAAAAAATGAGGTTAAACGGGCCTGTCTTCACACGCAATTCAAGACCTGTCAATTCTCATTCTTTATGCTATAATCTGAAGGCCAATTTATTTCGAGCTGACAAAATTTGACAGAAAACCCAGTTCTTCATATCTTATTATTTTTGACAAACAGAAGGACTGGAAGGTTCCGGAAAGGGGCTTCATCCGATTTTTACCAAAATTTCAAAGATTCTTCCATCCACTGCAATCTTCAAAGAGACGAGAGCTTGTTTCGTATTTCTCAAAAATGGCAGAAATACGCCCGTAGAAAATTTTGGTTAATGCGATACGGCCGTACTATTTGTCCGATCTTCACCAAATTTTCACCAAATACAGTAGGCAGAAATTTGGGGTGATATGGCCCGTTCCCCGATACCCATACATGAAACTAACTTAAGACGTAAATTTTTTTTTCTGTATCCTAATACTGAGAAACGAAGGAAAAAGTTTTGTATATTTTGAGCAAAATCTAATTTGTTTAAATAAAACGTAATTTAAACTTAGCCCGTATAAAGTTGAACTGCGGCCGCTGTTTTGGATCCAACATCCATCCCACACTTCGATCGCCGTTGTTAAAACGGCTAAAGGTGGGTTGGGAAATATGGGAAACTTTACCCCAAGACATCGCCTACGGACGGTTATCGAGGGATTTTACATGATCCCTAATTATAAAACTTTTTTTAAACAATTTATTTTTGTTGATTAGAAACAATCATCGCTTCTGACCAATTTACTTTTCCCTCTATAAAAGACGATTGGGGCGTAAAATTCGAAAATGATAACATTGGCCTTATAAATCCATTTTTATTACGGACTTATCTGATTGCATCATATGGTCAACGTGGAAAATATGATGGATCTTGTTTTTTCTTAATGAGAATAATCAAAGTTTTGATACAAGTTTTTAGCATACCCCGGGGGTTTTTTCAAAATTAAAAAATTCCCCAAAATACGAAAAATCAATTTTCAAAAGATCGTTTGGAGGACCAAAAATCAAAAATCCTCACCGTCCTCTCCGTCGACTCCCAGGCCAAAAAAAATTTCAATTATTTATTTTTTAAGAAACCAGGCAACCTCCTCAACCGCCGGAAATACGCTAAAAAGTTCCTTCGTGGGCAGTATAAAAAAGGGGCATTTCAATAAAATATCCATGAAAATTAAGATTGGGTGAGTAAAGGAAATTGAAATGGAAATCCGGCCGTAGCATATTCCATTTTCATCCTCCTGGCTTAAAACCATCTTTTATCGCGAGTTTCCCAAATCGAGCGTGAATAATTCATGAACATAAACGTCTTATGAGGAAGCAATGAGATATCACCGAAAATCCCTCTTCGCTGTATCCCTTTAATCTTATAGATAAGCGGATTAAAAGTTTTATAAAATGAATAGAAAGTAAAAAAGCAAAATTTAAAGCGAAACTGACCCCTTTTATTTTTTAATTCGTATTAATTCTGGAAGGTATAATAAGTGAGAAGACCTACTTGTTGCGCTCGAGGGGAGAGTCGACCTCTTCATGAACCGCCAGGGGAGGGACGAGTGAAAGCGGAACTTCCGTAGAAGCGAAATTCCCCACACGGCGAATCAAAGGATTAATCCTTTTCAGTACGGATTAAGGGATATTTCCCGATCTAATCGAAAAGGACTTAACAATTTTAACCGAAAACGTTTCATTTTGAAAACTCCATGGGCTAAAACTAAGATTTTTCCTCCTTTTAATTACGATTTCGTAATTTCTCGATGGAGTAAAAATTTATCCTCTATGCCTCATCATCTTAACGTAATTCTACCATATAAGATTTTCCTTATAACAATATTTTTCGAGCGTATAAAATCTCTAGCTAATTTACTGTTAAAGGCTTCGAACACCCAGTAAATATTTAACCTCCTATCAATCTCATACAAAATAAACACCTGATAACGAGATCCTCTATTATTAGGCATTTTAAAAAAAATTGGCTTTAAGGAAAAAGTGGGTTTTCCAAAGAGGTAGGTTTTCTTTGACCAAAAAGGGGCCAAAGACATCCGGACCGGTGAAGCTGTCCGGTCATGCGGGAGTGTAGATCTCATTTTCTTTTCAAAATCTGCCTCTAAGGAAAATAAATTCTTCTCTTTTGACGTCATCGGGGGCTACTTAAAAAGTAGAAATAAAGTACGCCAAGGCTTTCTCAAACTTTTTTTTTCTTGTAGGATTTCTAAGTCTTATTTCTTTTTAAAACTTCAATATTTTCCCTCCATATCTTTTAAAATATAACTAAAATTAGGCCTTCCGAAAAAAAAATTTTTTTTTTGTTATGTTAACTTCCTTAAAGAAGTTATTGTGATACCCTCGGCGTCGGGTTTTTGGGAAGGGTCTTTCAGACCCCGGAGGGTCAAATCGAATCTTTTCCGATCTCAACTTCGTCTGTGGTTCCGGCCGGCCGTCCGTAGCATTTTTTTCCGAAACACTTCTCCATTATATTTTTTAAGAATTTTCGGAGTAAAAAAATTGCCACTTTTTAATTATTATTTTTAGTAGGGAGAAATTTCGTACTTCTACCCATTACGAGAGGCATATCCCTAGGCCAAAGAGCTCATTATTTCTACCTTGACACTTAAAAAAATTTTCGAAAAAAAGGACGAAAAAACTTCCCCCTCCGTTATACTTCCCCTCCCATATACTTCCCCCTCCATTGTACTTCCCCCTCCTATTTTTTTACTTATCTTTAAGGAAGTTTTCGTTGGAAGCTCTTCCAGTACTTTTTTTATAAAATACGAAAAGGAAGTTTAAAAAATTCGAGTTTTTTTTCTTTAATCTTATTAAAATAATAAAGAAAAACGATTTTCTGAAAAATTATAAAACCCGAAAAAATAATTTTTCCCCCAAATAGGGTCATTTTAGAGCCTTAAAAAACCGTCTGTCGAGGGTATCATCTTTAAGTAGGTTTAAAAAAAATGACGTCCTCTTTTAACTACTAAATGGATATAAACTAAAAATAGGTTGTGTAAATATTGGATAAAGGTTGTATGTAAAGAAATTATTTATAGAATGATGCGAATTCGATGAATCAACAGAAATTCCGTGTAAAACCATAATTTTCGTTTTCCCGATTGAATGAGAAATACGTTGAAGTCTATTTTCATATCGCCGGCTCTTTTCATTGATTTGTAAATTTGAACGGATGCCCCAGTTCATCTTTCCGGAAGATCTAGTTTCGGACCCTTTTCTTTTCAATTTAAATTCAAAATAAAAAAAAAAAACAGAGAGAAAATAATGACCCTGCGGTAGCAGGGACTAAAAGGTAGATTTCTTTTCATGATTAAAATTAATATGTATAAATACAAAATATATAATTATGTTATAAAAAAAATGATGATATAAGAAAAATTGCGCCACTGAGCCCCTATTTTCATTTTCGACTTTTTAGGTAGATTTATAAAAACCTTTCGAAGCGAATTTCTTACCGATTTGAATCTATAAACATACAGAATATAATTTTAATAGACTTATCAAATGTCACAAACATACCGCAATTTTTTAAGTTCTTGGTCATAACAATGGTCGGCCCAAGAAGTCGCCAACTAATAAAAAATAAAAAATCTACCGAAAATTGAGCCCCTAGAAAAACATCTGATAATTTTATTAATAAAATATTTAATAATTTCCCGGTATAAATTCAAATTTTTTTTAAAGTTTAGCTAGTTCAATATTTTGCGCCTGCCTCGTCCAAACCTGCTTTAATTAATTTTTTACACGCCCTCGCAGAGGTCTTAAAGTTTTTTTTTGCAAAAGGACTAGGATTTCAAAAGAAAATGCCAATTTTGTCTTTTAAGCCCTAAGTAAAGTAGGTGAATCGCTGGTCCGATTTCAGCCATTAACGAACTCGTCCGAGCTATTGAGATAAAAACTCTAAATACCGGATATCGTCACCCTCACATTAAAATTGCTCCAGTTATCGTGCTAATATATACATATGTATATATATAAACTTGGTACATTACAATAGGTAGATTTTTGAAGAAAAGAAATCTACCTAAAAAGGTCTGCAATAGTAAACTGAACATAAAACCTCTTAAACATGGGACGCCCTCTTTTTTTTTCCCCACTTTACTTTTTCGCTTTCCACACTCTAACTTTTTCAATCGTTTACACGAGTAGGACGCAAAATAAAAGAAAACTTTCTAAATAACCTACTAAACTTTTAAATCTGCTGAGGGGGACCCTTAAATCCCATACGTCCTGAAAAAATCCCAACTCTTTTTAAATGATCTACGAGAAAATCCGACTTAAAATTTCGGCCAAAAAAATCCAGAAAAAAGAGTGTTTTTGGCGGAAAAAAAGGCTGGAAATTCCAAGGGAAGTATAGGGTTAAAATCTAGGGAAAAGAGGATGTCTCGGCCAAAATACCGAAGAAAAAGCCTAAAAATTTGGGGGAAAAACCAAAATCAAGTTATAAGCGGAGGTTTTCCTGCCTAAAGAATAACCCAAAATTCCATGCAACTTTTGGACCAAAAACTTTTCAAATTAAAATGAAAAACGTCCCAAAAAATAGGGATTTTGCAAAAAAAAATCCGATACTCGGGCGAAATACCGATGAAAGCGCCTAAAAATCCAGTAAAAAAGGGCTTCCACGGCCGGAAAATCGATTAAAAACAACCCCCTAAAAGTATGGGCGAAAAAATTCCTCAATTGAGGGTTTTTTGGAATAAAAATCGTTAAAAATAAAAAGGAGTCCCAAAATCCAGGTTAAAAAGGGGATTCCCTTTTAAAACATCGAGAAAAATGCCCAAAAACCAAGTAAAAAGCGGATTTCTCATCCAAATAACAGACTAAAACGCCCAAAGATCTCATAAAAAGGGTCAAAAACCAAAAATTTTACTACTGCTCATTTTATTACTACTACTGTGATAGAGGGAATAGCTCACCTGACGAGGCTTTTTAAGCCGAAACGCGTCGTGAGATACCCGTTATCACAGTCATTTCTTCCTCTGTTATTGGTTAATTGTTTGATATTAAAATCAACCCCCTTGCGGAATACACATGCAATAAAAATTAAAATGTAAAAAAAAAATTCACATTTCATTCGGAAACAACGGGAATCTTACATTTGATAATTGAGGCGCTCCGAATACGAAGGGCGAACTCGACATCGGACAAATTTATTTTTTTCATTTCCAGATTCTAGACCTTTTGAAGAATACACCCATGTAATTTTTATATTGAGTTTCCCCTTTTTTCCCCTTTAAAATACGTAAAAACCGATATGCGGCAAAGCTCCACTCTCAACCTTTTTTATTTAATTTTTTTTTCTTTTCGAGATTTGGTGATTTTTAAAAAACCCTTTTCTCTACGATTCTATGATGATTCTAAAATCTCGCCACGAAAATTCCAGAGAGTGACTTTTCTGTCGAGTTCGCCCTTAACAGAAAACTTTAAAATGCGAATATCTCGAAACTACGTTTTGTCGAGTTCGCCCTTCGTATTCGGAGCGCCTCAATTATTATTATCTCAACATCGTCGCCATCATCAATCAAATAAACATCAAGTTCAAGACACACATAATTATTACAATTCAATCAAACAGGAGGGCAAACACTCTTGGGAATCGAATTACTATTTGAAGGAACTAGGTCCAGGAAACTCGGCTCCTCTCTGACCTGCCAATAAAACGTAACTAAGCGATTAATTGCGCCTTTTTCAACAAAAAAAACGTTTTCTGAATACAAATTAAGATGGAATTTAGATTCTTAGTCAAAGAAAACTTTTAAATGGATGCCATTTGTCTTAAGTTATTTTTTAGTTTAAAAAAGTTTAAAAAATGGACTGACATTATTTCCTTTATTGACATGTCCCTGTCCCATAAGTGTCTGGAAGTTTCCAAGAGTAATTTATCACATACGCCCTTTTTAGGGAAAGGGTTTCGTCAAGTTCCAACCTTTCAATATGAAAGAGTGAATAAGGAGCTTTTATTTTCAAAAAAAGTATGAAGCACTTTTTAAGAAACCTCTCGAGCAGCCCTTCAAAAGTTTTTAAGTTGTTTATCCTAGAGAAAGAAGTGCTTGGAGGCATCTTTTAAAAAGCGTATTTTTCGATATATCGAGAATATTTAATGAAGGATTAATAACTTCCCAGACTTCCTTGTCGAGTGAAAAAGCCGTTGAATAAATTAGAAAATTAAGATCGTCGTTTTTCCTTTAGTTTAAACTAAACTTTTTCTCAGTTTTTCAACTCAAAATGTTTATAATAACGTCTGAACGTCCATTGTGCTCGGAGAAAAAAACAAACAAACGCTACATCAGGAATGCGAAAGACACAAAAGGTTCGGAAATCTTCATAAAAATTTCCCTTCGCCTTTTGCATTTTATAACTCGCTGTTTATTCACTTCTTGATTTGTTTCCTCATACAAATTTAATTTAGGAAACAAATATTTTAACTTGAACACAACAACGAAACACGTCACCCAAAAATTCAATTTCCTTTTTAGAACGTTAACATAAACTTTCGTAAATATACCTACATATATCTAAACAAAAATTTTATTTATTAAAACTTTGAAAATGGTTTTCAAGCCCACTCGTTTGTCAAAATTTAAAGCGAATTTCCCGTGGGAAGAGGAGAGATTTTAAGCATTTTTTCCCGAAAACACTCCCAAGAATTTTTCTGCATTTTCGTTCGTCCATCCAGGACCGAGGAAAACTCCAAGAAATCCATTTTTGGAGTTTTCCTCGGTTTATCGCCCGAAAAAAAAATTTTTTAATTGGTATTCCAGCAATATCCACACTTTTTTACTGGAAAAAACTTTTTCTGGAATTTAGACATCCAAAAATTAGACATCGATAATTAAAATGAATTTTTTAAAATGTTTGGAGCGTTATAATGAAAAAACGCCATATTTTTGGACCTTTTTTTCAGCTTTGGAAAAATTAAAATACCCGGGATTTTCTGGAGTTTTGTTCTACCTTTTTTGGCACGATTTTTGAGTGCTTTGGTCCCCTGGAACACCCCTTTTTAAATTTTTGCCCTTTTGATTCCCTCATTTTTACGCTTAAGAAACCTTTGTTTTATGGGTTTTGGAGTGTTTTCCTCGTTTTGTTGTCCCTAAATCCCTATTTCACGCCATTTCCCTTTGTAAAAAAAAAAAAATTTTTGGTCGTCCCTTTTCACAGAATTTTGGAGTCTCTTCCTCAGTTTGCACAAAAAAAACTGGATTTTCTGCCCCCCTCTTTTTTGCTGAATTTTTGTTTTTCTCTGAAATCCCCCTTTTTACGTTAATTCTCTTGACGTTTTTCTCAGTTTTAAAGAAACCTTCTATTTATGGGATATCTAGAGGGTTTTCCCTAAAGACCACTGGGGCTACTCCACGGTTTTTCTCCCGAGGAACCTCCTTTACCGGAATTTATGGTTTTTTCTTCGATAATTTTTTTTCCCAGGGAATAAAATCGAGAGAAATGTCGTCTTGTAAATTCTTTTTAGGACATTATTAGTTTGAATGTCTTCCATCACTTCGACAAACTGAGATGTCAACGTTGAAAATTAGGGCGCTAGTCCGTTAGAAATCAAATAAGTATAAAAACCAAACGATTGACCTATGACACGTGAAGCAACTTCTAGAACACATATCGAATGCCCTTAAAAATAAGAACTTTTTTTTATTTCATGGCAATTTATTTTAAGAGGAAACCTCAAAAGACTTTCTCTCTCCCCAATTGTTTATCGTGTCCGATCAAGGGTGGGATTATTTTCTTTCTAGCGTCGGGTCTTTTACAACTGTGACGCGATAATAAATTTCTCCTTCAGCGTCCCCCATATAAACCAAAAACTTCGATTTTCCCCCCAAAAAAAAAACAAAAAACTGCAAATCTCTTTTTTATCCTTGAAAAAAATGTGAACATCAAAAACAAATTTTTTTGGCCTTAATTTGACTTTATTAATTTTTTTTCTTTTTCTTTTACTACTCACAGGGAATGGGGAAGCAGTGGCTGTGGTTAGCATAAAGATGAGTATGGCACTAGAAATCATCTCGTCTCTCTGGCTACTGCTCTTAACTGGAGGGTTGGACAAGCTCCCTCCTCCTTTAAATACACCCTCATCCCCACCATACCTCCGCCTCCGAAACCACCTCTATTTTATTTATTTAAAATAAAAAAATAATTTATTTATTTAACCAACAAAAAATTTTAAGAAACTTATATAAGCAGAAGAAAAAAATTTGCCTAAAAAAAGAAAATTTCTTTCTACCTCTTTAAAAAAATCCGTTTTATTTTTCTTATTTTTTAAACATTATATTTTTAATCTATCTAATTTGATGGATAAAACTCCCTCTGGATTTTCCACTTTAATCTGTTGAGTGCAATCCATTAGTTATTTTTAAACGTTTATTATAAACTTCCTTAAAGAAGTTATTGTTTTACCCTCACTTTTTGGGTTTGGCTCTAAAGATCTATACCGATCTCAACTTTGTCTGTGGTACTGGCCGGCCGTAGCATTTTTTTAAAATGTGAGACGTTCACAAAACAGGCATTTCCGCTTATTTTAATTTTTTAGATATAGTAGGGAAAAGCATGTGACGTTCACCACGGTCGAGACTGGCATCCCTCCGCCAAAAAGAAAATAAAAACCTTGGAAATTTTAAAAACTTATGCTTCCCCTCCTTTATACTTCCCCCTCTTAGCAGGAAGTTCACTTCCAGGTTTTCCTTTAAAGAAAAGTCTTTCCAGGCTAATATTTTTTGTTTGAGAAAAAATTTCCGATACTGAAGGGATGATGTATCGGATTCCTCTAATAATTGTAATCTTTCTCCTTTTACTCAAACGGATAAGCGACATAGACGTGGGCGAGCTATGACGTAAGAGATATACCAATTAAGTTTTAACTCACCTGATACATTCAAACCCTTTGGAATACTTTAAATTTATGCAAATAAATTATTCAACAATCACAATGTTTCCTGTCATATTTGTACTTTTCAACTGTAATAATTTAAAGATTATTCCTGCCATCCGGAGCACTCCAAAAATTTGAAACTTCTCGCCCTAAATGGTCTTTAATAATTTAAAAAGAAAAAAATTGACGAAAACGTGAATGACGTCATGATTACCTCCACTTTTGTGACGTTTGTATCTAAAATTGTTCCATAAAATATCCACTAAATCACACAAATTATCCGATATTTTTAGAACCCCCTTGAGTTTACTTACTTTTTCGTCGTTTTTATACCCTTATAAACCTATTAAAGGAAAAAGAGCTTTCAAATAAAAATAATTTTATACATAATTGAAGTTTAAATTATATCTTTTAAATTTTTGTTTTTGAAACTGAAAATTTAAAAGTTTCCCTTTACAAATGAACGTTCGTAATTCAATTTCCTTAAAATTAGGTCCCGCAGAGACCCCACTTAAGCGAAATGGTTTATTTTATTTCTATCTATAATTTTTACAAGGTTTTTTTAAAGGAATGTCCAGAAAAATTTTGTATATTTTTTATTGTTTTTCATTTTTTGAAATCTCTTCTTCTTTTATTCGGTCGAAATCCGTGCTATTTTGGTCGTTTTGATTTTTTTGCATTTTCATTCTGTTTCTTTTGAGTCCTCCTCTTATTAGGTTCATTCTGGAATTTTCTTTAACGTTTTGTTTCCAATTCAAGAGACGGCCCTGTTGAAATTTTTTTTTTTTTTCTATTTAGAATAGAGCATAGAAGAGGGAACAAAAGAATCGTAGCTGTAGCTTCTGAGGAAGAAAACTAAATTGGAAGAATAAGAAAAGCGCAGGCAATCAAAAGGTTATTTCTGGGGGGGGGGGGGGGGGCTCTTTGAGGGTTTTTTTAAGACAAAGTATAGTGGAAAACGCCAAAAAGCCCAGTAGGTAAAAAGTTGCTCGCCCAAAAAACAGAGGAAAACTCTTTGAATCGGGTAAAAATCGTGTCTTTGGTAGAAACGATTTAAAAAACTGGGAAAAACGATCGAAAATTTGGTATAACTGGTGTTTCGGAGCCCAAAACGGAGAAATCATGGCTTTAAGAAGCCAGGAAAAAATAAAAACTTTACCTCGATATGATGTAAACTTTCGATTGAAAGCGTCGCCTTCAAACTCATCCCTTCGAGGTCGCTCTCGTCGTCTAGCGATACGAGAGAAGGCGTCGACCTTTTCGGAGAAGCGACCGCTTTGATATCCTGCAAAACTACCCGAAAATCGTTTCAAACATTTTTCCCGCCCATAAAAATCTTACAAAGTTCTTTCATGCTCTCCGATTTGTCCTGTTTCGCCGTCATCGCTCGACTGGTGGCGTTTTACTCCAAGTTTAAAACATGTCTACTTCTTTTTTTGCAGAAACACATGTTTTATAAGGTGGATTTAATGAAATATTGACTCAAATAAAATGTTTTTATTTAAATAAATTAGTTAAAAGTCTATAATAAATAGGAATGCCATGAAGTTTTTGTTCCAGCACCTTCATTTTTGAGATTCTACCTTCCTTTACGATATAGGGGGACGAGACTGTTCTGTTGCTGAGATAAGGCCAGAGTCATCGGATTTTCGGCTGATCTGTGATGGAAAGCGAGGTGGTGGAGGAACTGATCGTGGGCGCCACCGTGAGCGGAAGGCTGGTGATGATGGTGATACTCGATGTCATTCGTGAGCCTTTTGTAACCGCTGAACATCGACATGAAAAACGCCATTTTCGCCAGTAGCAGCGCTTTTCCGCCGATCATCGCCATAAACTGAAATCCAAGCGGGACCAAAAACGCAGACATCATCATAAACCCGGCTACCATCATTGGAAACGCTCTTCTATAATGATGTCTTCTTCGTCCTAAAAACAAAAAATATTTTTTCATTAGATCTGCTGTAGGCGTAGAATTTTAATCACCCTGAAGAAAAAAAAACTTCTAAAGAAGGGTTTACAATGTGGCTTTTATGTAAATGAAGGAAGCCTTGATGTTTCAACGTGTTTCTTCCTATTTAACATATCAAATGGCTTCAAAGTCCTATCGAAACCGTGTTAAAAAATCAAACATTTAAAAATTTAAATTCTGGATACTTGACTGATCTGTAATTAAATTTCATTTCGACGTCGTCGTTTTTATCAACTCCCTGCCTTTTGGATCCCCGAGAGGAATGAACATTTCGCGAAAATTGAATTCAAGCTTTTCCCCAGTAATTAATGGTTTAATTAAACGGAGAAACCACAATTTGGTTGGAGGGGTAATTCAAAAAAGGCTTTAATTACATCATTTGAAGAAATTTACCTTCGAAATGTTCAGTTTCGTTTTCTGGGTAAAGATTTAACTTGATGGTGTGAGTATCGAAAAGTTTAAAAATCCTTTTGAGACCGATGTCGTCAAGTCTTCTGTGTACAATTCATCCATCGGGTCTGCCCTTTTCGTCTCGCTGAAAAAATAAATTATTTGATGTTAACTTCAGTAGGTCATAATAGAGTGAAAATAAACACTGACCAGGGCAAACGACTTTCCTTTCAAGTATACTTGAGCGACCATTTAATTTAAAATGTCCACAATTTTCCGCTAACTTGATTTCAAATTATAGACCAACAAATAAGCCTCTCATATTCAAAATCCCATCTTTAAAACATTTTTTTTTAATCCCCAAAAATAATTACAAAATATCGATCGACTTTAGCCGATAGTTCTTAAGGAGAAGAAAGTTTTAACTCACTTTGTGTCGATGTGATTGGATTCCATTTTGATGGTGACGTAGGGATTGATGGGTATATCCGTGGTGTTGATGAGTTCGTCCAAAGATCCGAGAAAGACGTCTTTAACGCACGCCTTCATTTTCACTAAAGACACATGATAATCTTCTTTCAAAGAATCGAAAGCTCCCGTCTTTCTACGGCACTCAACCAACATTATTTGGCCACTTTTTAACAGTCCCGTGTACCAGGAGGCCTCGGCAGCCGCCAAAGTCAAAGCAAAAAACACAATCACTTTAAACATTTCTCCCTATTTAGACACATCATAACTCAAACTAAAGAAATTTTCACCCATTTTTCTTGTTTATAAAGCCTCTCCCACCTGCACATATTCTAATAAATGGGTGCGGTATATTTGGTGCGGAAATCTTTTGGTCCGGTGAACTGCCGTGTGAAAATTGTATGTCTCAGCTTTGCTTTATAATATTAAAAATGACCTTCTTTTTCTCTTTTACTTTCCTTATCAATTATAACTTTCCTATATTTTATATTGTTTAAACTAAAAGTATGTCAATTTACAACTTAGAGTTTGCTAAAGATAAGCCTAAAGGGCCTCCATTAGCTTTGTTAATTCCGGCATTCAAATCAGCGCCTCCTCCCACGTACAAGCCTCTCAAAAGACTTAATATCATTAATTAACACCATCATAAATTCACGTAATATAATATATGCCCAATTTATGAACTAAGCTTCAGTACAATGAAATCGACAGATCAAACGGTTCTATAATAATCCCACTGCGATTCTAAAAGTACAGGTTTGAAGAGCTTCCAACGAAAACTTCCTAAAGAGAAGTAACAATATAGGAGGGGGAAGTATAACGGAGGGGACGTAAAACGGAGGGGGAAGTATATGGGAGGGGAATTATACCAGAGGGGGAAGTATAACGGAGAGTAAGTATAAGGGAACGAAAGTATAACGAAGGGAGGGAAAGTATAAAGGAGGCGAAGTATAAGGAAGGGAAGTATATAGGAGGGAGTTTTTTTTTTTTTAATTTTCCGAGTTTGTTTTTTTTTTAATTTTCCGAGTTTTTTTTTTTTTAATTTTCCGAGTTTATTTATTTTATTTTTTTGAAAAATTTTCACTTCTCTTTTTCGAAAATTTTTTAAGTGTCAAGGTAGAAATAATGGGCTCTTTGGCCTACGGATGCGCCTCTCGTAATGGGTAGAAGTATGAAATTTCTCCCTACTAAATAAAATAATAATTAAAAAGTGGCAATTTTTTTACACCAAAAATTCTTAAAAATATAAGGAGTAATTGGTGAAAATCGGATTAACGGTTCGGCCGCAGCGAATTTTTTAAAATTTCAAACAGACATATCTACGCCATTTTTTCGAAATTCAAAAATCGCCCTCGTTAGTTTCTTCTTCACCGGCTAAAGAAAGTGTGAAAATCGGATGAAAACTGTGGCCGTACAGTGTTCCGGAAAAAAATGCTACGGACGGCCGGCCGGCACCACAGACAAAGTTGAAGACCCTTCCCCAAAAACCCGACATGGAGGGTATCACAATAACTTCTTTAAGGAAGTTAATTATCGCACTGGGACCACAATTTTAGGTAAAGGGCGCTGCGGTCCCTTTCATCGGCCAAGAAACACCCTGTATACAGGCTTTTGATCTAAAGCGATCGTCGGGCTTTTTCCAATTTCCGCAATCTTTTGCCAGAAGCACATGGATTTCCAGGCGCATTTTCTTAACCCAGAAAACAGCTTTCGCAGATTTTTGGCCACTCTTAGTATCGTCGAAAGCCGGGTTAATACTGCGCGAGGCAGGCGAGACAAGCGGCTTTTTGCCCCTACTATTTCAAAAGTTATCTTTATCAAAACCGCTGTTCTTAGTCATTTTGAATTCTGTTAATTATTAAAGAATCCAAACCCAAGCTTCAACTCATTCCCGGGGAGTACAATTAGCGGAAAACGAGTTCTCAAAGTTGAACGCTTTTAATCGTATTCTGAAAAGGACGGAATCGCTGCTCAAAGTTTTTCCCAATGAAAATGCAGTACAAAGGGCCCTCCAATGAAAAGCTAAAACACGTTTCAAGAGCCTTCCTACTAATTAATTACGGTAATAATACTCTTTTTAAAATTGCGATGTATCTACCATATTTTTTATTATTTTAGAAAGCAGAATAACCACCCACAATCTGTTAGAAATCCCAGATCGGGGTAATATAAGGGCATCCGTTATTAATTAACTTTTGTTCGCGTATTAACGAGGTCGAGTTACCCGGTGTCCACCGTCCGTCTCGGATGACAACATTTCTGACACAACTCTCCACCAAATATGGGGAATTCTTTTTAAAAACTGAGTTTGATTTTTCGTGCTTTTTTCAGATGAAACTTATGGAAACCTTGAATTTTGTTTTTTATAAACAATTTTAAGAACAAAGAAAATGGTTTTTATATATACCGAGGTAAAACAATGAAAAAAAGTTAAAATTAAAATGCTATCGATATTCATTTCTTGTTTTCTCTTCGTTCTAATTGGATCGACTGCAATTCCCGAAAGTAAGTTTTCTAATTTATCCAAAATTTAATAAATTCTCCTTTAGATAAAAGAACGATTTTTGGGAATTATGAAGATTTATGCTCGCTGGCGAACCAATCCGTGAATTTCCAAGGAGAAAATGGCTGTTTCATTCCTCAAGGTAGATTTTTTAATAAGATGTCTGAAAATTAACAAATTTTTATTCCTAGAAGTCGAAGGAAATGAACGAAGTTCAATAAACGAGGTTTCACAAGGAGAGCTTTTCTTGCCGGATGAAGAGCAGATGAAGGAATCTAATTTATTCAGTCCAGAAGGCCAAGAAAAACTGTTTTTACTGAATGAAGATCAGACGAAAGATCTCACGGAGGTTGACCTCACAGCGCCGGGAGCTTCAGAAGGCCAAGAAAAGCTGTTTTTGCATAGTGAAGATCAGATGAAGGAACTCGCAGAGGGTGACCTCACAGCGCCGGGTAAGCTCATGGCTCCAGAAGGCCAAGAAAAGCTGTTTTTACTAAATGAGGATCAGATGAAGACATTGAATTATGGTGATCTCACAGCGTCCGAAGAACTGCAGATTCCCGAAGCCCTAGAAAAGCTGTTTTTACTCAACGAAAATGAGACGAAGGAACCTTACGATGACCTCACAACATCCGGAAAGCTTCAGGAAGGCCAAGAAAAACTGTTTTTACTGAATGGAGATCAGACGACAGCGCCTGGAGAACTCATGGCTCCAGAAGGCCAAGAAAAACTTTTTTTACTGGCTGATGATCAGAAGACACTGAACTACGATGATCTCACAGCGTCCGGAAAGCTTCCAGAAGGCCAAGAAAACCCGTTTTTGCTAAATGAGGAAAACCTTCGATGATTTGACTAATGCGCCCGGAGGGGCAGACGTTTTCATGGGAGATTTCCTCGCTGAACAAAAAGGAACAGAAGCTCAATAAAGTTTTTTTTTATTATTTTTATTGTAAAAATTATATTTTTTTACAAGGCTTTTAATTTAGTTAAACGGTCCGGAGTAAAAACACCTTTTTCAGTCACGATTCCAGAAATCAAGGAGGCAGGAGTAACGTCGAAGGCAGGATTCCAACAATCAATACCTTAAAAACGATTTTATTTTAATTTATTTAAATGAATTTACCTGGTGCGGCTATTCTTTTTCCCAAGATGTCCGTCATCTCTTTTTCTGGACGTTCCTCAATAATGATTTCATCCCCAGATTTTAACGAAAAATCGATGGTGCTCAAGGGCGAGCAGACATAAAAGGGAACGTTATGATATTTTGCCAAAACCGCAAGCTGAAATAATTAGTGAGAAAAAGATTTTTGAAAATGGCGTACTTGGTAGGTTCCTATTTTGTTGGCGGTGTCACCATTTGCGGCGACTCGGTCAGCCCCGACGAGCACCGCTGAGATTTTAACTTTACTAAAAAGAGCGGCTGCCATACTGTCGCATATAAGTTTGGAAGGTATCTTTTCGTAAACTAACTCATACGCAGTCAACCTTGAGCCTTGTAGATATGGCCTTGTTTCTGTGCAATACACCATCTCTGAAAACTCATTTTATTGAAAATCAACCTTCTCAAACATTCATAAGATTCTCTAATAAGGTCGTCAACAAGAAGCAAAGGCGTTATTAATTTTCCCTTAGATTTGAATATTTAACGCTTGGAAGTCGACTTCTCGACGCTTTAATCTCCCCCAGATAAAATTAATACTGCACAGGGTATAAAATAATGAAGCCTAACCAATCTTTTGAAGTTCATGTAGGCGACGTATTACACCGAGGGCAGTCCCGTAGCCGGCCGTGGCGAGTGAACCGGTGTTACAATGGGTTAAAACGTTAATCCGTCCATCCCCTGTTAAAATCGCATTGGCGCCATTTAATCCGATTGCAGTATTTGTTTGAATATCTTCTTTAAGCATCAACTCTATTTTCTTGATCAACCTTTAAATTATTTTAGTTTCTTTTTCTGTGAAGGGAGGGAACTCACTTAGTTTTGATTTCTTCCACATTTCCTGTGAGGGTTTTTGAATATTCAATTATGTTATCGGCTTCTTTGGCCATATTGACGGCTGTAGGTCGGGAAGTTTTTAGGTAGTTCAGTTTATTCGTTATTTCATTGAGGAGTAAGTCGACAGTGTCGTATTCGTTAGCGTTTATTTCAACGGCGAGACTCAAGCATCCGACAATGGCGATAGCAGGCGCTCCTCGGACCTGAAAACCAAAGTTAGTGAGGAGCGACCGACTGTGCTTTCTGGCACGTTAAGGCAAAGACGACGAGATCAATTGAGATGAGAAGATTTCAGCCAATATGAGCGAACCTTTCCTAGGTGTAAAAATCCTCCACATGCTAACTGGCTTCACCCATCTGCGAAGAGCGAGCTACTATAGGCTCCTATAGACTCCTCGCGCATACCTACTCAAGTGTCAAGATAAAAGGTGAAGATTCAAACTTCAGCTGATCGCACCTCGAGGACTCTCGCCAGTGAGCTCCTACCAAGCCCCTATAGAGTAGCATAAGCTACAGCAGCTACAGAGTAGCATAAGCTACAGCAGCTACAGAGTAGCATAAGCTACAGCAGCTACAGAGTAGCATAAGCTACTCCAACTACCATAGACAAACCACCAAGCATTTGATAGCAGGGCATGGTTCCTAAGGAGATGAGAAGGTCATAATTTTCAACTAGCGCACTCTTTCGACTAAAAACGTTTACGTGCCCACTACCTAGAAGATCCCTCTATAGAGTAGCATAAGCTACAGTAGCTATAGAGTAGCATAAGCTACAGTAGCTATAGAGTAGCATAAGCTACACCAACTGCCATAGACAAACCACCGAGCATTAGATAGCAGGGCATGGTTCCTAAGGAAATGAGAAGGTCATAATTTTCAACTAGCGCACTCTTTCGACTAAAAACGTTTACGTGCCCACTACCTGGTGGATCCGCGAGCGCAGAGTCCGAATCAATAGTGAAACTGACGAAAATTTAGTCGATTTTTATCTCAAAACTCTTGATTTTCATTAAATTTTGCTCACCGTCTGTTTCCCCCAAATAATCAACTGGCCCTTTCAGCGGCAAAACTAAAAAACACCCCAAACTTCAAATAACAATGAAAAAGACAAACCTGCATCGAATTGATCGCTTTCCAAGCATCTTCCACACCGCTTATCACCAAATAAACAGACTGCGTCGGCAATAACAGCTGATCTAGGATTTCCAGTCTTCGATCTTCATACTTAATCGCTTCCAATTGATCCAAAGACTTCATCTTTACAATACACGCAGCAAATGGACTAATTCAGACGTCGTTTACTCATTATACAATATTAATCTATGCGTTTTCTAATGATAACAGATAACATAAGTCAAGGACACGTCACGCGTTACGTCATGAACGAGTCTGTTAACAGTAAACGAAAACCCAACTGTGATAAAACAGATCTGTCAAAATAATTTTGTACAACATAATTATGGCCGAATCAAACACAAGTCCCAAACATGTCACAGACGTCGATTTAAGCGTAAGTTTTCCGTTTCATCTTTTTTAAAATAAATATTGAATTATGTGATAGGACTGTTTGCTGAATTATATGAAGATAAGTGTGTCAGAAACTGAAAAAAGGACGACTTCTGCTTTAAATATTAGAGAAAGCTATGTAGTCTACTTGATAGAAACAAGGTTGGATATTTGACATCCAAATTATTGGAATATCATTCATAATTCATTTCAGAATCATCCAAAACGGTTGGGAGTTGGTAGAACATGGTCTCGGTCAAATATGGCGTCGTTATTCTGAGTTTGAGACGCTTCGACATTATCTGACGACGACCTATCCGTGGGCAGTCATACCACCACTTCCGGAGAAGAAGCACACATTTCCAGTCCATGCGATAACCACGGATTCCATGCGTAGCGATTTTATCGACCGTCGCCGTGTAGGCTTGGAAGTAAGAAAACCACCACAATGGGCAATTTAAAAAGACTTTTTAGAATTTTCTACATCGTGTCGCCCAACATCCGACGATTTCGAGAGACCAAATGTTTCTTGTTTTTCTCCAACAAGAAGAAGGATGGAGGAATACGATTAAAGATACTGGTTATGTTCGACTTGCAGAAGAAAAAATCATAACATTAAACGCAATAATCAGAACTAAAGAAACTGACCCAGATTTTGAATCGATTCGAAAATACAGCATCGATGTCCAGGTATAATTAAACATTTATAGCTAAAACTTATGACTATGATTCAGTCATTCATACTTTTTGTTATTCATATGAATTAAACCAACATAATTTTTTTCAGGCTGCGCTAAGCAGCGTATTACGAATACGCTCTCGAATTGCTCTCAAGCGCTGCAATATTTACAAATGGAAATCCGAATATGGTAAAATTTTCAGCGAATGGAGCGCCATAGAAAAAGAAATGGGCGACGGTTTACAGGTTCGTTTATATATCGACATATAAATCATTTTGCTGTTTTTAGAAAATGGGTCATTTTTTTGATTCGATGTCTTCTGCTGGAGAAACCTTATTGGACGATGAAGAACTCATTATGGACCAATTAAAAGAGTAATTTTCGATCCCCCTAACCATTTTATAATTTTCATTTTTAGGTATTTATATTTTGCATCTTCATTGTCTGACGTGTGCAATAAAAGGGCGATGGTTCAGTTAGAAATTGAAAGGCTGCATGATTTAATTCAGGCCAAAACATTAGAAAAAGAAAGAATAATTCAAGGTGGTTATTTTAATTTTTGAAATATTGACTTATCTTATTACAGGAAAGCATGGAATAATGAGTCGTATTCTTGGCTCCCCTGAGACTGAAAATAAAGAGCAAAAACTTGAGCAGATCGACCGTAAAATAGAGACGACAAGAGAAAAAATTGCGAATGCTGAAATCGCTTTAGAGTATGTGTCTTTATAAGTTTTCAAATTTTATTTTCTTTTTATAGGGAATTCAAAACAAAAGCGCTTCAGGATATTGAAAGTTTTAAAAAGACAAAAGAAAAAGATCTTAAAGAAACCTTAGAAGCATACATCAAACACGAAATCAAAATGGCGAAAAAGGTTTTTTTTTTAACTGTCTTATATTGTTTCTTAATTTTTTTAATTTTAGGGTGTTCAAGTGTGGAAAAATATTCAAAATTGTATAGAAAGTATTCCTACATCGTGAAGTCTTGTGCAATCATTAATTTTTTTCAAATATTAATTTATAAACTTAAATTTTTCATGTTATCTCAGTTTGTCATTGTAAGTTGTAATAAAAATTTTTGATAAGTTTCTTTCTTTTTTTTATTTCCCACTTATTAAGGGTTGGGCACCTTGCTTTCTTGATGTAAATTTTAATTATATGGATTATGTACTTGAAGAAATTGATTTATTTACATGGCACAAACTTTATTTTGACTTAAAATTTACATATTTTGTGGGGCTGGCTTGTTTGAATTTTGAGGAGTGTTGATGCATCCGACTGCTGGGCACGCATCTTGTAATCCATTTCTCCTTTTGCAATTGCATAAACGTTGAGTTTTAATTGCCAAAACTCCAGAAGATTGACTACTGAAAGATTTAACAGATTGATTATCCTGGTCGTTAACTTGTTCGTTAGTTGGTGGGATGTATACGGGATTTTGTGGGGGAGTCCGGGTCTCTAAATTGCAGCGCATTTGAGATGCTGTTCTTCGCGCGTTTGTGCAAGAGACCGTACTCGGAGTTTTTTAACATTTTGAGATGTGTTGACGCTCCTTCCGCTTCTCGCTGAAACAACCGAGGTCGAACTCGGGCATTTTTGAGCCAGATGGTCTCCGCTTTCGGGGTTCTTCGCGCATGAAATCGCACTCGGAGAATTCTTTATTTCTGTGTTCAATTCTTCTTTTTTAACGCATGAAACAGCGCTTGGACTTTTTTGGATGTTCTGATTTGGTGCATCTCCTGCACGTAAATCAGTCTGAATTTGAGGAGCGCTCGGTTCCACTGCTACTTCAGGGGCAGCCGCTTGACTTTCTGTTTCAGCCATTTTTTATTTTTTCAACCTAATTTTGATAAAATTTTGAAATAAAAGTTAAATACTATGATCAGATGTAAAGAAAAATTCTTTTAAATCACATCTGTTTTCTCTATTTTCCATTTAACTGAATCATAAAAATGAAAAACCCCACTGCCTTATTAAGTTTTTAGTCAAAAAAAAAAAATTTAAAACACCCATTGCAATCTTTCAGAATCTACCTAAAACTCTAAACATTTTGTCGTCCAAGATGAAAAAAAAAAAAAGTTTTAAAGCAAAAAAATTGTAGAAAAACCGATAAAACTAGTATTTTTTTAGCAGAAAATATGGGAAAACGCCATTTTATCAGAAAAAAAGTACATTTTTTTATCTTCCGATGGAATGCGTGGGCTAGTTGTTAAGGACTCTAGAATGACCACACTGGAGGACCCCTATCAAAAGCTTCCTTTGTTCTTCCATCACCAGACTTAACGAATTTTGTAGAACTGCAGCCTCCGTGGGTCAGTGATCAAGGTATACACCCATTACACTGGAGGCCCTGGTTTTTCATGGGCCCGCTTCTTTAAATCTATTTAAGTAAAGATGAAAAGAAAAAAAAAGTTCTTAAAGCAAAAAATCGTAGATAAAGTGATAAAACCAGTATTTTTTTAGCAGAAAATATGGAAAACGCCATTTTATCAGAAAAAAAGTACATTTTTTTTATCTTTCGATGGAATACGTCGGCTAGTCGTTAAGGACTCTAGAATGACCACACTGGAAGACCCCTATCAAAAGCTTCCTTTGTTCTTCCATCATCAGACTAACGAATTTTGTAGAACTGCAGCCTCCGTGGGTCAGTAATCAAGGTATACACCCATCACACTGGAGGCCCTGGTTTTTCATGGAGCCCACTACTTTAAATCTATGTAAGTAAAGGTGAAAAGAAAAAAAAGTTTCTAAAGCAAAAAATCGTAGAAAAAGCGATAAAACTAGTATTTTTTCAGCAGATATTATTGGAAAACGCCATTTTCTTTATAAGAAAAAAAAGGACATTTTTTTATCTTCCGATGGAATACGTGGGCTAGCCGTTAAGGACTCTAGAATGACCGCACTGGAGGACCCCTATCAAAAGCTTCCTTTGTTCTTCTATCACCAGGCTAACGAATTTTGTAGAACTGCAGCCTCCGTGGGTCAGTGATCAAGGTATACACCCATCACACTTCATGGGGCCCACTTCTAATCAAGCAAAAGGCAATTTTAGAATGCTATAGGTATACTAAATCTTCAACACGTAACTGCTTTGATGGTTTAGCTTTCAAATAGCCTTAAAAATGTGAAAACAACACGCAAGTCTTGATTTTAAGTAGCCTTTTGACCTTCAAGTCTCAGTAATTGATGGGCCACGGTTTTTTTAAACTTTCCAAAAAAAGGCCTATTTAAAAATCAATAATCCACATCTTATGTGCCTTGACGATATAACGTTAATAATTTCTGGCTTTTGTACGAAAAAGGGGTGGGGAGCTAAAAAGAGCCGTTTTAGGTCGAAAACCCTTCTGTATATTAGTTTTAAAAAAAAGAAAAATGGTCATTATAAATATTTGATACGTTTTCAAAGGTCGATATCGTTTTTACCCCAGTTAGCGCGCATGTAGAAATCGATTTCCGTTCGAATAATTTGCCATTTTCGTATCCCATCAATTCGATGTTAGATCGCCGTTTGTATTGTCTCTATATTATGTAGAGAAAAACATAATCAAAAGGTAAAAAAACAGTGTGTGACCACTTTTTGAGAAATCGCAAGCACTAAATTAAAAAATACACTTTTCCATTATTTTGAAGGTTGAAATACTCATTAAAATTGATTATTTTTTTAGACTCAAATATTTTGAACAAAAAGTCTACGTCAAAAGGTGGCTTTTTGAAAGATCGTTTTCAAGTTTTTTTTTGGTTTTTTCTGGTTTTTTTCTGTTTTTTCTGTTTTTTTTTTTTTTTTTTTTTTTTTTTTTTTTTTCAAAATCTCCATTTTTTAAGTCATGGCTAACTATGGATAAAATATTTGAAATAAGGGAACTATCAGTTTCCGCATAAAATAGCTCAAGGTTTCCCTTTTTGTCGTTCGGTTTTATATTTTTAAATTATCTATGTCAAGAACGTTTTATGATCTACAGCAAAATTATTGTAAATAAGAAAAATATAATTAGGTATTCCATTGATTTTTTTTTCAAACGGTTTGCCCATTATCCAAGTGATATCGACAACTGCGTACCTACCTGTAGGCTCGATAACCCAATGAATATTTAGCCAAAAATATCTGATTTCCCTTTTTTTAGTTACGGAAAAAAAATTGTCCAGATCCATACGAGGCTAATGGCTCAATTATGTAACTTGGAGATAAAAAAGATGTGTAATTTGTGTCATAAGCCTTTAGTTTAAATTCAAGGTCTGAAGCAAAAAGTGAGACAAAACGGTTTTTTTTTAGGATTCGTCGAAAATATGAGAGAGCAACAGGTCTCCGTCGATTATGGGCGTATGTTCAAAACGGCCCTCGGCTTATTGGCGCTTGTATTTTTCGTGAGGGTTTTCATCAGACTCGTCGGTGCCTGCTTTTGGCTTCCGTCTTATCTCAAAAGTCAAGACGGGGTAGAAAAGAAACGAAAGTGACTTTAAAGTGAAAATAACAATTTGGACTATATTTTTTCAAACTAAAAAAAAATGGTGAAATGGTGTCGATCATCGAGGACTAGTAAAGTAAGTTTTTAATCCTCAAATTTTACACTTCGCAAAATTTAAAAAGACATTTGAGGCGCTCCGGGTACGAAGGGCGAACTCTTTTTTTTTACTTCCTTAAAGAAGTTATTGTGATACCCTCGTCGTCGGGTTTTTGGGGAAGGGTCCTCCAGTTTTTTTTCATTTTCAGATTCTAGACCTCTTGGTGAATACACCCATATAATTTTTATGTTGAGTTCGCCATTTTTTCCCCTTTAAATACGTAAAAACCGAAACTTTAAAATGCGAATAACTCGGAACTACGTTTTGTCGAGTTTTGTCGTTCGCCCTTCGTACCCGGAGATTGAGGACGAGCGTAAAATGGAAATCGACCAGGCCCATTATTACCACCATTTTTAATGTATATTTGATGCATTTAGGTAGACAGGAAGTTATGTATATAAATTGAAATGTCTTGCATGCTGAAGAAGCTTCGGTGGGTCGAAGGCGGTCGGGGAGGAAAAGAGGTCGATATAACGATTCGTGTTGGGTGGTTTCAAGCTTTATATTTTAACCCCAGACGCAACGGAGTAAAGTACAAATGTGTTGCCGAGAATGAATAGCAATTTAAATGAAATTAGATTCGTCGGTTCAACCTCATATTGGAAGGCCTAGTGTTCAAGAATGCTGGTATCATTCAGAAAATTTTTTAATGCAAATTTTTTCTTTTCCTGGTTTTCAGGGGCGTCGAGGACGGACGTTGCCCGAAAGCGACCACTCGACGGAAGCAGGACGTCTCCGTGATTTTCGCCGGAGTCGCAGTCGCTTCAAGCTGTCAAGTCGTTTTACCCATATTCGGCGCCTTATTTCTCATCGTAGGACTCGTCCTGACAAGTAAAACAAATCTTATCCAACACGAAGATCCTGAGCAATATGCTGACAGATTGAACCTGACGAGCCACCTACGAATTTTAGGACCCATTTGTTTGGTTATCGGTGTTTGCATGTTTATCGCTGGAATCGGATTGTGCCTTCTTGCTCGAAGAAACAAACATAACAATATTACATTCCATTGTCCAATACATGGAGATTTCTATCCGATATCAGGGAGCCATCATATAAATCGTAGTAGTATTTACAATTTACAAGCAGTTTTCTTAAATTGTGTTTTTAGCTTTGAAAAAAAGGAGTTCGATAGTTTGCGGGCAAGAGACGGATAGCGGTGATAGTTTTCCGACACCGCAATGTCCGCATAGTAACAGAAGTTCGCTTATCAGTACGGGTCCTCCACCACAGCCGTCTCCTCTACCTCCAGTCAACGCCAATCATTTAAGGTACTTTCTTTATTTAAACTTTTATTTATTTCCATTTTTAGCGGGTTTTTAACTCCGATGACGCAAACGACTGGAGAAAACAGTGGGTCTACTCAGTCTCTGGCTATCAGCTATGACGTAGCCAGTTTCCCGCATTCAAGAAGCACCACTCCGACAGGAGATATCGAAATGAAAAGCCGACCAAACTCCGGCACTCCCGAGAAAAAAACATCCGAAACCTAAATGCACACAACTTCAAAAATTCAAACGCCCTTGACTTATAAAACGTGCATACGTCTTTTTAAATGGCCGATATGATCACCATTTTGTCTTCAATGTTCAAAAAATGTTTTCTAGAGGGCGTTGAGTGATGTTTAAAGTATCTTTTATCGATATTTAAATAATTCTTAATTGTGATTAATGATTTATATTAAGCAATTAGCAAATTAAGCAAAATTTTTGTTTTGAAATGAGGATGAAGTGCTTAATTTTAAGTTTTTATGGCGCAGAATCCATCGTCACTAGAAAGCACGAGCATCCAGATGTACAAAGATTGCTGTTCCTCTAGCCATTCTATATTTCTAGCCCTTTTATTTTTTTACCGAATTACTGGTTATTCATAGAGTTTTAAATAAATATTTACTTCTTGATGGAGCCCTGTAAGCTAAAAAGGGCAGACCTCAATTGAGGCGCTCCGGGTACGAAGGGCGAACTCAACATCGGACAAATTTTTTTTTCATTTTCAGATTCTAGACCTCTTGGAGAATACACCCATATAATTTTTATGTTGAGTTCGCCCTTTTTTCCCCTTTAAATACGTAAAAACCTATATGCGGCAAAGCTCTAACTGCGATATCCGAGCGGGTACGAAGGGCGAACTCCACATCCTAGCCCACAACCCCCACTCCTTTTCCCATTCCAGGGCATGACTTTCTGTTGAGTTCGCCCGTAACATAAAACTTTAAAATGCGAATATTTCGAAACTACGTTTTGTTGAGTTCGCCCATCGTACCCGGAGCGCCTCAATTATTTTTGAACATTATGGCGAAGAAGCACAGAGTTAAAAATTTTCACTTCTAGCTTTTGGGCACAGCATATTTTTATTGTTTTTAATAATAGGTTTATATTATTGTTAAAATAGTTTTTGGAAGGTGAATAAATGTTTGAAAGCAGTCTAGAAACTAATGAGACTGAAAAGTGTCAATGGAGTGTTTTAGAGAAAATAAACGTTTTATAGACTGAAGGGAAGTTATTGTTTTACCCTCATTTGTCGGGTTTTCCTTATGTTAGGGTTCTTTTGAGTCCTATCTTTAATAATCGTCTTAAAAGGAACAAATATTATAGTCAACGTACCATAAATTTTTTACGGGTTTATTGTCGGGTATTAGGGCTATGAGAGTTTAATTTTAGCCGGGTAAACGGAGGTCTTTACTCCCCCACCACTGAGTCGCCGTAGTGGCGCTTTTTCATTCTGGCCGGATTTTGATGTACTTGTATATCAGCTGACAGCTGAGTCGCGTTCGTTGCATGGGGTGGAGACATCGCTATAAAATTTTTATTTATTTTTCGAATTTTTTAGTTTAAGATTTACTTTTTTTAACAATGAACGAGTGCTTGATCCGTGAAATTATTTGGCGTTTAAAAATGGTCCTGAAGTCGGTCCAGAGGAAAAACGTTCGGATCCTCCTCCTGGGGGACTCCGGTGTCGGGAAGACGTCCCTCATACTCTCCCTGGTGAGCGAGGAGTTCCCCGAAGATGTACCTGCCCGGGCTGAAGAAATCACCATCCCGCCAGACGTCACGCCCGAAATGGTACCGACGGATATCGTCGATTATTCATGTGAGTGAAAATTTTAATCTCCCCCTTGCCGAGATTCTTCATCGTGCAGAGCAGATGTCCAAACTTCATATCTAAATTTACCGCTGACCAACAGCAAGAATACCACCTTTCTTCCTTTCCTTGGAATACAAAGTAGACTCTAATTTCATTTTTTCTATTCTTATCGGCATTAACTATATTCATGGCTAGGGTGCAACCATCTAGGTTGTTGATGTACCCTGTAGGTGGCAGAAGAACCATGTAGGTTGCCTGGTAACTGTAGATGGCAAGGGTACATATAGGTAGCTAATGAATCCTTTATGTGGTAGAGCAACCACATAGTTGGCGAAAGAACCCTGTAGTGGCAGAAGAATCTGTAGGTTGCCTGGTAGCCATGTTGGTGGCAATGGTGTAATCATCTAGGTTGTCGATGAATCCTTAGGGTGGTGGGGGCCACTAGGTTGCCTGGTAGCCATGTAGATGAAAAGGGTGTAATCTTCTAGGTTGTTGATAAGCCTGTCGGTGGCAGACCATGTTGTTGATGAACCCTGTAGGTGCAGAAGAGCCACGTAGGTTGCTTGGTAGCCATGTATATGGCAAGGGTGTAATCATCTAGGTTGTTGCTAAGCCCTGTCGGTGGCAGAAGAGCCATGTAGGTTGCCTGGTAGCCATGTATATGGCAAGGGTGTAATCATCTAGGTTGTTGATAAGCCCTGTCGGTGGCAGAAGAGCCATGTAGTTGCCTGGTAGCCATGTATATGGCAAGGGTGTAATCATCTAGGTTGTTGATAAGCCCTGTCGGTGGCAGAAGAGCCATGTAGTTGCCTGGTAGCCATGTATATGGCAAGGGTGTAATCATCTAGGTTGTTCATGTACTGTCTGTCGGTGGCAGAAGAGCCGTGTAGGTTGCCTGGTAGCCATGTATATGGCAAGGGTGTAATCATCTAGGTTGTTGCTAAGCCCTGTCGGTGGCAGAAGAGCCATGTAGGTTGCCTGGTAGCCATGTATATGGCAAGGGTGTAATCATCTAGGTTGTTGATAAGCCCTGTCGGTGGCAGAAGAGCCATGTAGTTGCCTGGTAGCCATGTATATGGCAAGGGTGTAATCATCTAGGTTGTTCATTAACTGTCTGTCGGTGGCAGAAGAGCCGTAGGTTGCCTGGTAGCCATGTATATGGCAAGGGTGTAATCATCTAGGTTGTTGACGAATCTTTTTGCTGCTAGAGAGCCATGTAGATGGCAAAAGAACGCTGTAGGTGGCAGATAAACCACAATAGCAGAGTAGAGCCTTGTCCATCTTCCTGTCACCAGCATTTTACCAATTATATTAATTTTACTAATACTTCATAAAAAAAATCATAGAAATACGCTTTAAAAGTTTATCAACATATTCCATAAACATCGAGTTAAATCTCAACTTCAAGCCATAAAAAAAATGTACATAGAATCATGAGCAAGTACATTGAACTTGACTTCCTTGACCCTAGAGTATTGACCCCTTGAGAACTTGATATTGATCAACCCGAAACCTTGAAAATAACTTTTTTTCTTTATTTCTTTTAGCACATGAGCAAACAGACGATCAGTTATTAGACGAGGTGAAAAAAGCGCATGTGATATGTTTAGTTTATGCCGTGGACGACGATCAGACCTTACTGAGAATAACGACACATTGGCTTCCTCTTCTCCGAGATGCCGTTCCTCATTGCAAATGTCCGATCATTCTCGTCGGAAACAAAGTCGATCTAATCGAAGACACGACCGTCTCCGCTGCTCAAGAACTTATGGAAGAATACACCGAAATAGAAAGCTTCGTCGAGGTAAAATATATTTAAAAATATTATGATCTTATTTTCTTCAGTGTTCGGCAAAAACATTGAAAAATATCAGCGAAATGTTTTATTATGCTCAAAAAGCAGTTCTTCATCCTACAGGGCCAATTTACATCACGGAAAAACAAGATGTGAGTTTTTTTTAACTTAAAGATTGTAAACTTTAAAATTTTAGCTCACGGAAAACTGCAAGAAAGCTCTGACGAGGATATTTATGGTTTGCGATCTAGATAACGATGGGTTGCTTAATGACTATGAATTAAACGCGTTTCAAAAACGTTGTTTTGACATGCCCCTTCGTCCCGAAGCTATGGAAGACGTCAAAGATGTTTTAAAGCGATGTATAAATGGAGGTGTTTCTCCAAATAACTGTATTACTTTAATAGGTAAAAGAAAATTTAATTTTTTAACTTCCTTAACCCTTTCGAGACCGCGTCTTCACCGGATTCTCTGCGCTACTGGCGCAGTCTTTTCCCCTCACTTTCCCCGACCGCTCCAGCGCCCAGCAAAGCACAGAAAGCGAGTGATGCGATCATCACTAGTTATTTCTTCCCCAACAGATTGCCAGTTTTTGCATGTTGCTACCGCCACGGGAAGCGAAGGTATTAAATTTTTTAGAGAGGCTTCCCGCTGCGCCGCTGGGCAACTAAAGTCGCCTGCGGTCTCGAAAGGGTTAAAGAGAAACATTTTAACACCCTCCCTTCGGAAAAGGATCTTCCAGCTCCCCCCTCTCCCTCTACTTTGAGGAAGTTCCTGTTAGGGTTAGCTCCAGACATAATTTTTTTATTTATTTTTTAGGTTTTCTATTTGCATTGTCTTTTTATGCAAAGAGGCCGAAGCCACACGACGTGGACAGTATTACGAAAATTCGGTTACAACGACCAACTCCATTTAACCAAAGATTTTTTATTTCCTTCGTAAGTACATTTTTTTTTAATTTAAACTTTTTAATTTCTTTTTAGACTCAAAGTTCCACATGGAAGTTCGACCGAATTAAGTTATAAAGGTTCGCAGTTTTTTACCAAATTGTTTTGGAGATTCGATAAAGATCGCGATGGTGCTTTGAGCGAAGTGGAGCTTTCCCAGATGTTCGCCACATGTCCTAGTCCACCGTGGGGGGCCGATATATCAAATATAGTACCTTGTAATGATAAAGTAGGTTTCAATTCTTTTTTTTTTTGCTTCTTAATTTAGTTGTTTTAGGGTTGGGTGACGCTTCAAGGATTTTTATGTTTTTGGACTTTAACTACTGTCGGCGATTACAGGACTACATTTGAATACCTGGCTTATTTAGGTTACCCGATAAGCGACTTTGAAAATCAGCTTTCTGCCGTTCAGGTCACCCGTGACAGAAAATTAGATTTACTCAAAAACAATCGACCAGAAACGTCTACGTTTGTCATATCATCGGAATGAAAGGCGTCGGTAAATCTACTTTATGTAGAAAACTCCTCGATCATTCTTTTGAGGTAAAAAAATTGTCTTTCTTTTCTTTCTAATAATAAATTTAGAGGATAAAAGAAAATGTGGAAGGTGTACCGCAGAAAACTGTCAATATTGTTCATGTTTATGGGCAGGAGAAATATTTAATAATGAAAGACATAGAAGTTAGAAATTTGTCAGATCCTTTATCTTCTTCTGATGTCCGATGTGATGTCGTTTGTCTCGCCTATGATTCTTCAAACCCTAAATCATTTGAATATGTAGCTCGAATTTATCTGGTAATTATAATTCTTTTATTTTTTAAACTAATTTTGTTTTTAAGAAATATTTGAGGAAAGAAAAACCCCTGTTCTTATTGTCTGCTGCAAAAGTGACTTAATGGAAGTGAAGCAGGATTATTTGGTGCAGCCGTCGGCTTTCTGCGATGCTCACAGACTCGCTCCGCCACATCAGTTTTCAGCGTTGGAAGAAAACGGAAAAGAAGTCTTTCACAAACTGGCCACAATGGCGGCATTCCCGTAAGTACAAATACCCATTTTATTTTCCATAACTTTAAAAAATAGTCGGTTTCATGCTGCCTGGATACTTTTCTACCGACATGCCAGGTTTGTTGATTATTTTTAATCCTTTTTTTTTCTTTGATTAGTACGGTGAAGAGCGTTGTGCACATGCTTCTTCTTAAGCAGAAAGACCCAGTTGCTTGGTATACAGAAATAAAAGGTTAAGTTTCGTTTGAGCAACTGTTGGTTCGCCATTTTAGATAGTGCTTGATTTTCTCTTAAATTTTGTTTTTTTACTTTCCTCACTAAAAGGAGCATTGCATGCGGTAAAAAATATCAATTTATTGATGAAAATTTATTATTGCTTTTTTATGACATTTTTCTTAAGTGAACAAGTTCAGTCGTTTTTTCCTGTTATATGGTTGTGTATGTCAAGCAAGATGGCTGCCAAGCAAAATACGCTGGAACGGTCAACATTACAGTAATCCCTACTGCTATACCGACGACAAACATTATCTAAATTTAAAGAAATAAATTATTTTGGATTATAAAAGGGTCCAGTTTATGTAAAATTAGGTTAAATGTCAGGTAAAACTTAAGTAAAGCTTCGCAAAAACAAAACCATCAATATTGAACCTACTTGCTTTTTGCTTTGCATCACCTTTTTAACAGATTTTTGGGTATTTTCTTTGGTTTATATCAAAATGTGGTTTATTTTAGAGGTTTTCTAGTCTTTTATTCAAGAAACGCTTTTTTCAATGAATACTCTTTCTACCAAATAGTGGAGCAATTTTCTCTGTCGTTCCGTTGAGAAAAAAACTTTTGTTTTGTTTTCGCAGTTTAACATTTAACCTAATTTTTTTACATCTTAAACTCAACCTTGTAAATATTTTGTACTTACAATTGAACCCAACGTCATAGTTTCTCTTTTTAGGTAGATTTTTTAAAAACTGATTTATATTTTTTTAAAAATCCTTTATATACCCATAAGGCAGGTATTTCTGATAAAAAAGCAGACTTTGTGATGTCCTTGATTATTAGGGGTTTCTGGAATTTCTGACCTACCCTTCCTTCTTGTTTTAAGTTTAAAAAATACATTTTCTTTTATTTGATATAATAACTTTGTTGACCTCTTTTACTTTGTCCAAAAATTGTGCTGAATCCACTAATGGACCGTTTCCTTGTTAAGGATCTGCCCTATTTTATTAATTTAAAATAAATATTTGATTTTTTTTTTACAGCCATTTGACTGAGCTGAGTCTGCTCAGTGGAGAATCGATGTTGATGAAAGCAGGGATTGGTTTAGCCATCGTCGCAACCATCGGCCTTGTCGTGACACGTTTGATGAAAAACGAAAGGTGATAAAACAACCATGAAAAAAAAGTAAAGAAAAATGTTTTTCACCCTGTGATGCCCTACTTCTAGTCATTCTCAATTTCTCATTATTTTTAATCATTTCCTTTTAAAGTAGTTTCAAATTTAGTATTAGAAAATTATAATTTGTAAATAGTTATTCCATAAAAAATAGATATAATTTTAGGCAAAAGGGTTGGTTGTGTTTTATTTTTATGCTGTATTTCAGAAATGAGTGAATTGTTTTATTTTAATATTGTAGTATAGGCTTTACAATAAGGAAGACTGTTTAAATAAAAGCTAAATTTTTTTTTTCCAATATTCTTTAGTTTTCCTCAAACAATTTTCAACATAAAATAGAGGTTTTTCAATCTTAAAAATATGGAAGACATCAATTACGTTTGGAAGACTTCTTTCGTCAATTTTAAATTATTTTAAATTTGATAAAACTGTGTTTAATTTTTCGAGGAAAATTCCGGCATGGTGTGGCTGAAAGATGAGAGCTGGCCTTAACCTTACTGAGATTTCACCGCATCCTCCGGATTGGACTCCTAAAAAAATTTGAAATTAAAATTATAAAGAAGATATAAGAGCAAACCGTTTAGTCTCAGGCTTCCAACTATGCTGTCCCTCAGTTTAGTATTTGTGGCGTTAAACGCCAAAAATGTTCCACGCCCACGAACAGAATTGATCATATTCGGATATTTTTTTTCCAAATCGTGAAGGCCGTTTTTCAAAACGTCGCCTGATTTGCGGACAACTTCAAGTAAATTGTGTTTTTTAATTACACCCACGACTCCTTCCAAAATTACAAGTTTTCCTGGATCGCCCATCCATGTGTTAAAAACTCTGTATGGCTTATCAACCCTAAAAATAAAAAAATATAAAATTTTTCTTTTGATTTTAAGTTACATCATTTCGTCCGTATGGTAGAAACCTCCAAGTTGCATTTTTTACTAAAAGTAACAATATCTGGCGGTGACGGTAAGTTAAAATGTTCATGGCACCACATTTTACCAGTGGGGCCTCCTCCTGTCTGAACTTCATCAATCAGAAGAGATATTCCTTTCTAAAAAACAAAAATTATCTAATTTTTTTTTTCATAATAACTACTTTTTTGCACAGTTTCTGGAGATTTTGGAAAAACTCAGGAGAAGCTTCGTTGTCGCCGCCTTCTGACTGAATCGGCTCAGCGATAATTCCAGCGACAGGACTCTTCTTTGAATACTTCTCGAAATCTTCAACCTAAAATTTAACAGTAAAAACGACAAATTTTTGGATTTTTCATTACTTGTGCTAAACATTTTTCATCTTCGGCTTTATTCTCTCTGACGTTTTCTGAAAGAGGATATTTGTATTGAGGAAATTTGGCGATTGGCCAGTCGAAAGCAGGGATGTCCAGTTTATGAATGGCTTTACTATGGTGGTCGTTAGGCAGCCTAAAGTCCTTCCATGAAACGCTCCTAAAATATTATTTATAATAATGATTAATAAATAATTTATTTACCATGGAATGATAGAATGCTGAGGTTCGGAGACCCAGGTTCCATGTTGACCATACAAGATTCCAGTTCTTGAGGATTAAAGTCTCTGTCGATTCCTCTCACTTTTCTCATATAACGTATAAATATGACTTTGTAAGCATTCTCGTTTGAACATGAGCCGCACATCATGGTGGTCACTTTAGAAAGCCCTGGTGGAGCGACCTTAATTTCAAAAATTAATTCAAGTCTGTTTTTTTAGACAGACTTACATCTAAGTCTCAGGCTTCCAACTATGCTGTCCCTCAGTTTAGTATTTGTGGCGTTAAACGCCAAAAAAGTTCCACGCCCACGAACAGAATTGATCATATTCGGATATTTTTTTTCCAAATCGTGAAGACCGTTTTTTCAAAACGTCCCCTGATTTGCGGACAACTTCAAGTAAATTGTGTTTTTTAATTACATCCACGACTCCTTCCCTTGTGCTAACATTTTTCATCTTCGCTTTATTCTCTCTGACGTTTTCTGAAAGTGGATATATTGAGGAAATTTGGCGATTGGCCAGTCGAAAGCAGGGATGTCCAGTTTTGAATGGCTTTAACTATGTGTGGTCGTTAGGCAGCCTAAAGTCCTTCCATGAACGCTCCTAAAATATTATTTATAATAATGATTAATAAATAATTTATTTACCATGGAATGATAATGCTGAGGTTTGGAGATCCAGGTTCCATGTTGACCATACAAGATTCCAGTTCTTGAGGATTAAAGTCTCTGTCGACCTCTCACTTTTCTCATATAACGTATAAATATGACTTTGTAGCATTCTCGTTTGAACATGAGCCGCACATCATGGTGGTCACTTTAGAAAGCCTGGCGGAGCGACCTTAATTCAAAAATAATTCAAGTCTGTTTTTTTAGACAGACTTACATCTAGAAGAACGATTAAGCTTTTCGGGCCAATCTCCTCCTGGAACACACCTAGCGCAGGCCTGTTGGCCAAAGTTCTCTGAAAAAATTTATGCTTCAGGAAATTTGGACAATTGCTAAAACACAATAGTGAGCTTTATTCGCCAATAAGATTCAGCCAAATTAGTTGTCAGGTTAAGTAGCCATAACAGCCCATTAAGTCCCTTCATTACTTGCTTTTATAAGCAGCATCTGGAGACATGTCTAAGACTCCAACTAGTAATTTTCTTTACTTTTTCTAACATTTAATATTTTTAAAAACTTAATTAAACATGATATAGCTCTTATTTGCTGCTTGAGATAAGATAAAAAAAGAATAACTGTATTCAATATTTATTGTGCAAGAGCTTCAAAATTAGTGAGCACCTGTAGAATTTTTAAATTATTAATTTTGAAGTTCGACCTTGAATTTGGGGAAATTCGTGAAAACGAGTTGGCAACTATGAGAATGTTAGCTGTGGTCGTTGACACGTGAGGTCATTAGCAAGTTTATACTGTATGTTATTCATTTCTATGTCTGTAATAGAGTATGCACAATTTGTCGAGCAGGCGGAAAAGATAGAAGAAATTTCTTGTAAATTGAACGATGGATGGTCGCTGATTAGAATGGAGGAGACGTGCTTTCTAGAAAAGAGACAATTGGTTTTGATTGACTCGGAGCCGACGAATTGGGTCTACAATGTACTCTACAGCCCTGGTTTTTCGTTACCGGTCATCTATTTTAATATAAGCGACGCGAACGCCGATATTTTGAGTACGAACGTGTCCTCGCAATGCTCGAAGGGTTACCGGATTTGGGGGAAAAACCGTTGAACGCGATTAGCCAGAGGCAACATCCGGTTTTAAAAAGGCCTTTTTATTACTTCCATCCTTGTAGAAGTAATGTTCTTCTTGGTGAGACTCCTGGGAAAAATGGTCTCATTCATGGCTCTCTAGCATCGCTCATCCTACGTCTTAAGTTCTCAATGACTCCTTCGCCAAAGCTGAAGGACACTTGGCTTAATGATGAGATCCTACTATCTAGAGATTCTCCTACGGGAAGAACCAGCATGAATTGGGAGGCCGTTACTTACAATGCTTTGGGGTTGCGCCAGGATTTTAAGAATGTCGGGATGGTTGTATCCGACAGGAAGAGACGATCTGCGTATAGGAGTCGAGAAGAACGTTTCCGTCGACGTCCACCAAATATTCCCAAGGCTTTTCTCATAATCGCCAAAAAGTTGAACGGAGCCTGCTTGCTATTGACAAATAAACTATTGATCGAAATAATTTTGTTTTTTGTTACCTGAATGCTTATCTCCTCAATCAATTTTGCGATTTCGGCCCCGGTATGGTCTTGGTGATGACCGTAGGGGAACTCGGCTCTCCAGGAACCAACTGAGTTAAAAATCTTCCTGAATTTATAAATTTTGAAAGGCATTCGAAATAATTTAGGGCGTACGTTGATGTTTAATCCACGTCCGGAAATCACGGTCGACAACGCTTTCTGCAAAGCCATAGCGAGAACGCAAGGTTTTATTTTTTAAACTTTTTCTAGTTTCAATTTAAATTTTTTTAAATGGAATCGTCCTTGTGGGTGTATTGTAAACCACGCCTCCAAGTGTTGGGACGAAACTCCGGAGATCGATAAAGGGGGTCCTATAGCACTAGAGATTTACCGTATCCCTGCCTCAACTGAAAAAAAAAGGGTCTTTTTATTTAAATTGAGATAACCGGTTTTATATTATATAAAACGTCCTTGAATGAGCAAGGTTTATTAGTTTTATAGGTGCACTCTCCGGTTTTATAGAATAAAATTTGTTGTCTAACAATCGGCGGTTTCGTCTCCCTTCAACCTTTTATGTATACCTGCTACGAAACTTTTTTTACAAGGATAAGGAGGACCACTAGATTACTAAAACTAGTCAAACCGCTAGTTCATCAATATAAAGTCGAAAATAGGATATAAAAAAACGCCTACAAATCAGCACGAATCGTCTGAAAAGCGTGTTTCCGTAGAAAACCGATAAAACGAAATTTTAAGCCATAAAAAACCCAACTCGCAAAAACCAGGTACTCGAGCAGTCTTTATTAAATGTTGGCAACGTAACATTTATATATTTTGTTCTTGTTGTTGTTGCATGTTCGCAAAAAAAAGGACTGGTTTGAAGAGCTTCCAACGAAAAATTCCTTAAGAGAAGTATATATAGGAGGGGGAAGTAAAACGTAGGGGGAAGTTGGGAGGGGAAGTATAACGGAGTGGGAAGTATATGGGAGAGGGAAGTATAAGTGAGGGGAAGTATATGGGAGGGGAAGTTTAAGTGAGGGGTATAACAGAGGGTGAAGTATAAAGGGAAGTATAAGGGAACGAAAGTAACGGAAGTGGATGTATAAGGGAGGGAAAGTATAAAGGAGAATTTCCAAGTTTGTTTTTTCGAAAAATTTCCAAGTTTATTTTTGAAAATTGTCCAGTTTGTTTTTCCCAAATTTTCCGTTTTTTTTTCGAAAAATTTCTAAGTTTTTTTTCGAAAAATTTCCGGGTTTTCCTTTTTTTTTTGAAATATTAAGTTCTTTTTTTGAAAATTTTTTAAGTGCCTAGGTAGAAATAATGGGCTCTTTGGCCTAGGGATGTGCTCTCGTATAGGGTAGAAGTATAAAATTTCTCCCTACTAAAAAAATGATAATTAAAAAGTGGCAATTTTTTTACACCAAAAATTCTTAAAAAATATAAGGATAATTGATGAAAATTTGGTGAAAATCGGATAACGGTTCGGCCGCAGCGATTTTTTAAATTTCAAACAGACATATCTACGCCATTTTTTGAAATTCAAAAATCGCCCTCGTTGCATTCTTCTTCCGACTAAGAGATTTGTGAAAATTTGGTGAAAATCGGTAAAAACTGTGGCCGTAAAGTGTTCCGAAAAAATGCTGCGACGTAAGTTGGATCGGTGAAGATCTATATTCGATTTTCTGGAAGACCCTTCCCCAAAAACCCGACGTCGAGGGTATCGCAATAACTTCTTTAAGGAAGTTAAAATCGATAATCAAAACGTGAAATGTAAGCGAATGATGAATGAAACTTAGGTTCGTTAGTCGGGTCACCACTTTGTAGATGATATTTCAGATGCTGACTATGTAAATAAATCATGTTCTAGCTAACCGCTACACGGCAATAAAAACCCATGGAAAACAATAAAACGAGTGTTCTTAACAAGGAAGATGAAAAAAGGCCGAAAATTCGGTTCGGCACTTCTCGCCAATAGATACTAGTAAAAGAAAGAAAAATGGTGTTTCTCGGCTAATAAGTGAAAGGAAACTGCCAAAAAGGGTATAACTGGGCCGATTAAAAAAAAAAGAAAACGACAAAATGGTGTTTCTCGGCTGATAAATAATAGGAAACTACCAAAGGGTATCACTTTGCTAAATGAAAAAAGAAAACGCAGGGTAAAATGAGGGTTTCTAAACCAGAAGACTGAAAAAAAAGGCCAAAAACTTGGATAAAAGAGTATTCCTTAAATAGACAATAGAAAAACCACAAAAAACGATGTTTCTGCCCTGATAAAGCAACCAAAAAGGTCTTATGTTGAGGACAAAAAAAAAAAAAAAGGCAGCTCCCAGAGAAAACAACAAAAATGGATTTTAAAAAAAGAATTCAATTCATTGAAAATGATAAAGCTATATTTACAATTTTTATATCATCAGGAACAAGTACAACTAAATGAAGTTCACAATCAAAATTCCACTTAGCTGAAAATGTCCAAACAAATAAAGAAAAAAATTAAAACGACAATGTTGCACTGCAGAGAGACTTGGCATTACAAATAACAAAACAGAAAGAAAAAAAAAGACAACTTTGGTAAAAATTATTTAAAAATGTAGCTTAAAATTTAAAAATAAATTGAATAATTTATGTATAAATTTACATGTTTCTTTACTTTAGAAAAACACACTGCTCGATAAAATATCACTTTTAATTGAACAAAACATGTAATTAATAAAACTTCGCATTTACACCGGAAGTTTCACGAAAAAAATTTTTTCAAACGTTCTTGTATTTCTTGTTCTTGTTTATAGTCTACAAAAAATTCGATTTAAGTTAAAAATTATGTACAGTTTTCTATGAGCTAAGGCTTTACAACTGTAATTTTAATAACGGATAAAAAAAAATGTGCAGGAAAAAATGCAAGGGATGTTATGTGAGTAAAAGCCCAAGCATAATAAAAATTAAAAAAAATTATATTTACAATGGAAATCATAACATAAGCAAGCAATGTTAAAATTAAAAAATCCAAAGCAAAAAGTTTAAAAAAAATTATAAAAACACACCCATCGGTTCTTTGATGACTTTGTAGTAGTCAGGAGCTTCGGTGGATCTACAGGTTCCATGAACGGCCACGCATTTTTATGAGACTATAAAATTAATAATACAAAAAGTTAATACCATATATAATAACAGAACATTTTAAATTCCCTCCATACATTTTTAAAATCAAAAAAGCAGTGAAAATGTCACTTTTGTCTTTTTTTTCTCTTGGTTAAACAAAAATGTAGCAAAAGGTTATATTTAATAACCTCACAAATTTTAACCCAATTAAAAAAAATTCTGAACACTTCTTAGGATGAAAGAATCAAGAAAGAAAGAAGGCTAAAGAATATGGTGAGTTCTACTATTAAATTATTGAAACAATAGGTACCTGGATTTGCTTTATAAGTTTTTTAAGTTGATCAAAATCTTTTTGACCGATTTTTCATGTTGGCGATATTCATCCCAGTATTTCGTTGGCAGTTGGGGCAAATGTATTCGTCTATGTTGTCGGCCTCAGACTGGAGAATTCCGACGCATCGACCATGGAACCAATCTTGGCATCGATCACAGCAAATATAGAACCTAAAAAAAAAAAAAATTAAAATGGATCCTTTTTTTGGATAAAAAATACGTACTGATTCATCGTAGGGTTGTTTACATAGGCAATAAAGTTCCTGGGTTTCTCTAGCATGCCTGCATTCGCTACAGACGAATTCTGAAAGACTTTTACTCATTTCTCTGTTATTCCGACGCAGTCACCATGGTACCAGTTATTGCAAAGATCGCAACCGACATAGAATCTAAAAAAGAATAGTTTTTAAGGGTTTTATTGAAGAAAAAGACTTACTTTGTTTCGTCGTAAGGTGTTCGGCAGATGCAGAGAAGTTTTTCTTTTTTCGATCTATGATTTGAGGTGGGAGGGCTTAAGGTGTTGGTGACCTGAGATGATGTCGATTGGTGTTTTTTTGGTTACTTTCGTTTTGGCAGGTATGACGGAGCGGGGGAGAGCGCCGGATTTACGTTTGCTGCTTCCAGTCGCTCGGCTTTCTTCTTGTTTGTTCGGTTCTCTTTTGTCCTTGTCGCCAATTCTTGTGCGACATCATTCTGCAAACAATAAAAATAAATAAGCACATAGAAGAAAAAGATAAAATGGGTTGCTAAAGCGGGGAAAGGCCATGAAAAATGCGACGAGCCTTAAATATTTTTTTTTTATAACTGGCCTGCTGGATGTAAAATGTGAGCGGAAGCTAATTTTTTGCATGCAAAGCAGTTGAAGACTGCAAAATAATTCAAACCTGAATAGCGACCTGAAGCTCTTTTTCGAGGACAGCTCGTTTTTTCAAAATCTCCTTCTTAAGCGCCTCTTTATGTCTATAGAGAACCAAAAGCATTTTACAATGTTGCTGCTGCTTTTTCTTATCTTCGACAGTTTTCCCGCGACTTTTATTATTCACGACTCCCCTAAAAAATATTTAATTATGAATTTAATATTAAAGAAAATTACTTTGTGTCTTTTGGTTCGGTGCGGATGACTTTCTTTTTGGGCGTTTCAGCTTCAAGGTCGACAGAAGCCGGCGTTTTTCGCGACGATCGTCGGCGTTTGGACCATCGGTGTCGATATTATTGGTGGTTCCAGTCGGGTAACATCATCTTTCATCTTCTGCTTTTCCTGATATCTCTGAAGTTTTATCAACTTTTCTTCAACTTCAGGATTAAGATTTTCTTGTCTCAGCGCATTTTTGATTGCTAGAACAAAATCATAGAAATGTTATCTTAATTACAAAATATCTTACTTTGCTGAATATAATCGGAGTAATGACAAATTTACTTCCAGCTTGTGGTTTAGGACTAACGGCGTTTGCTATTTGGGCTGTAGGCTCAACAGGTTGCCCATTGACAAGTTTTTGTCTATAAATAAATAATAAGTTTTTAGCCATTATATACTTACACTAACAGGTGAAACAGGAACTTCCTGTTTTATAATAAGTTTTTTGGCAGGAGATGGCACTTCTGGAGTTTGAACTTTAGCGGGGGTGTTCTCTTTTCCAGGAGTTTCGCCGGCATTGGGGTTGTACTGCGATGTATATTTTAGTCGGGCTCCTTGATTTCCAGCTTCAGCTTGGGCTAAAATATTTTTTTAAAATCACCATCATATTTAACAGTTTTTACCTTTGAGTAGTTGTTGCTTAACTTGCTTTTGTATCATTGCAAGCTGTGGGGGTGAAAAGTTAGACCCTGTTAAACCCTGAAGGACTATTCTAGGGCCTTGAAGGGTCTGAATAACTTGTGCTGTAATACACTTGATGACTGTCCCAGGAGGATGACCAGCCAACAGCTGGCTTTCCTGGTCGTCTTGGGCGTTTTTGAGAATTGTAGGTTCAGGTACTTGTTTTGCCTCAGTAGGCATCGTTACGGGAGTTTGGCAAGCAGCAGTCGTTGTTTCCGTCACGACTGTCGGCTTTGCTTCAACTCCAGTATCGTCAGCTGTTTTAGCTGTCGCCGGTCCAGTCGAAGTCTACCAAAAAAACGTTAGCTTCAAAAATCAAATTTAAATTTAAAAACGTACACTACAGATTTAACAGGCACTGATTGTGGTTGAACTTTGGCTACCAAGGTCTGCCCAGGAGTGGGCGATTTGAGTAAAATATTCCCTGATGCAGGTGTTGTCCTGATTATTACCTGTTGACCATTTAAAGTAGCGATAGTTGCCTTTCCTGAAGCAAGCTGTTGAGCTAAGTTAGGGCTACTGACCACAATCTGGTTAGTGTTAACAGCCTTAAACAAATGTTAGAAATGATCATTTTGTTTTCATACAATAATACCTGGGTGTTCGCTCCGGTGGCGATTTGTGGCGAAATTATTTGCCCTCCGGAAACAACGACGTTGGTTTTCTGCCCAGCAGAAGGGATTCTATTTAAAACTATTTGTTTTCCAGGTGTGGCAGATTTGAGGGGAGTTTTAACGAGTCACCTGCTGAGGCCAGGTTTGCTGTCTGAGTTGAACCAATCGAAGTGATTGTATTCGGTGTAGTATTTAAAACATGAAGTTTTCCATCAGGCAATTGTACAAGTTGCTGTCCTGGCATTAAACCTTTCACTTGCAACTTGCCATCAGGTCCTTTTGTAATTTGAACCCTCTGCTGAAGAGCCGTGGCTAAAATAAAATATTATGAACTGTTTTTATAATTAAAAAATATAATTACTTGGAGTTCCTTGTATTTTAACCAATGGCGGCTGAGGAGTTGTCGGCTGAGATCCAGCTTTTGAAATATTACCCGTCGGCGCACCAGTGACCATTCTAGTTGTACCATCAACATCTACAAAACAAGTTAAAAAGATGATAAAAAAATCAAAATATTTACTTTTTGTCATAATTATTCTCCTTGTGCCAAACGTTTTGTTGGTAGGGGTTGTGGTTGAGTTGGTGAGTAATGAAGTCAACGGACTTTTGGCTGCTGTAGTCGGTGTCGGAGGGATGCGACTTTGGTAATAACTTTATAAGTATCGCCTGTGCTTGAAGGAACAAATTTGATAACTTGTTGAGCATTTGTGGGGGTTTTGGCTTCAGGCGTAGCATTCGCCAAAGTGCCTTTTTTCTGCTGATGTGCCGCTCTTTGGAGTTTAAGCTGTGCTTCTAATTTTTCTTTGATTTCTTCGACATTTTTTTCTTTATCCTTAGGAAGATTTCCTGTGGCGCTTCTCGTCCTGGCCATTGATTGTTGGACAACTTGTCTTTCCAATCTTTCGCCGTATTTGATTTCCCAAAGTTCGAGTTGGATTCGTCGACCCATTCTTCAAAACTTGAGGTTCAGTTTTTTGTGGGCTTCTTCACGTTTGCGTTTTCTTAGGCCTGTACGGATTGATTGGACTTCACGGATGGTTTTCGGTACGTCTAAAGGTATGACGACTTTTCGCATGAGATATTCTGTCCTTTCAAGGAATGCGCCTAAGTTTCGGTGTTTTAGGATTTCCGTCGTCATAATTTCGGTGTCGGTTGTGATTTGGTGTTTGCCATCGCTAGATGGCGGTTTGATGGACATATCGTCCCATCGAAGACAAGCCCACATCACTTTCAACTGAAGACCGGCGGCAGAAAGGGTCTTCACATTCACCATCCGATACAGCCAACACGTTTTAAATGAAGGCCTAGAGCACGGGTACGGCCATGTCGCATGATTCGTCGCTGCATATTTCGCCAAATGGTTATATCCTTGTACAGGAATACGCCCGCTCGCTCTCGCCAACTTAGACAACTCGTGCTGAGGTAAAATGAGCAAATTTTTCTTATTACTCTTAGTATGAAAAGTCGAACATTTCGGATATTTAACTTGTGTCCTTTTCTTCCTTTTGTCAGTAGTCACAACTTTTTTCAGATAAATCTATAATAAAATAATTTTTTAAAAAATTGTTATAAATATTTTAAAATATTACTTTTCCTTTGGTGCAAGTCGCAGAATAGATGCGATTTGATTCATCTTGATAGCCGCTGTTGCAGTTTGAGTTGTAGAAATTGTAGTAGTCGTCGCTCCAGCTTCTTTCTTCACAGTTGCCGCAGATGTGTCAGTAACTTCTTTTTTGATTTCGACACCTTGTGAACTAAAAGAATTGATTAAAATTTTATTATAAAAGCTATTTTGTCTCACTTTGTGGTAGTTGTAGTAGTAGAAGTTAATGATTTTGTGGATTCGGTCGATTTGATTTGTCCGCCGACGACTGTCGTTGTATGTTGAGTCGTTGTGGTGGTTGTGACGGTAACGGTTACTGTAGGTTTTTCTTCTTTCACATCGACTTCAGATGTACCTATTTCAACTTCATTGCAAACCTCCATATTTTGTTCATCTTCTTCTAATTTGATTTGAGGTTTTACGAAGCTATTTTTTTTATCGACAGTAGTGACATCAACTTCCATATTTTCTGTTTTGACATCATTTTCAATTTTGACAGGTGCTGGAAGGTCAAGTTTGGGCTTTTTATCGATTTCGACTCGTCCCTCAAGAACGGCTCGGAGAGTCTCGTTTCCAGGTTTCGTCTCTTCTTTTTTCACCTCCGGAACCGCGACGGTAAAACGGCAGCGTTGTTATTTCTTGCTGTATTCGCTTTACGGAGGAGCATCAAAAGTTCTTTTCGAAGGGCGCTTCTTTGAAGGCATACCGGCGAGTAGCAACCTTGGCTCATCTGAGCGTCGCAGTCTAACCCGTAGCATTTATAAAGTTTACCCTGTTTGTTTAATGCTGCATATTGGTTTTTAATGACTGCCACCCTTCGACCAATAGCAGTCAAAACATTTTTCACATCCTTATCCAACGCTCCCAACGGCGTTCTATTTGCCGGATTCTAAAAATACAAAATAACCTTATTAAAACATCCAAAACAGAATTTTCTCAGCCAGGAAATGAACAAAAGTTACTAGCCAGAACCACAAAAAAGGGTGTTAATCGCCCAATATTGTAAGCTTAAGGGGTATGAGGGTTTTAAGTTAATTGCTTTGTACATTTTTCGTTGTGAGCAACGGTTTTCGGTTTTTCCCTTCCATCTTGGAAACCGTCGCTCAAAACGAAAAAATGTACTAAGTAAAAGTTGTAGCTACGGAAATTTACTACATAAAATATCTTATTAGTTTTTTCCGTCAGAGCAATATTTTAGGAGATATGAAGGTTTTAAGTTTTCAGACAGGCTCTGTAGGATTATTACTTTTAACCTCATAACTCCTTAAATATTGCTCCTACGCAAATAATGAATAAAGAAATTTTTGTAGGAAATCTTTGTACCTACAACTTTTACTTAGGACATTTTTTCGTTTCGAGCGACGGTTTCCAAGATAGAAGGGAAAAACCGAAAACCGTTGCTCACAACGAAAAATTTGCAAAGCAACTCACTCTCACCCTCATATCTCCTTAAGTATTGCTCTGACAAAAAAAACCAATGAGGTCTTTTTTGTAGGAAATTTCCGTAGCTACGACTTTTACTTATGACATTTTTTCGTTTTGAGCGACGGTTTCCGAGATAGAAGGGAAAAACCGAAAACCGTTGTTAACAACGAAAAATTTGCAAAGCAACCAACTTAAATACTTCCATATCTCCTAAAGTATTGCTCTGACGGAAAAAACTAATAAGATATTTTATGTACTAAATTTTAGTGTCTACAACTTTTACTTATGACATTTTTTCGTTTTGAGCGACGGTTTCCGAGATAGAAGGGGAAAACCGTTGTTAACAACGAAAAATTTGCAAAGCAACTCACTTAAAAACCATCATACCTCCTTAAATCGTAGGTGACTATTCAATTTTTTTAAAAACTTACAATTTGTGACAGCTGCCTTTCTTCTAGTAGTTTTAAATGAGTTCTTCTTTGAAGTAATTCGTCTAATCTAGATTTCCGAGCGACTTTCGGATAATGCAATCTTCCAGGAGTCGTTAAAGCTTTCGTAATATTAATTTCTTCAAATTTAGTGATAGGAGGGTACACTTTTAAATTGTTTAAATCTAAAAACATATTTAGTTTTTACATCTTTTAAATTATATTTTCTCTTACTGATATTGGCTGCTTCCAATGAGTGATTTATGTTTTCTGGAGGTACGGCATCTTTGTTATCTTTTCTTTCCATGAGGTATTTATAAATCGAAGGTTCGATCGCTAAAATTTTAAACCTTGTTCATCTCTAACTTGGACCATGAATTTTTGAGGTCCTGCCCGAAGGCCGACGGTACGACAATCCAAAGCTTTATAATTACGAGAATTTGAAAGCCACTGCCATCCCCATCGTCCATGAACTCTGTATTCTTCCCCTTTTTGCTTCCAAACCTTTTTTTAAAAAAAGTTATTATTGATGAAAAAACAAAGATAAATATTACTTGATGTTTTAATCCTAATGTGTATTTAACTGTGTTGACAGTTAAACGATTTCTTTCTTCTTCCTCTTCACGTTCTTTCTTTTCTTTTTCTCGTTTCTTTTCCTTTCTTCTCGTTCGGCAGCGGTTATTCTTTGTAGGCGTATATGGCCTAAATTGATTGTAAAATAAATTTGATTAATTTAAATTTGAATATACCGAGATTGTCATGCCAGACTGAGGCGTATACGACTGGTTTTATGCATGCTTGAAGGACGATGATCGCTCGGGTCGTAGTAGACGAAGCGACAGCGGAAACCCAAGGTTTTCTCACTTGAGCCCAATTAACATGCATAAGCGACGCCGGCATGGCAGTCTCAAGTTGTAGTAAAGTCTGCCTCACGGTTGACAGTAACGAATTTTTAGCGCCTAAAAATATAAAAATATTTTTTCCATATTTTCTTTTTAAATTTACCAATAATACCGTTCACGGGCCCAGCCCATTTAAAAGATGAGGCTTGAGTTAGACTAAATTTATGAGAAAGATATCTCATTTTGTCTCTTTCTTCATTTCGCTGGGGTTTATTAAGCGCCGCTATATTCGTACTAAACTGATTGTTGTAAACTCGATAATTATTTTCCATCCCTAATTTAAACAAATGAGTGCCTAAAAAAAACGTTATTTTAATTCTCATTTTATTTATATTTCATACCGGTTGCAATTTGATGAGCTTTGAGGCGAGTAACTCGACTATTATCTCCAAAATCAAGTTTGTCTTTTTTATCGTTGGAATATGTTTTGGGTACAATAGCACCCGTTTTGGATCTAGTCACTATTGTCTTTTTAGCTAAAAAAAATTTGAAATTATGAAAATATGTTTTTTAAATTTACCATTTCCCAATTTAGAAGCATCTCCTTCGTCTTCATCAGCTTCTTCTTGAATCGTTTTGTTCATTTCAGCAGGAGATTCTGATCTCGACTCTGAAGTTTCAACAACTTCTTCAGTGGTTACTTCTAATGAATTCTAAAATAAAAAAAATTTAAAACTTTGAAACAAAATTTTTATTTTTACCATTTGAGGATTTTCTGGTTCTGCTATACCGAATCTTTCTCTTTCCTCACGTTCTTCCTTTTCTCGTTTTTGCTTTAAGATTTGAGACGCTTCAGTTTCGAGAAATGATTTTCTATTCCCTTTCGATTGGTTCGTTATTTTTTCCGTTATACTCATCTGTCGTAAGATTTCCTCTTTAAAATCGAGCATTTCTTGACAAAGGGCTGCCTCGTAAAGGGTATTGTCTAAGGTTTCCAAAAGCAGTTCATACTGCTCAGGGCAAGAATAGTACCAGCATTCAGACGAATCTTCACTTTCACTAAAAACAAAAAATAAAAAATAAACAAAATCAAAAATTTCTTACACAAAAATGCGCCGCGTTAAAAACCAGTACTTTCTCCCATGTCTATCGAAGCCAAGATGTTCTTGGCGACACAACTGTCCAGATTTCTCAACATCAGGAATACAATCATTTACACCAGTGACCTAAAAAGTGACATATTTAATAATATAGACAAAAAAAAAATAAAAATCAAATACAATATTTATTTACCGCAGATAACCTTATATAGCGAACGTTACGAGTTCTGAGTTTTTTATTTTTTGATTTAGGTTTGCTTGAGGGCTTATTAATTGATTTCTAAAGAGAACAAATAATTGGCTTATTTATTAAACTTAATATTAATTATAGCAACATTTAAACTTAACTTCTCTGGGTAATGTAATAATAAATTTAAAACTTAATTTTTTTTTTTTTTTTTAACTTTAATAAGCCAAAAAATTAATTTCTTATATCAAAAAGCCTCATTTTGACCCAAAATGTCCAGAAAACCATCTATAAAGGGTATAACAATTAACTTATTTGAGGAAGTTTTAAAAACGCGTTATAAAATTAAGTTTTTGTACTTCTATAAGCCAAAAAATTAATTTTTTTTTTATCAAAAAGCCTCGTTTTGACCCAAAATGTCCGGAAAACTGTCCATAAAGGGTATAACAATTAACTTATTTGAGGAAGTTTTAAAAACACGTTAGAAAAATTAAGTTTTTATACTTCTATAAGCCAAAAAATTAATTTTTTTTTTATCAAAAAGCCTCGTTTTGACCCAAAATGTCCGGAAAAACTGTCCATAAAGGGTATAACAATTAACTTATTTGAGGAAGTTTTAAAAACACGTTAGAAAAATTAAGTTTTTTACTTCTATAAGCCAAAAAATTAATTTTTTTTTTATCAAAAAGCCTCGTTTTGACCCAAAATGTCCGGAAAAACTGTCCATAAAGGGTATAACAATTAACTTATTTGAGGAAGTTTTAAAAACACGTTAGAAAAATTAAGTTTTTATACTTCTATAAGCCAAAAAATTAATTTTTTTTATCAAAAGCCTCGTTTTGACCCAAAATGTCCGGAAAAACCGTCTATAAAGGGTATAACAATTAACTTATTTGAGGAAGTTTTAAAAACACGTTAGAAAAATTAAGTTTTTGTACCAAAAAGCTCAGATTATAAAGTCATCAATTCTTCAGCAATTTTCAAATTTTCAATTTGAAATTTGGCAAATTTTCTTGACCACTAGCAATAAGGAATTGAGGAAAATTATAGTACAAAAGGTAAAAAAGGACATTTTTAGATTTGTGGGGTGAATGATGGGAACTGAGCCAAGAAAGTTTGGGTCTCATTTACTTCTCAGATAAAAGGGCCCTTAAAATATGCTTAATAAATTGATACAAATAATTGTCAAAAAATTTAACTTCCTCAAAAGAAATTAAATTGATATTGTCGACAGCCGGCTTTCGATAAGGTCAAAACAGAGACTTTTGGAAAAACCTCATGATTTTTCGTATAAATTTGGAAGTTGCCTTTCACAATAATTTTAGGTGAAAAAATAAATAAAAATTGCATACCCGATGAGCTTTGCAGATATTACACTGCCAATCTTCAGTAGGAATTTCTCGAAGTGGAGGATCCACACATTCCAAATGGAAAACCGCAGGGCATGTCTCGCAGCACAACAAATCTCCTACTCGATGACAAATACGGCAGTGGTCGTCTAAGTAAAATTCCCTATAAAAAACGAATTTAGTTACAAAATTAAGTGGTTTTAACAAGTTACCTTCGTGGATAAGGTCTTCACGGACGGGAGTTGTAATGAGGAATTGATCAGTGAGGAACTGAAGGATTTTGAGGCGGTTTTCTACGTCGGTGAATGGATAATCGTGGTCGGTCATGATCTCAAGAAGGCCTCCTTGATCGAAGCTTTTGTCGCTTTCGATATAACTTCGGAGGACTTCAGGCCAAGTTATTGAATCGACGAAAAACAATGAGATGTTCACGCTGTCTTTTTGATCTAAAGGTCCAAAATGAGTTCCTTGAGCATCTTCTTCGCGTAAAATAGCCTTGAGTAGCATCATGTGTATTTCAACGAGCATATAGGTCTGCTCTTCACACATCATGACGGAACAGAAGTCTTCGAATCGAAATGGCGAAAGACGGACTAAGTTTCGGAAATGTCTGAGTACTTCGTAGATGGATAGAGCTTGCATGATGAGGTCTCTGGGGATGAGGAGGTCGTCGGATGATTTGGGAAGTTCTAAAGGAGGAGGACGACATCCTGAAGCCAAAGAGGTACCGGACTTGGGTTTCGGGCGTACATATAGGATTTTCGCGTACCGCTCGCTGTGCTAAAGCTTGACAAAGAGTAGTCACTATCACTTAAATCGTCTCTGGGGGTTTCCGATTCGCTGTTCGTTTTCGATAAAACGTCATCTTCACGGTCACTTTTATCACTGGATTCGTCGCCAAAGTCAGAACCGTAGTGGTACTCGGAGTCTTTGGAATCGACCATATCTGGGTTGTAGCTTCTGCGGTAAGAAGACGGTCGACCCCGAGAGACTCCTCGTATGGATCGAGGCCTTCCTCTGGGACGATAGCTCCTTCTGCTCCCTTCGCTTCCATAGGGAGAAGCGTCCCTGGAAGTATTCGGAGTAGCCGTCTGCGAATTCGAACCCTCACCTTTATCATTCATAAGATATTTCGGCTTTTTAAGAAGATGGTATTGGAATTTCCTCGGCCTTTCCATAACGGCGGATTTGGGAGGGCGTCCCCGCCGTTTCGTCCCCCTGGAGGACATCATCGGACGGTTATAACAAAAAAAAACCTCACGTGTTTACAAAAAAAACGGTAAACAAAACACTAAACATAAATCAGGACGGTTCGTTTGACCGTCTTTGCGCCATTTTCACCGTACGGTCACGTGACCCCAAAATGTTTCTTATCCACACAAAATGTCCAACACAACACAAAATATCAGCACTAAACCTAAACAAACTCAGACACAACTAATCGAACCACTAAGTCACCAACAAACTTGATTCTCAAAGCTTGACTCGTTCGTCCAGGGTCGCGTAGCTCGGATGTAACGACGCTTCTGATTGGCCAATATTTTCTCCCTTTCATCAATCGAACCAAATACTTCCTTTCGGAAAACAAACCGGAAATCAAAATTAACCAATTAAATTAATTTTTATTTTAAAATAAATCCTTATTAAAATCAAGCAATAAATTAAAATGACAACTAAAAACCGTTTAATTTCCACAAAAAACGTTTTTGGGTAAACCTAAGATGGCGACCAATAACAAGGAAAGTGAACTCTTTCGTATTGACCATTACTTGGCAGCATTGATCCCGGCCAAATATTAATTCTTATAAACCACCCTCAAAACTTCAAATTTATAATTTAAAAAAATCATTATTTCCATTTTCTCTACTATAAATTTTTCAAGTTTTATTTTTAATAGGAAAATAAAGCGAAACGGGGGATCAATGCCTTTTGTATTATCCATAAAAACGTTATTTAGTTTATCTAATAATTTTTTATTATTATTTGAAATTATGAGCCAAATTGTAGGATATAAGATGTCCTGTTGCGGGATGACCAAAATTTGATGATAATTAAAAAAGTTTCGCCGTCCCCGCCGTCCTTACCGCCGTTTTTTAAAAGTTTGTTAGGAAAAAACGGGTTTATAACGTCCTTACCCCGTCTATAATTTAAAACTATCAAAATATTTAAAAAATATTATACCTAAGTCAATTCTCAAAAAAAAAAAAAATTTTTTTTCGTTTTAATTTTTATTTGGGGTGTTAGGTTGATAAAATCCATATTCCAGCAAGACTGCCCTTTAGGCAAAACTGAATATCATAGATGGCAAAACTGAGGGAAAAAATTCGGAATCATCTATGTCTTGAGCTAGCATTAAATAAAAACATTCGCATTTTGGTCTTTATTATATTGAGTAAAGCCAAGAAGAGTTGGCAGGTTGTTGTAGGAGCAGAACCAGATACATCATGAAGATTTGGCCTTATTCAAGCCATTAGATACTTAAGATCACTAATTTCGAGCCTTTAGATACTGAGGGTCGCTAATTTCGCGCCTTTAGATACTTAAGGGTAACTAATTCCGAGCCTTTAGATACTCGCTAATTTCGAGCCTTTAGATACTTAGGGTCGCTAATTTCGAGCCTTTAGATACTGAGGGTCGCTAATTTCGAGCTTTAGATACTGAGGGTCGCTAATTTCGCGCCTTTAGATACTTAAGGGTCGCTAATTCCGAGCCTTTAGATACTCGCTAATTTCGCGCCTTTAGAGACTGAGGGTCGCTAATTTCGAACCTTTAGATACTTAGGGTCGCTAATTTCGCGCCTTTAGATACTGAGGGTAGCTAATTTCGAGCCTTTAGATACCTAAGGGTCGCTATTTTCGAGCCTTTAGATACTGAGGGTCGCTAATTTCGAGCTTTTAGATACTGAGGGTCGCTAATTTCGCGCCTTTAGATACTTAAGGGTCGCTAATTTCGAGCCTTTAGATACTTAGGGTCGCTAATTTCGCGCCTTTAGATACTGAGGGTCGCTAATTTCGAGCATTTAGATACTTAGGGTCGCTAATTTCGCGCCTTTAGATACTGAGGGTCGCTAATTTCGAGCCTTTAGATACTAAGGTCGCTAATTTCGAGCCTAGATACTGAGGGTCGCTAATTTCGCGCCTTTAGATACTTAAGGGTCGCTAATTTCGAGCCTTTAGATACTTAGGGTCGCTAATTTCTCTCGCTAGATGTTAAAGTTCACACCGGCAAGTACTATTTGGGCAAAAACAATAACAACTACAGCTAAACTGAAACCTATGCATTCATGTATGCACCCCAGTGTTGCATGTAGGTGGCGGTAGTGAATTCCGAAATGCCGGGTGATTTCCCGCCTAGCTTCCCATGTTTCCCGCTCGAAAAATGGGAAGTTAATTTAATTGTTATCTTACAATACATCCTTCCCCGTTATCCCTCAAAAGGTTCAAAGATCTAATTTCTTACCTATTTCCTTGGTCTCGTTGAAAAAATTTTATTTTATTTTTAATTTTATCACTGAAAGAAAAAAATCCGTTCTTATGATTAACGGGCTTCTATTTCAATAAACATATGACAATTTTTTTTTATTATTTAATATAATTTTAATCTTGAAGGGAGGGGATGAGTGGGGCCAATAAAAAAATCGAATACAAATTTTTTTATATAAAAACCTTTATTGCTCATAATAAAATAAAAAATAAATCATAAAACATCTCTTCTTTTTTAAAACCTATGGCAAAAACTATGCCTAAAAATAGATTGATAATAAAAATTTCTTTCATCCATATTAAATATAATTTTTTAGAATTAAAAAAATGCATTTCACTTTGCTCTTCGAAGCTTGTTCTTCGAAGGAGAAATCTTATGAATAGTTGGTCAAACTGAAAGCACCAGTAAATCTTATCTTATCTGATAAGAGATATCACGAATAGCGCACAAGGTAGTTTTGTTTATTTTCTGCTTTTCCTGTTGTTAATTCCGTTTTTTAAGCATTTGAATTTATTTTAGACTATTTTATGTGAAAAATGGCACAAGATTGGCGGGAAAAGAAAAGTGCGCTGTCAAGATTCGCTGTATTGAGAAGGACGGGATTATTTTCAGACTGTAAAATTACATTAAAATATTCTGAAGATGGAAAAGAAAAATCTCACAAAGGTAATTATTATATTGAGTTGGCACTCAATTATTAAAAAATAAATTTTTGTGATACTCTTAAAAGTTGTTGTCTTTATTCATAAATTCTGATTATACTGATTTTTCTGGGGTTTTCCTCGATTTTTTTGTCTTTGAATCTTCCTTGTGTTTTCCCCAATCATTGTCCAAGAATTCTCAATTTTTTGTTGTTGTTTGCCTTTCCTTTGTTTTGTCTAAAATCATCAATTTTTACAGTATTTCGTTGTTGAAGATGTGCTATCTGCCTTTTGCCTACTTTTCAGGAGAGACTGAATCGTAGTCTTCATATTTCCGATGTCGCATATTATTTTTGGTCGTTGAACTGAGAAAGAGTTTTTTTTACAAAACCGACCGACACCGCGGTAGATTTCCCTTCATATTCAGTAAAAATCTCATTTTGCCCAAAATGCGAGTTAGCACATGTTGCATCTTCAATGGGATTTTCCACGGTATTTTCCAAGGAATTTTGTCAGAATTTTTTTCCGTTTTCCTTGTCCATCATCCAAAATCCTCAATTTTTTTACTAAGTTTTCCTCCATTTTTCTCCCAGAAACTTCAAATGTTTTGTTATTTCCTAGATTTTTGGGTCTTCATTTACTGAAGACAGCGTTTTCCGCTATTTTTTTCCGAGAAGTAATGCATTATTATTTTTTTTTAGGTTTATCATGCTCACAGCGTTGTACTTCAAAGTGCGAGCAGCTGTTTTTGAAGCGATGCTATCCCAAAATTTTATAGAAGGCCAAAATCGAAACATTATTTTGAATGACATAATTCCAAAACATTTTGATCTCTTTTTAGAGTAAGACTTTATTTTTATTTATCCATTATAACAAAAAACGTTTCAGTTTCATTTATGAAGATCAATGCGTCATTTCAAACACAGAAGAAGCTCGCGGAGTCTTCGAAATCGCCCATTCATATTTAATGAGCACTTGTATGGACTTCTGTGTTGAATACATCAAGAGAAACAGCACTATCGATGATTCTCCCTTACTTTACAATTTTTCAATTTTTTTCAATCTGGATGATCTCCGTCAACATTATTGAATGTAAATTTTTTGAAGTTTTAAAATTGATTTTTTTTTCTTTTAGACTATTTTGTTAGATTTTGATAAAATCAAAGTCGATGCTGTCGATAAGAAATTGATGTCTGATGTCCTCGACTCGCCCATATCATACGTCGCAGAAAATATTTTGACTGAGAAATTTTGGATGGTCGGAATCAGAAGTGAACAAAGTTGAAAATAAAAAGAAGTTTTAAATGCACTTATTTCTGAATACATTCCGAAAATTCACTTTTTTGAAATACCCAAGTTTTATCCATTATTGATTTCTGGATTATTTGATAAGGACCAAATCAATTTTATCACGCATAGAGCCTCTCTTAAAGGAACACCACATTCTAGGATCATTCTGTAAGTTTATTTCAGTTCAATATTTAAAACATGAAGTTAAAAACCTTTATTTTAGACCTCGCCATCGCATTTGTCAATGCAATCCTGTCACTCAAATATTCCACAAGTAAGTTTTATTGATTTTTTTATGTCCTATTCAAAAAGTAGTTTGAAAAAATGTAATTAATAGCTTTGTTCCAACCGCAGTTTGAAACCCCTGGAGCATGTGCAGAAGGATTTGGACGTCAGATGACTTCAGGTTTGACGGCAAACGATTTGAACGTCCAAATCCTTCTGCGCATGCTCCAGGGGTTTCAAACTGCGGTTGGAACAAAGCTATCATGGCTTATTTATTTTTCAGGTTCTAAATTCGATGGTCTGATATTTAATTCAAATAGTTTAGTTAAGATTAAGCCACCGAAGAAATTAAATAAATTATCGTTCACTTTCAAGGCTAAAAGTGATGGCTGGATTTTCTACTATGAAATGGCAACGATTTTTTCCGTATTTCGAGTAAGTTGAATTTATTGAAGATATTTCGGTTTTCCCCCCTTTTTTTTGTTGTAGAAAAAAAAAACTGAACCCATTTTTCGCGATTCTTAATTTTCTTTTTCATTTTTTAGTCCAAAATGGGTTACTTAGTTTTGCAAGTTGTTCAGGCGACGAGGATTTACCTACACCTTTGAAAGTTATTGATGTTTCAACACTATTTCGCTACGATATGCGGCCATATCCAAGGATGTATTTAGACGGAATACAATATTATAACAGCGACCTGAACAAAAGGCTCAAATTTTCCTTCTGGTTCTTTACAATTAGGAGGTAAGACGCCGTAATTGTTGTAACATTTTTTTTTGTTTTTAGGTATAGGCTACAGTTTTGAGGATATTTGAGTCAATTATCCTTTGATGAAGAACTCGATTATCATTCTTCTCACATATTCGCCTCAGAAGTTGAACCGTTCTGTGGTAATTCTTAAAATAATGAAGAAAATAATTTATTATGTAAATATTTGAAAAGTGATCTTACAAAAATAAATCTTTTATGGTCGTTTTATATCAGAGGTGGGTCAATCATAATTATGATTACTGTTACGATTATAATCGTTATTGATGTAAGGAGTATTTGGTGAAAATCGGAACAACAGGCCACAGCAGTTTTTAAAATTTTTAAACGTACATATCTCCGCCATTTTTCGAAATTCGAAAATCGCAGATGATAATTTCTTGTTCAACTATTCGGGAAGGTAGTGTGGAAAATTGGTTGGAAACTGTGACCGTAAAATGTTCCGGAAAAAATGCTACGGCCGGCACACAGACAAAGTTGAGATTGGTAAAGATTCAATTTGACCCTCCAGGGTCTGGAAGACCCTTCCCCAAAAACCCGACATGGAGGGTATCACAATAACTTCTTTAAGGAAGTTGAAATATCTTTAGAGGTAATATTTTTTAAAAGTCATTTCTTAGCCATTTTTTTTTCTTTCTGAAATAACTTGCTTTGTCAACGTATTATCCAACCAATTCAATTTTGACGTCCAAACTTCTGCGCATGCTCCAGCAGCTTTAAACTGCGGTTGGAACAAAGCTATTATTTATGAAGTGCGAAAGTTGTTGCTGTAAAGAGCTCCAGAAAAAATGGCAGCAATAAACTTTGATATAGAATATAGATCCAATCGATTTGGCGCCATCTGGAAGAACCTTCCCAAAACTGACAATTGAGGGTAAAACAATAACTTTGGATGTTAAAATTTTGAAAGGAATAATAAATTCATTTGAGCAATGCCACAACTGGCAATAGTATTTCAGAAAAGGAAAAAATTTGCTGTACATATAAATTTTTTGTATGTAATCTATGTTTCTTACTTGAATTTTGTGTAATATTTTTTTCTGAAATAAAAGATTAAAAAAAAAAAGATAAGAATATACATTTTATTCTTAAATTTTTTTATAAGCTGAATAGAGGTAGATATCAGGACTTGCGTAAACTTCATCTTGTTCGCTGACTGGAATTTTTTTCACGACGAAAGCGTCGTTAAATTTGTTTAAAAACTGTTTTAGAGTTTCCTGCTGTTTTGGTACGTCTCGTTTTTCTTGGCAGAATAAAACTTGAGTGGAATTCCCCTTGCACAGCGAAATCAATGTTTCCATCAGAGGGTCTACAGACTGCAAAATACAAAGTTGAAAAAAATAAAATCTTGAAAAAAGTAGTAACCTCGTCGTAATAAACGCAATCTGATAAAAGAATGAGGTCTGGATGTTGTCCGATGGCGCCTATCAAATCTTGAGTCGGTTTTCCCCAGGCTTGCTGAACACAGCGAACTTTCCCTCGGTCGCTCCACGCGTTTCTATTAAGTTCCGTCGTTTAACAAGCTGAGGTACAACTTCAGGTAAATCAGTGAGAATCACGTCAGCCCTAAAATTCAAATAATAAAATACGGTGTCATAAAGCAATAAAATCACCCGTAGCAAGCAGCTGTGATACCGACGCATCCTAGACCCGCTCCCAGTTCGACAACTTTGAGACCTGTCAGCCAATTGGGACTTTGGCCGGACCTTTTCTCAAGATATTTCGTCAGGACCAAAGCGGCGTCCCAAACAACACAGCTTACATTACCAACCGAGTTTTGATAAAAAAGTAAAGTTTTATTTATATTTGAAAGCTTCACTTCTCTTAAAAATATCCTGTCCGCCATTTAAAAAGAAAAAAAAATCAATAATCAACCCTCTTTTTACAATACAATGTTAATAATTTAACAAAAACAATAATAACAAACAGTTTTGTATTCCAGAGAGGTAACTTGCATGTTAACCAAGGTGTCCAGAAACATAAGGCGGTAAAAAGGGGTTTTATGAAAAAAAAAACTTTACATAAAAACCCCCTTAATTTTAATCAAAGATTTATTGGTATAGTTTTAAATGCGTTTGGATATACAGGGTGCAAAGAATAGAACCTAAATTCGTCATTTCAAATGAGAACCCCTATTAACTTCCTTAAAGAAGTTATTGTGATACCCTCGACGTCGGGTTTTTGGGGAAGGTCTTCCAATTCGATTATTGATCTTTACCTATCTCAACTTTGTCTGTGGTGCCGGCCGGCCGTCCGTACCATTTTTTCCGGAACACTATTTTTTATGAAATATATTATTTTCCCCTGAAATCCGATAAAATTGATCTAAGACACTTTTTTAAATTAAATTTTACTTGTTTTTGTCCAATGATTTTAACTATCACAAATTCAAGCATCTATCATTTTAAAAAATATATTATTTTCCCCTAAAATCTGATAAAATAGATTAATTTTAGGAGAAAATAAAGCTCAATTTCGGGATTTTTGGAGGCCAATCAAAAGCCTGGGGCTACACTAGTACAAATACTTAAGTATAAAAGATATTAATTTAAAAAATAAAAAAGTATTAATTATCACACAGTATAGAAAATAAAAATTAAAAAATCAGATTTTTTTTCCTCATGCCTCCAGACCGTCATCTTCAAAAGCTTGTAACAATGATTTCTGAAATGATTTTCGAAGATTTTTTTTGGCACCATCCGACAAAACCTGCATTTCATGAAATAAAAATAAACAAAATTTAAAATCTTCGTTTCTCTGGATAAGACCATGGTTTGAAAATACGTCGGCGAAGCAAGTTGAAGGGTTCCTGTTCAATTTCTGAAATGTACACTTTTAATAGAAGAAAGGCTACAAAATTGTTTATTACTTGCGAAGTTATTTCTTTAAATAATCGTGATGGTATTTCACTCGGTTCTTCACCATTTGTTTCATGTAAACTTTCTTTCGCGGAAGAAAATTTTTGAGTCGAGGAAACTGTTGACGAGATCTTATTGGTCTAGAAAAAAAAAATTAAATCAGTCCTTCGGTAAAATCCACTTTGTCTACAGTTGCTGATTCGCCCAGCCAAGCAAAACTTGACGGTTTACTGGATGTTACCTTTTTGATTGACGGCTGTGCAAGTTCAGGGTTATAGGAGAATATTGTCGGAACTGCATTTTCTTTTAGTTCTGTACGACCGGAGGCAAATGTGCGGTTTAGAAACTCGGCGCTGAAATGCTCCGAGCAAAGATATGAATTTACTCCCGGCTCCCAATTGATCGACGAACTGCTTTAATCCATTTTTTCTCAACCCTTTATCCTTAGGAAATCTGAAATTATAAAAGTTAAAAATATGATTCAAAAAAGACACAGTGGCTATTAGGTGTCCGACGAAAAATTATTGTGATACCCTCGACGTCAATTCGAATATTGATCTTTACCGATCTCAACTTTGTCTGTGGTGCCGGCCGTCCGTCCGTAGCATTTTTTTCCGAACACTTTACGGCCACAATTTTCAACCGATTTTCACCAAATTTTCTTTAGTCGTGAACAAGAAACTAACAATGGCGATTTTTGAATTTCGAAAAATGGCGGAATATGTCTGTTTAAAATTTTAAAAAATTTGCTGCGGAACCGTTGGTCCGATTTTCACCAAATTTTCACCAATTACTCCTTATATTTTTAAGAATTTTTGGTGAAAAAAAATTATCATTTTTTCTAACATTAATTATCATTTTAGTAGGGAGAAATGTCACACTTCCACCGCTACGAGAGGGACCTCCCTTGGGCAAAAATCCCATTATTTCTACCTTGGTACTTAAAAAATTTTCGAAAAAAAAACTTGAAAATTAAAAAAATCTTAATTAAAAAAAAACTTAGAAAATTTTTTGAAAAAAAAAAATCCCTCCGTTATACTTCCCTCTCCTTTATACTTCCCCCTCCTATATTTTTACTTCTCTTTAGTCTTTAAGAAGTTTTCGTTGGAAGCTCTTCAAACTAGTATTAGCTCTTATAAAATTGAACTTTTTATAAAAATTTAATGCAAAACAAATTTCAACCGATTTGTCCTTAGTTAACTTTTACTGGGCTTAAATAAAGAATTTTAGAAAATTACTTGTGGAAAGACACTCCGTGTTTTCGTTTGCGGTCTGTCCTATTGAAACATCCGAACGCAGAACAAATGGCCATTGGGCTGTTAACATGAAGATAAATAAAATAAAATCTAAAAGTGAGTTACAAAGATACGAACAGAACGAAGGTGCTTAAGGTTATGGATGCCAAAAGCCCAAAATTTCCATCCCACCACTTTTCTGCGGAGAAAACAATTGGGAGGCAACGATTTCATGCCTCATAACCTTCCTTTCTGCAAACATCACTGAAGGACCCATTTCATGTGATTACCATCTTACCATATTTTCCTCGATTTTTCAATTTTCTGACGAAATGGCCGGAATTTTGATGAGTCCAGAAATCGACATTAAAATGAAAAAAGAATTGCCATCTATAAAAAATGTAGGGAATCACCAAAACTGAGAGAAATGCTTAGAGAGGTAAGAGAAGGTCATTTCTCTACATTTGGCACAATTTTTGCACTTAAGTTGTTGCTACTGTTTTTTTTCTTTACTGTAGAGGTTTCGGAGTGGATTCAAATCAAGAAGGCAGGACCTACTGAATAGATTCCGAGGTGTACGTTCGACCGATGAAGCCCATGGTGTTCTGAGCACAATTATTCAAGAACAAGTTAGTGTATTGGACGAAGAAATTTTCATCGAGGAGATGTAAGTAATAATTTTTCAAATAAATATTTTAATCTTTTTTCTCAGGGAAACGTGTGAGAACATCGAAACTTCAGAATCTGAATTCTTTCAAAAATCATGTCTGAATATGAGAAGGTTCTTGACGAAGAGTTTAGCCGCGACTGGGAAGGCGAAGTCGTCTGCCCGATTTGTGAAAAATCCACGCTCAATTTGACCAACGGTTCTGTCACTTGCGCCAAATGCTCATCTCTTTTCCCGCCAGTTCTTCTTTAGCCAAGCGAGATATGTTAATGACGAGTGTTCAAGATCATGAAAAATCTTGCCGTCAATATCTCAGTTTGCGCTTATTAACGATCAGGTAACCAATGGTTTATTTCTTATTTGTCAATACTGTAATTATTTCGCTCAAACTCTATGACACCCAAACTTATATTTTGTAATGTGATATTTCAAAAACTTCCCATTGTGTATATCGACTGATAATCGTATTTTTTACAAAAGACAAAAAGTTGTTTAGTTTTGTTACCGAATATGAAATGTTAATAAAGATGTAAATTCTTTATTTTGTTTTTCTTTCAACATCTAATTTTTGGATATAAAGAGATTTTTGAGACTTTTTGACACCATGGGATCTTAAAGAACCATTTTCGGTTAAAAATTCATGATAAAATTTCCCTTTAGAAACTATTCTTAACGTTAAGTTATTATTTAACAGAGTTTGGGGGGGGGGGGGTATTAAAACAATAAATACAGTACATAAAATCATTTAATCATTAACCAATTAAAAACAAAGAATTATAAAATACATAAAACCTGTTAACATGATAACAAAAAAAAATTATACATTTGACCAGTAATTAACGAGAGATCACACAAAAGATTTGAAATAAAAATGACCCCAAGGGACTAAAATTGACTAAAAGTCCCTCTGAACATCTATAGCTTTTATGGCACTTGTTTTCATGGTTATTATTGAGTTTTTCAGTACAATCAAGCCCCTAATCGGGCGTTAAATTTTTTTTCAAAGGTTAATTAGGCACCATATTAAAAAAAATAAAATAAATCTATTATTTATCACAAAAACTTTTTTTTTATATTTTAAAAATAGCTCTTTTTTGTCCTTAAAATATTAGGCACTTAATTTTTAATTAGAAAAAGAGTGAAAAATTTTCCCAAATAGATTTTTTTTTTGCTTTTCCTGAATTTTAAAATTAGAGGTCTATTTTAAAAAAACCATTTGAGAAAACAACTCTAATAAAATTTCATATCCAAAATATATCTAATAAAAAAAAATTTTTTTTTTCTGTCTAAAAAATATTAAATGGTTAAAAACTAACTTCTTTTGACGGCTCTGTCGACATTAGCGATTGCCTCGTGTGGAAGTTTTGCTGGATCTTTGAGAACTTCGGTCATAGTGCTGAGTTGACGGAGGGCGTTTAAAGCGACTAAAATAATTTATAAGAAGAAAATTAACAAAAAAAAATGTTTACTTGGTCTCAGGTTAACGAGAGAGCAGTGTTGATTAACCCACTGAATGGTCGTCCGATATAAATCATCCAGGCTTGAAGTCGCCACATTGTTAGTAAAAGATTCAAGAAGTGGTTCGCATATTAAACTCAACTGTTAAAGTTATGATTAAGGGAAAATAAAAATTAGAGACATAAAAATCAGACTCGCCAGCCAAGAAGCACCCTTTGTCGACAATATTTGGGCCAAGAAGCCCGAATTCAAGCACAATTTATGATGTTTCCACATTTTGGGCCAATATATACCCTTTATGAGCGTTTTCCAACATTTTTCACCACAATTCTTGGTATTTTTTACAATTTTTGACCCAGGGGCAGCGATTTTATAAGATTTTGGTCATTATTGTAGATTTATAGGCCAAGAAACCCCCATAGAACCACAAATATGGCGTTTTCCACAATTTTTGACCCAGGCAGCGATTTTATAAGATTTTGGGTCATTATTGTAGATTTTTAGGCCAAGAAACCCCATAAAACCACAAATTATGGCGTTTTTCACAATTTTTAACCCGGGGCAGCGATTTATAAGATTTTGGGTCATTATTGTATTTTAGGCCAAGAAACCCCCATAAAACCACAAATTATGGCGTTTTCCACAATTTTTGACCCAGGGGCAGCGGTTTTATAAGATTTTGGTTCATTATTGCAGATTTTTAGGCCAAGAAAACCCCATCAAACCACAAATTATGGCGTTTTTCACAATTTTTGACCCAGGGGCAGCGATTTTATAAGATTTTGGGTCATTATTGTAGATTTATAGGCCAAGAAACCCCCATTAAACCCCAAATTATGGCGTTTTCCACAATTTTGGGCCCAGGGACATTAGTGCGGATTTTACAAGATTTTAGGGTTACTGTCCTTGACTTTTTTTGGCTAAAACCAGAATTTTGTTGTTTACTTTAATCTAAACAACTTTGTCCTACATACAAAAAGGATACAATCCAAAATTTCCAGTTTTCATGAGTCCTCGCCCTAACATATTTCCTGTACATATCTTTCATTTTATTACTTCGATGTTTCGATATTGGCGCCCCTGTCGCCGGTAGCATAGATTGGCAGTTACTAAAAATTTTAAAATAAATAAAAAACATAGAAAATTTAAAAATACCATATTTCGGCATTCAGTGATTCGATTTCCTGTTTAAACTTTCCATTTCTTGCTGAAGCTGATTCCGTTCGGTTTGTAGCTGTCGGATGTACTCGGCACCTTTTTGCAGCATTGCTGCTTTGCTCATTTTCGCATTCGGATTTTGGTTTAAATGAGGAATCAAAGAATGTAATGTGTCAAAGCCGTTTTTAATATTGCATCGCCTTTTTTGTTCAGCGTTTGTATGACAGACTCTTCTATGATCCTGGAAAAAATGTGATTAATAAAATCAAAAAATTTAAAACATACTCTGAAAGGAGGAGGCTTTCCACATGATGATGGAGATGTTGGACTTCCAACGTTAATCGGCGAAAGGCTAACTGGATCGGTGAATCTGGACCAACTGAAGAACTAGGCATCTAGAAATGCAAAAATAAAATAAATAAACCAATTTACTATTTGATAGCTTACATTCATCGGTTTAATAGATTTTATGATCATCGCATTTGAAGTTTGAACAGGTGTTTTAGCACTCGCAGACTGACTTATCTGATAAGTCTGATTACTATAATCGCTGTAATATAAATATTAAATTTTATTTAAGTTAATAACATGTTACCTTTCAGATTTGTATGTTAGAGAGTTCATATTGGAAAAATTTTGAGTAGAGAAAACATCTTCTTTTGGAATAATTGGTTTTGGGGATGTGGTAGGCTCGGGGATGAAATTAAATGATGTTGGAGGCGCTAGAAATTTTAAATAAAAAAGAATAAAAGAAGTAGAGGACTAACTATTGGTAAGTAGTTGAGCTAAAAATGTGTTGTTTTGTGGTGTTTCTTGAATAATTGAGGTTGAAGGCAATGAGTTCACCGGTGCCAACGGAGTCAAAACAGGAACGGAATTCGCTCTCGTCAATGGTGTCAAAGACGAGTTGTTTGAGACGGTCGCCATTTTTTTCACTTGTTCATTTCTCCGCCATTTGGCTTTAGTCTTAAATTTTTTATTATAAATCAGAACAAAATTTAGACTCACTTTTGGTGGCGTATACGGATATTCTTTTCTCTGTACCACAACGTCTGCCACAGGAGGGGACGACGGTTGAGAAAAATTCTGCGGAATAATCTGCGCTTGTTGGATACCGTCGTTGTAATTTGAAAACCACAAATTTTGGGTGGGATAAGGCGGTGGGAAAGGGGGATTTGGGAAATTTTGAACTTCTTGTCTTAAAATCTCCTTTTCGGGAAACTGCGGCTGAATTGGAGCTTCCTCAGGTACACTGACAAGTTTTGAACAAACAAATCTAAAAAAAAAGTTTAAAAAAAATAGTTTTAACATCCATATACCTTGAAGGGTTCAATGTCCATAAAATCGTCCAAATTTGGCTGAAGTTGAACAAGACTCGGTTGAATAAAATCAGCAAGATTTGTCCCCCTTGCTGAAAAAGATGTTTATGAAAATTTATTAAGAAATAAACATTTTACCAATTTCTCGTGGATCTGGGAAAGCGAAAGGCTGATTTGCCGTTATCGTAGAAAAAAGAGTGTCGCTCATAAGCCCCATATAATCCTCATCGACCATCATAAGGCTGTCTGCTGAATTTAAAGACCAATCTTGTCCGTCGAAATCGGCAAGCTGAAAATAAAAAATGATAATAAAACCATTTATAAAAAAAATCTATACATACAGGATCTTGACCGTAACTTGGAGAACGGCCCTGGACTTGATTTCGGCTGTACATACGCCATTTTTTATATTCGGCTGTTACAGCGTTTAATTTCCTCTTCCAGTATTTCCCTTCCAAAACAACAGCCTGGAAAAGTTAACTTTTATTAGAAACGATAATAATTAAATATAATCCACTCACTTCAGGTTTGTTGTGAGTATCTGCGTCTAAAGGTGAAGCGAATTGGCAAACCAACGTATTTTGTTTTTTTATAACTAAAATCAACAACAACAAATATTAAGCTGAGATTGTAGAGCTTTTCAAGCCTTTTAGGCATCTTCTTTAGTTTTTAGGCACAGAAACCCCAAATTCAACAGGTTTTAACCTTGTTTGACTCAATCTTCCAGACAAAAAAACCAGATTTAACGAAGATATCTAAGTTTTTCGCCCGAAAAAGGAATCGTTTTTTCGCCCCTTAAAAAATTTAACCGGCCCGTTAAGTAAAGGGCAAAATTTAACCGGCCCGTTAAGTAATGGGCAAAAATTTAACCGGCCGTTAAGTAAGGGCAAAAATTTAACCGTCCGTTAAGTAAAAGGTAAAAACTTAACCACCCGTTAAAAAATTTAACCGGGCCGTTAAGTAAAGGGCAAAAATTTAACCGGCCCGTTAAGTAAAAGGCAAAAACGTAACCGCCGTTAAAAAATTTAACCGGCCTGTTACGTAAAGGGCAAAAATTTAACCACCCTTTAAAAAATTTAACCGGCCCGTTAAGTAAAGGGGAAAAATTTAACCGGCCCATTAAGTAAAGGGTAAAAAATTAACCGACCGTTAAAAAAATTAACCGGCCCGTTAAGTAAAGGGCAAAAATTTAACTGGCCCATTAAGTAAGGGCAAAAATTTAACCAGCTTGTTAAGTAAAAGGCAAAAACGTAACCGCCGTTAAAAAATAACCGGCCTGTTAAGTAAAGGGCAAAAACTTAACCACCCGTTAAAAAATTAACCGGCCCGTTAAGTAAAGGGGAAAATTTAACCGGCCCATTAAGTAAAGGGTTAAAATTTAACCGACCGTTAAAAAATTTCACCGGCCCGATAAGTAAAGGGCAAAAATTTAACCGGCCCTTAAGTAAAGGTAAAAAATTAACCGAACGTTAAAAATTTAACCAGCCCGTTAAGTAAAGGGCAAAAATTTAACCGGCCTGTTAAGTAAAGGGCAAAAATTTAACCGGCCCATTAAGTAAAGGGTAAAAATTAACCGTCCGTTAAAAAATTTAACCGGCCCATTAAGTAAAGGTCAAAGTTTTAACCGTCCGTTAAAAAAATTAACTGGCCCGTTAAGGTTTTTTTTTTTCTTAAGTATGGAAGGGGCGGTAAGTATTTTTCTCCTCTTAGAGGGGCGCAGGCTTCAAAATGGTAGAGAACACTGATAAGTAAGTAATAAGTCTTTTAAATAGATAAATAAAAAATAAAAAATAAAATAAAAAAATAAAAAAAATAAATGTAATAAGTCTTTTAAAAAAATCCCTTATCAAGTAATTTTGAACGTTTCTATGATTTCTTGGCCAAAAACGACAATTTAGGACTTTTTTAAAAATATTTGGCCGACAAACAGGCGTTTTAAATGATTTAGGGTGACTCTCCTTGGTTTTTTTTGGCGAAGAAACACCTTGTGACAGGATTTTTGGGCGATTTTCATAAAGACAACTTTTGAGTAAACCTACGATTGACCATAATTATTGTCAAAACACCCAGTTTACTCTGTAATCTATTATTTAACGGTGTTTAGTAGCTGTAATCTGGTTCAGGGATAAAAAAAAGTTAAGATAAAGAAGAATCTTAAAATATAAAAGCTATTAATTAATCCTAGAAAAGAAGATAAAACACATTGGGTAAAATTAAGCAACAAAATACTCATATTAATTTTAAAAATAGGAATAAATTAAAATTTTGCTTGATATCTACATATCTTATCTTCTCACTCATAAGATCATGCGACTCGCGGAGAGTGGGGAAAAAAGGAGGAAAAGTCATTAACGGCTAACTACGTCCTTAAATTATTTTCGTTTTGATACCTTGGATCTCTCGAGAAATTACATAACAAGAAGTTGATAAAATACAGATAACGGAAAAGATTACGTACATTGCATATGCCAACACCTCCAATGACATTGTTCAGCCTTATTTTGTCTTTCCAACGTAGACGGATCCCTTTGAACCGATTCCATTTTGGCGACGTCAACTTCTGTCTGGAAAAAACAAACATATTTTTGACAACTAAAAAAACTTCTTCAGAAACGAATTCTGAATACAACTAGAAGATGTTTACGTAGAAGTTCACTACTAGAGGCAATAAAATAGCCAAAACGTTGGTACCCATGAAAATAAAAAGTCTCTTTTAATTTGGCAGACTGTTTTTTTCACCTCCTGGCTGCTTTGCCCTAGTAGAGAACATGCATATAAACAAATATTTGATGGCAAAATTTCAAGCGATTAATTTTAGGATTCAGAATGCCGCACATGTAATAAACGAAAATTCTGTTCTAGAGCTGCCCTGACGAGAATGAGAACTTCATCAAAATAGGGCCATTTTGTCATTTTTCATCCCTAATATAAGAAAAAAATTTCTTTGATTACCGAGGTAGAAAAATTAAAGTTTTCCCTTGGCCAGGCCACACAGAACAGGCCAGACAGCATAAAATTTTCCCTACTTTTGAAAAAAAAAAATAATTTTTTTCAATAAAATTTATTAAATATCAGGAGTATTTAGTACAAATTGGACCAATAGTACAGCATTAAAAAACTGAAGATCACAGCCATTGATTCAAATTTCAAAAAAAGAAAAATCTTTCCACATTTTTGAGGTAACTTGTGAAAATTTGGCGAAAACCAAATTAAAATTGCGCCTGTGAAGTGCCCTATAAAAAAAAAACTGGCGATGGAAAATTGGCAACACAGGCCGATTAATCGGTGAAGAAGTTTTTTTGCATGAGACCATGGAGGGTAAAAACTGAAGATCACAGCCATTTATTCAAATTTCAAAAAAGAAAATCTTTCCACATTTTTGAGGTAACTTGTGAAAATTTGGCGAAAACCAAATTAAAATTGCGGCTGTGAAGTGCCCTATAAAAAAAAACTGGCGATGGAAAATTGGCAACACAGGCCGATTAATCGATGAAGAAGTTTTGTTGCAAGAGACCATGGAGGGTATCACAATGCTTTTCTTTGAGGATTTAAAAAAAAAGGGGGAGAAGGGATGTTAAGATTAGAATATTCAAAGGGGCCTGGGACACCTATTTCTAAAAACAGTCTATCAAGGGTATCGCAATAACTTCCTTTGAAATGAGTTAAAAATTGATCAAGAGATACCCTTCTGCTAATGCAAAGATCTTTTCCCTCGACTAAAAATGACGTGAAAACGCCTAAAAACCCAATAAAACGGATGTTTCTAAACCAGAAAATTGAGAAATGGCTCCAAACACCAAAAATAGGGTGTTAACGCTCGATTAAGTAGGTATAAAATCTCAACAGCACAATAAACCGCTAAATAAAAAGAGTTGAGGAAAACAATCCAAAAACGCAGTAAAAAAAATGCTAAACACCAGAACGCCAATAAAACGGTGTTTCTAGACTAGAAATCGAGAAAAATGACTAAAAACTCGGTAAAATATAAGTATGTTGAACCACCGAGCACAGGTGTTTCTAGACATAAAATCTAGGAAAACTATTTAAAACCTGTTTAGGTTGTAAATTGCTGAGATATTTCAAAACCAAAAAATCTAGGAGAAAGAACAAAAACCTAATAAAGAAGATGTTAGCGCTCTTCAGAATAAAAGGTGTTTCTACACCAAAAAAGCCAGGAAAACACTACTTTATGAAAAAGGGGCCCAAGTCCCAAAAATTGCCCGACAGATATTTTGATAGTGATACATACTTAAAAGACAGTCAACTAACACCAACAAGAACAAAAATCAGCTTCTGGGGTCAAAGTCGAATAATTGGGATTTTAAAATATTAGTATCTATAGACTATTTAATTCATGTTTAGTGTCTCCCATGAATTAACAAACAATAAGATCAAGTAAACTGCAATATCATACCTATAAGCCAAGGACATGCATTGAAAAAGTTTGGTGAGAGAAGTCTCTATGAGGATTTGACTGTAGGGAAGCCCAAGCGAATTAAAAGGTGCAGCCACCGCCGATGTTTTTACAGAAGAAGGGCAGACAGCGACGACGGATTTCACCTCGGCCGCCTCCTCCACCTCCGGACAGGAACGGCGAGTTCGTCTTCATCATCTTGAGCCTCCGCCTCGAAATTCGAGACCATAAAATGTCCCGAATGTATCACCTCTTTACCATTCTCCGCATTCATCGCCTTTGGCCATTTTTGTACTCTAATTTATGTGCCATCGTTGACATTTAAATAAACACTTTTATCACATTTCAACATTCAAAATTTAACACAAAATTAACAAAATAGGAGAACATTTTTTACAAAACGCTTCCCACCACTAAACGTAATCGTCACTAAAAACAATTAACCAAAAGAAAAATGTGTCCTTTCATAATCCTTCATTTCTTAACAAAAAGATTGTTATTTAATAAATATCGAGTATCTAAAATTAACTATTTAACACAATCGATTCTTATAAAAACTTCTATTTTATATTTAGATCAATAAAATTATTTAAAAAACTAAATTAATAATATTCTATAAAATTTAAATTATTTTGACAATTAAAAATGTTGAAAGGCAAAAAACTTGTCATTTTTAACGAAGATCGACTAGGAAATCGATGACAGATGAAGTCACATACTGATAAGAATAGTTGATAAATTTTGCCACCAAAAATTCGGTTTTTGATATCGATTTTCCTGTTTCTGTCACATTTCAGTTGTCTAAATAAATAAACGTTTGTAGTTGTAAAAATAGAAATTCATGCAAAAATTTATTTATATGAAAACAACTGAAAAACTCGATTTTCCATCATATATCGAGTATCAAAATCGACTAGATATTTTGCGGGAAAAGTAAAAAAAAAACCTTCCTTTCTCATCATAAAAATTGCATACATAAATTGAACTTTGAACATTTCATATTATTGACGTGAGTACTCATTGCTGAGCTGCTCCTTTTCCTTAGGGCTGTGAATTTTTCAAATTGAGAGTAAGTTATATCTCATTTGGTAATTGAATACTAATTTTGTTCTTTTTTATAGTGGAAGAAGAGAATTCAGACTTTCTAAACAGTTTATTAGATGTGATACAAATGCTGAGGATGCAGAAAAGTTAAAAAAGTCGAAAATAAAAGATGTTAACGTTCCTTTTCTCGATGTTGTCGAAGAAGTAGAAAACCTTCTTTGGACCTGAAAAAGCGTTGTTCACAATGGAGATACCGACTCCTCCGATGATGAAGACAACAAATATTTCGAGGAGGCGAAATATAACAGCTGCGGTAAAAGTATTCGGGCGAGCCTTAAAAATTACGCCACAAAGGATGTGCGATCAATCAAAATTATTGGAAGAAAAAACCCTCGGAGGAAACAAAAAATTACGAGTTGCCCAAAAAAATTGCTGATGAACCTAAACTAAACACAATTATGGAACCTTTTTTTGGAATCCGCCTTATGTAAGTATATTTTATTCATGTAGAATTTTTCCATTTAATTATTAAGCTTTGGAATTTATTTCTTGCAGAGTTGGGCATTCATATTAGCTTTGTTCCAACCTCAGTTTGAAACTCCGGGAGCATGCACAGAAGCGCTGTTTTGACGGACCGACGATTTGAACGACGTCAAATTTGATGTCCAAGTCCTTCTGGGCATGCTCCAGGAGTTTCAAACTGTGGTTGGAACAAAGCTATTAATAAGTTTAGATTTATGAATACAGAAAACTCCATATCCTTTTAAAAAATGCCTTATTATTAAATATTGTCTAATTTGAATATTTTATAGAAACCCATTGTATTCCTCATTAGTTCTCAAAGAGAAAATGAGCGGAAGGACACCAGTTAGCTTTTTTAAATTAAAAAGCCATGTAAAACATTCAGATTTAAAAGAAGATTGGGTCCTCGCTGGCGTGATTGTAAGTCAATCACCCCCAAAGATCTCTCAGAAGGTAAAATTTTATTTATTTTTGTTTTATTTAAATCTTTTAGGGTTCAAAATATGTTATTTGGACTCTGAGCGATCTTAAGGAAGGCCTGAAAACTGCGGCAGTTTTTCTTTTTGGAAAATCTTACGAAAATTATGGAAAACGAGCGTCGGGACTGTGATCGGCATATTAAATCCTAACGTTCTTGATCAAAAGTGATTATTTATATTTTATATTTTTAATTTTAACTTTTTTTACAGAGACAAAAGTAAAGATGAAGCGACTCTTTCAGTTTTTAATCCTGATCAAATCATGATTTGGGGCCGCTCAAAAGACTATGGAATATGCAAAGGAATGTGAGTTCAAAATTATTTTTTAATTTTTTTAAATTAATTTTTTTTAGTAAAAAAATGGGGAAAAGTGTACTTCTTTTGTGAATTTAGGCCAGTGTGAATATTGTGTATATCATGTACAAAATGAATATCGAAAATATACAAAACGGGGTGAATTACAAGCACCGACTTGCGGACTTCAGCGATTAAGAAATAAAGTTTTAGGAAAAGATGAGGTAATTTAAAAATAATAAGTTGAAACTAAATTAAAAATTTTTAAAGGTTTTTTATGGTGGAAAAAGTTTTACTTCACTTCCTGAATTGGGAAATCCGAAAAAGCTTCATGAAAAAGACAAAAAGCGTCTTGTTAGTTTAGGGGTTACTCCTAAATCCCCAGCCAAACAGGAAACTTCCATTTTATCAATGCCATCACGGTCAGCTGGTTTGCTCAGTATGGTTAAACAAAATGACACAAAGGAAACCATCCGTTTAAGCACTTTAAAATTAGGAAAAGGGAAGCAAGTTGATAAAATTCAGCTTCCCCTATTTTATCTTTACCCCCTCCAAAATTAAGCAATCCTGAAAAAGATCTCGCATCTGGACAAAAGAGAGAAGACTAAACCTGAAGTTTCTGACAAAAATAATTTGAAATCAAATTCAACAGTTTGCTTAGCCTCTCGTCCGAAAATAAAAAGGGAAAAAATTCTGAAAAGACTGAAAATCCAAATATTTTGGTTCAAAAAACAAAATTCCTATAGATCAAACTAAAAACTTGGTTAAAGAAAAATCTAAAAACGACCAAATCATCAAGAAAAGTCAAAATTTAGAAACAACTGTGAAGGATAAAAAAGAAACTCCAATTGAAAAAACTGTAAATGAAAGTTCTGAAATCAAAAAGACTGAAAATTCCAATATTTTGGCTCAAAAAACAAAAAGTCCTTTAGATCCAACTAAAACGTTCTCAAAGAAAAATCCTCAAAATGACCAAGAAAAAAGTTTTAATTTAGAAACAAATATGAAGGATAAAAAAGAATCTGTTAATGATAATCTCAAAGAAACAATCGTCAGTTCCTTTCGAAATCCACAATTCAAATTTCAACCCAACAAAACTCCACAACAAAATGTCGAGAGCGAAGGTTAGCTTCTTAATTAAAGTAATTCCCAAAAATTAATTTTTTTAAAGCTAAAAGCCCTTGAATATGTACGAAAGAATGGACAGATTTCAAAAAATAGTCCGACTGGATCGACAAAAGATGAAATGTAAAAAAAATCTTAAACGTTTTCGTGAAGACGACGATGCAGACGGTATAAATTTTTATTTTCCAATCATAATCCCTTTTTTAGAGCCTTCTAAAAAACAAGCCCTTTCTCAACGTTTTCTTGAACTTATGAAGAAAGAAACTAAACACAAAGACCTCTTGGAATTAAACGAAAGAAAGGAAGAAGAAGCCTATTATATGAAAATGGAAAGAAGGAACAGATGGAAGAGAAAATGACGAACACTTTTAAAATTGAATGTAAAGCCGTACGATGTTTGAAGGTATAAAAAAACCATAACTCCTGGTCAGATTGACATTATGAACCCTGCATATCCAACTAATAATTTCTTAAAATTTTTAGTGTAAATATACTTGGTTTTCTGCTTCTGAAGCTTGTAAAGAAGAGCGACATCCATTACAAGTTATTGACGCCATGAAAAGATTTTTCAAATGTTCCAAATGTGATAACAGAACTGTCAGCCTCAGTATTCTACCTTTGATCGCATGTAAAAAATGCGGCGCTTCAAGCTGGGAAAAGACATCCATGATGAAAGTAAGTTAAAAAAAAAAGTTTAAAAATATTTTTTTTTTTTTAAGGAAAAATGTGTTAAAAGAGTCATGAGCTCAGCATAGAGGAGGAGAGCAGCAGTTTATTAATTCGGTTGTTCAAAATGGAAGCTTAGATTTAATGGTGCCTGAATGAATTTTTAAAAAGTCTTTATTATTGAGTAATAAAATGTTTTAAATTTCAACTTGAGTTGTATACAATGAAGGCATGAGTAAGATCCCTTTTTGTATACATTCGCCAGCCGATTGAGTTTTTTCTGTCAAACTTGTATCTCCCATTACCTAAAAAATTAGTTAAAAAATAATTTGTTTTTAATTTTTACTTTGGCTGCGCTCGATATTTCTTTGAGAAGTTCTAATGTCTGCTGCATCAGTCGAACAATGGCGCCTTCTCTGAACATATTGTAGGTTTCCGGGAGTTTCAAGACTTGTGCGAAAGGCTTAAAAAGGTTTTTATTGCAGATTGAATAAAAAGAAAATACCGTTTTTGAGGCCCATTTGAGGACTATGTTGGCGCTTTTGAAATTAAAAGAGAAAACTTCGCCAGGTTCGTCTTTGATTCCGTTTTTTATTTCGAATTCTCGAACTTCTTTTATGATTGTTTTCACTGTTTTAATCGCATCTTGTAATTTAGATGGTAAAAGTTTTATTATTTTATTCTCGCTGACGTTCGCCTTCGTATTTTTGTGGCTTTGGTATGTGAAGCAGGAAACGAGCGAAGCGACTTCTTCGGGAGTCAATTCGCCGAAAACATTTTCGGTTAGAATCTCGGTTAAAATAAGTTCATGTTTTGAAAGTCGGATTGCTAGAACCTTTTAAAATCGCTTTTTCATTCTTGTCTATAAACTCTTTCTGTTTTAGTATTTTTATCTTCTTCAAATAAATATCTTTGCTATAAAAATTATCCATAATCTCTTTCATCTCGTCCAATTTACGTGTTGACTCCTTCCATAAGAAAATTTTCTCAAAATTAGCCTAAAAAAAAGTTAAAAGGGTCAGTTATACAACTTAATACGTTGGCGTTTTTGCTTTAAAGTTTTGCTCCTATTTTACCGAAAATTGACTGTAGTTATGAAAAAAAATTTCTTAGCTTTAGCTTTATTAAACACTCATAAATTTAAATACAAACTCTTTTATTGATTTTTGTGTTGTATATTAGTATTATGATTAAAAAATTGATATTTTTCTGATTTTTGAAAACAATCGTTAGTATTTAAGTGAATAAATGTATTTTAAAGCCAAATCAAAAAGGAAAGAAAATTTAAAAAACAGGAGTTTTCTTGCAAAATGGAGCAAAACTTCAAAGAAAAAACGCCGCAGTATAAGTGGTAAACGGCTATATTGGAGGATTTTTATTAATTTTATGAAAAAAATAAGAGAGGAAAAAATCCTACTACATGAGTGCCAGGGCAATATGGCGAAAGCCCCCAGCCTATGTATTGTTTAAAAAATAAATACTTGAAAGTCTTTATACGAAATCTTGTTTCCGATATCTACGGCGTGTTGCCTTTTCATTTCGAGCATCGTCAATTCTTTATTTCCATCATTGTATGATTTAAGAGTATGAATATTTTCACTTTTTATTTTTTTACATATTCGATCCACATAGCCAGTAAAATCTCTGAAAAAAATTTTTTTTTATTGTTCACTAGGATGTGGACTTACGTCGGTCCTGATTCGTGAATACACTTAGAATTTTTTCGAAGTTCATTTATTAAAACTTGGACTTCTTCTTTTTTTATTTTTTTGTCGTAAATTTCGAAAATATTTATTGGCTTGATTGTGATGACTTTGAATCTCTCGTTGAAGTTTGGATAAGTGAATATGGAAGCAAAGACTGAAATTTGACCAACGATCTAGTTCCAGGGTTGTAAGGGCTTTTTTGGAGCTATCTCATTATAAAATGAAGGGCTGCTGTCCAAAGTGAATACCACATATTCAATTTTGTTGAGAGAGACACGTGCTGTTATAACAATTCCTATTTTGTTGAGATCATTTTGAAAATTTATTTCAAAACGTCCTTCTTCTATAATTAATTTTGTTTCAATTTCTGACGGATTTTTCATTGTCTTTTCAAGGTACCATGATTGAAAATAATCTTCAGCCTTGTCGTAAAATTGTGATAAAACAGATTTTAATTCTTCAGTCATACTTTGGTCTACTTGTGTCTCATATGTATCGCAGTCTCTGCTCAACTTTTCATAAATTGATCTAAAAGAAAGTTAAATTGAAAAATTAAAGGGAAACTTACGAGTTTTCATTTCTGTTAATCTGTAGGTCGTTTTCTTGAAAGCTTTTTGCCATTAGGTCATCAAAAGTCATACCTTCTTGTCTTGATAGAATCATTAGTATCATTCGGTATGAAATTTTCAATTTGGAAGTAAGTTTTGTTATTTTTCCATCGAGAACTGTTTTTAGGCTTTCAAAAGTTAGAGTCGCTTCAGGTTTGTTGACGATGAAGACATTCCGACGATGTCTTTCCCTCGTCGGCCAGCACGTCCAGCCATTTGGAGGTATTCGCTTGGAAGCAATAGCCTTTTGTTTGTCCCATCGAATTTTTCAATCGAGCTGAAAACAACAGTTCTGGCCCATGTTGAGACCTGTTGCAAACGTTTCTGTCGCAAATAATATTTTTACAGACCATCTTGAAAAAGATATTCCGCAATTTCTTTTAAAATCGGCAAAATTCCACTATGGTGTACTCCGATGCCTCTTTGAAATAATTTCTCCATTGTTTTTACCTTAAAAAATGTTGTGATTTTTAAAATTCAAGCCTAAAACCACAGGGATTCCCAAACTTTTTAACAAAAGTTAAAAAACTGAGCTTTTTCCTTGGAGCTATAACATACTTGTCTCAGCGTCTGGTCGTTTTTTTCTAATTGATCAACCTGTTTTGCAATAAAAGAAGAAATTTTGATTTTCTCCTCTTTGTCTGTCAAATCGACCCAACATGAAGAAGCGAGTTGATCGCACATATTGCAAGAAAAAACAAAACGACAGCAGGCATCAAATGAGCTGTCGCTAACTGAAATATCAAAGATGTCAATATTTCATTCCTACTTCCCTTCTTCCACATTTCACATTAGCCATATTCTAAGCATCTCTATATATCTAAAAATGAAAAATTAGTTTATTATTTATTTCCAGATTTTTTGTACTCTTTCTGTATGATCGGCGCATCACCGGTTTTGATTAATGAAGAAAAATTTTGTATGTGCCAATTTCTTTGGTCGTTTTCTACGTATAAATAGTGTTTTAAAGGTACTGGGCGGTTAGACGTTGAGCAGATGGCGACCAGACGTTTTTTAATCCTTCCTATCCATGTACAGAATTCTTCAACGTTCGGCACAGTGGCAGACAGCATAATTATTTTAACATTAAGGTAAAAGTATTAGACATTCCTCCCAAACTGACCTCTCTGACATCATTAGTGTAGAAGTTAAAAAACAACATACCGATGGGTCACTCAAATAATGGACTTCATCAAAAATAACGAATTCGAGAACGTCTAATGAATCCGACGAATTGTACAGCATAGTAAGTAAAATTTCTGTTGTCATAACCAAACAGTCGGCATCTTCGTTCATTTTTATATCTCCTGTTATAAGACCGATTTTTCCCTTGAAAAGGACATCAAAGTCATGGTATTTCTGATTCGAAAGGGCCTTAATCGGTGAGGTGTAGATAATCTCGTTTTGTTTTTTAATGCTAGAGCAATCGCATATTCAGCCACAACGGTTTTTCCCGCTGATGTATGTGCTTGCACAAGACATTATGGTCTTTTTCTATAGCAGCGATAGCCTACAAAAAGGAAAATTATAATTTAGCAGACCAGAAAACTTAGTTAACCCTATAAAATTAACCTGTTTTTGAAAATTATCCAGAGGAAATTTGAAAGTCATTGCAGGTTCTTTCATGTCGTTTTATCAACTCCTAAGGCACCATCATACCAAACCTAAAAAAAAATCTAAACAACAACACTTAGGTTTTAATTTTACCTTAACTTTTCCTCAATTTTGCTTTCAGGCAACATTGAATTTTGACCCTAAAACAAATTAGAACGTTTTATAAAAAAATACTTGTTTGAAGAGCTTCCAAAGAAAACTTCCTAAAGAGAAGTAAAATATAGGAGGGGAGAATAGGGGAATAGGAGAGGATTCAGTTGTTGTTGTTGATTTTTTACTTTCGCAGCGTTGAGCCGTTGATTGATCGATTGTAGTTAATATTATAGCCTATAGCACTAACACAATGAATATTCTTCACTTGAACCCTGCACCCCTATGATAAACAATAAGAATAATTAAAAAAAAAAGAAAAATAATAAAATAATTTAAAAAAAGAATAATTAACGATTTTTAGAAATTTTTTTGTTCGGAAAGTTTTTTATTTTATTTTATTTTTTCCAGTTTTTTTTTCCAAAAAATTGTTTAGTTTTTTTTTGTCAAAAATTTCCTTTTTTTTTAGAAAAATTTTCCGGGTTTTCTTTTTTAAATTCGCGCTTTATTTTCTACGTCCTTTTTTTTTCGAAAATTTTTCTAAGTGTCATGGTAGAATAATGGGCTCTTTGGCCTCGGATGTGCCTCTAGTAATGGGTAAAAGTGGGAAATTTCTCCCTACTAAAAAAATAATAATTAAAAAGTGGCAATTTTTTACGTCATAAATTCGGAAAAAAATTTACGAATCAGGGTTTTTTTGTAAATTAGCGTTTTTTTTTTTTTTTTAGTAACAATATAGGAGGGGGAAGTATAACGGAGGGGACGTACAACGGAGGGGGAAGTATAACGGAGGGGGAAGTATAACAAGGGGAAGTATAAGGGGGTGAAGTTTTTTTGTTTTTTATTTTTTCGAAAAATTTTCCAAGTTTGTTTTTTCGAAAAATTTCCTAAGTTTTTTCAAGAAATTTTTAAGTTTTTTTTGAAAATTTTTCCAAGTTTTTTTTTTTTTTGAAAAATTTTCCGTTTTTTTTTTTTGAAAAATATTCTAAGTTCTTTTTTTCCAAGTTTCCTTTTTCGAAAATTTTTTAAGTGTCAAGGTGGGAATAATGGGCTCTTTGGCCTACGGAGTGCCTCTCTGTAGAAGTACCTAATTTCTCCCTACTAAAAAAAATTATAATAATAAAGTGGCAATTTTTTTACACCGAAAATTCGTAAAAATATAAGGAGTAATTGATGAAAATTGGTAAAAATCGGACGAACGGTTCGGCCGCAGCGAATTTTTTAAAATTTCAAACAGACAATCTCCGCCATTTTTTCGAAATTCAAAAATCGCCCTCTTCACATTCTTGTTCAGCGGCTAAAGAAATTTGTGTGAAATTCGGTTGAAAACTGTGCCCGTAAAGTGTTCCGGAAAAAAAAAAATGCTACGGCCCGGCACCACAGACAAGTTGAGATCGGTATAGATCCATATTCGAATTTACCCTCCGGGTCTGGAAGACCCTTCCCCAAAAACCCGACGTGGAGGGTATCACAATAACTTCTTTAAGGAAGTTAAAAGAAACAAACTTACCAAATCAAAAGACAAGTTAAGCCACTTTCCATATCGCACATTTTGCGTTGTTTTTATTTGAAAAAACATATGATTTAATTTACTATCCAATGAGCGCCTGTCAAGCCATTGAAACTATTGGATTTAATTTATTCTGATCATTTATTGGGAAAATTTCACTTTTTACATTTTTTTTTAAATTCACTAATATTATTTACATAATTTTGGCCAGAAGGATTAACCATATTGAATTTTTATTTATTTAACTTTTGTGTTATTCTAAGAATTAGATAATTCAACTACTGAGGAAAAATGGCTCTGCAGGTCCCTACCTCAATCCATCTAAGAGTTATGATTTTTTTACTTGCGCAAAATCCCTGTATTTCCTATAAAACCTTCCTTATCTCAACTTTCATTTCATTTTGAAGTTTTACTGAGCTGCTTCAAGAACGGCTGTCAAGTTTTCCTATCTCGTCCATCCAGGAGTTATGACCCCCGACACATACACACACAAAATCCCTATTTTTGGTATACTTATTGGGAAGTAAAATAAATAACATTCTTTTAAAAAATTGTTCTTATATTAAGTACAAAAGTGACATTCAAACAATAAGAAAATAAGGTCGGAAAAATTCCAAAACATTTTTTTTAATACTTTACAAAAAAATCCTAGCCAATCAACACAGTCTTTTTTACCTAACAAAAAGTGCCACTATCCATAAATATATGTACACAAGGAAACATGGCATATGAGCATTATTTGATTTGAAAAATTAATAATAAAACTTGAAAAAAATAACAAATATTTACAATAATCACTGTGATGGAATATACAAGGGAACTAAATATAAATCTTAAAATTTAAATATCACAGTTAATAAAATATGCGAAAGTACCTAAAGGAACGGTAACTTTTCAAGGCGAGGAACATTAAAGATTTTCTTTTATGGAAAAAACTATCTGTTAAAAAAAAAAAAAGTGTGGTAAATGTTAGTAAAATAGTGGAGACTAGTGTGTTGCTGGCGGAATTTTGGGTGGAGGATAGACTTCGACATTGGAGGCTGAAGTTCTCTTTCGTTCCCTTCGCTGTCTAAAGCCAAAATGCACAATTCTAGCGGACCCTGAAAAAAAAAAGTTAAATTATAAATTTTTGGTTTATTTTAATTTACTTGTGATGTTGGGAAGTTTGTTAATATTGCACTTCTTGTGTTGCGAGGGATTTTTTCAACATCGGTTTTTCTTCATGGCCTTTGTGACCTTTAACAACCAGCGCAAAATCTGCGATGTCTTCTTTCGCTGTGACATACCAAGTCAAGGAGATCTTTCCATTCGGATTTCTGAAAAAAAAGTTAACTCATAAATATTATCCCAAAAATTGGATTTTGGAGCATTTCAGTTTTTGGACAAAAAATCAGTTTTTTCTCTCCCATTATGGTGATAGTGGGAGAAGTCATACCTTGATATTTCACGAAATTTGATGTCAGGAGTGGTATCGAATTCTTCACTGTCATATTCATGTTCTCCATTACAAGAAAGTTTTTCTTCGCTTACATCAAATATCGACTTTCCGTTTATTCCATCAGGTAAATGGCATTGAGTCTTTTGCCAATCGTCTGTTGTACCTTCTTCTATCAAAAATCGTCTCAAAGGCCTCAGACGGCAGTCGCAATTTACATTATTCCCAGATAATAAAATCCGACTTCCGTTTTTGACCATTTTTTGAAATTCGATGTAGTAATCAGATGATTGTTTCGTAGATCGATTTCTGGAACTCGTTCAATCTGACGGATCGGTATTGTGTCCAGTTGATTGTTTTGGAGGTAAATTTTTTTCAAATGAGAAGGAAGTATGAAGACATTTGGCTCTGATAAATCTTTCAGCTCATTATACGATAAATCTAAGACTTCCAATGATGATAAATTTCCAAGGACGTTTCTTCTTATTTCGTTTATATTATTGTGACTTAAATTGAGATACAGAATCTTTTTTGTCCCATAAGTCAAATCGTACGTTAAAGCTGGCATTACGTTATAACTCAGATCCACTTCTTTCAGTTTATACGGCTGATAAGGATCACTCGGAAAAGTTTTTCTTGTCACAAACGATATTTTGTTATGGCTCAAATTTAATTTTTCAAGAGAAAGACAGTCTTCTAAAAGTCCATTCGTCTTATTATCCAAAGTTTCAGCTCATTGTGTGATAAATCTAAAGTTCTTAAGAAACTAATCCTTGAAATGCTCCATTTGGGATAGAACTGATCATATTAAATGACATATTTAACTTCAAAAGTTGTAGAAGTCCATCAAAAGCTTTCTGAGAGACATTACTTATTTGATTTTCAGCCAAATTTAGTTCGAAAACTAAAGGCAACTTTCCGAAAGCTCCTTTGTTCAACGATGTTAAGTTATTCCCCTTAAAAAAATGATAGAAATTGAAAAAAATTGAAATGATGATACCTGAAGATAAAGGTATTGAAGTGACGATACATCTGAAAGGGCTTCCCATGGAGGTTCTGTGATGTAATTTCTACTCAAATCGAGCGTTTGTAATGTCAAAAGTCCGGCGAAAGAACCTCCCTGAAGGGAATCTTCAATATAATTATCGCTCAAATCTAAATACTGAAGAGCATTTGCCGTCGGCCATGTTCTTTTTAATTTTTTGTCCCTACTTTAGAAAGATCGGTGATGTTATTGTAGGAAAGTTGGAATTCCGTGGCGTATGAAATGTCGTCGAAAACTCTAGGGTGAAAAGCTTCAATTTTGTTGAATGAAAAGTCAAGTTTTGTAATGTTGGCGCAGTTCTCGAATGATCCAGGTTCGATTTTTGAAATCGCGTTATGCGATAAGTTTATATGGACCAAATAAATCTTTAAATGCCAATTTTTGGATTTCGGTCACATAATTGTCGGAGACATCTATAAGCTAAAAAAAGATAAAATAGATTACCTACCAACATTTATTTACTGTTGTGTTTTTTTTCTTCCTTATTATTTAGAGAAATTGTTTAAACTATTATTATTATTTTACCTCGACATACTGAAGGCGGTTAAACATTTGAAAATCGATCTTTTTAATTTTATTTCTGGCTAAAATGATGACTCCGACTCTAGAAATTGCTCCAAAAGTGTCTCTTCCGACGTCTGAAATTTCATTATCGGCTAATTCAAGCCTTCTTATAAACCTCATCCCTCTGAACGTATTTGAATCAATTTTTTGATTTTGTTTTTATCAAAAGAAGACTTCTCAGCACCGTATTTCGAGCAAAGGCACCTCTAAAATTTTTAAAAATAAATTAGATTAATTTTTTATTTTTTACCTTGTGATTTCTGTCAATGCGTTGCTTGATAAGTTTAAGACAGAAAGCTTATTTAAATCGGAGAGAAGCGTCGACTTTGATCAACGAATTATGCGAAAGGTCAAGAATTTCGACGCTTCTTAAATTCTTAAATTGACCTTTTTTCAATACTTTGAATTTATTTCCGTGTAAATCGAGTCTTTTAAGTTTTTTCAAGGGAACAACGTTTCTACGGGAAGATCACTTAGATTTCCATTAGTCAAACTAACTTTTCAAGGTTGGTAGAAAGACCGCTGAAACTCCCGACACTCAACGTCTCCAAATGATGCCATCAATATTTAAAGTCGTCAATTTACCAAGATCCTAAAATAAAAGATAAAACAGATTTTAAATTTCATTTTTTTACCGTGAATGCATCCGTGGGAAAAGCATTAACTCCGTTCTCAATAAATGCACTTCCTCCAACGTCTTATTGACCCCGAGGAACGTTTGTGGATCAATTGATTTAAGCGGAGTGTCTTCAATTATTAATTTTTTCACTTCTAACGCATATAGAAGTCCTCCAAAGAGTCGGGCTAAAAAAAAATCTGATCAAGGATTTTACTTTAAAAATCGTGAGAAATAAACAATGTGAACTTTCTCAATGTTAATACTAATTAGGATACAATTTTATTTTTTAAATAAAAGATCATGCGATGATTTTATAATGTAACATGAGAAATACTCACAAAATTTCCATTGGATATTGTTAACGTGTCGACTGGAGCTTCGATGGAGGCGATGTTTGAAAATGCGATTGAAAGCGAAGCTAAATTGCTTTTGAAACAAAATACGGTGATTCCTGTGTCCGAACCTTTGGTGCATTTACATGGATATAAAAGTTTCGGCTGAGGCGGACAAGGGTATTTTGGACCCGGCGGCACATATCCGCCGAAGGCAAGCCCGAAAAATGAGCAAATTACCAAAACGTACATTTTGCCTAAAACAAAAATTACAAAAGTTAATTTATTTTTAAATAAACTAAAATAGAAAACCAATTAAAAGAAAATTCATTTTTGATATTTATGGCGTGTTAAATCATGAAAAATTAAAAATGGCCCCTTTTTCTCCGAAAAAGAAATAACCTAATATAGATAACCTCTATCAACAGAATTTTCTCGTAATTCTTTGTTATATACTTCGATTTTAAAAGAGTTTTATCAATTTATTTTAATGATTGAAGAGTTTTAAAAATGGATCGAGTTAGCCTTTTAAATTATAGTCATGAACTGGTGGAGCAATGAGCACGTTCATGCCGGTGTTAACGGGACTTCCTTTGCCGCGAAAGCCTTTCATGAAAGAACAATAAGACGATTGAATTAAAGTGAAAAATTTAGAAGGTAGCTTTTTGTGTGCCGCTCCCAATACAGATAATTTGGTACCTCGCTTAGACTTCGGCGTGGACGAAAAATTTAAATTGGGACCCCCCTTAATTTTTAGCATAGATTACAAATGAGGCGCTCCGGGTACGAAGGGCGAACTCAACAGAAGTAGTTTCGAGATATTCGCATTTTAAAGTTTTATGTTAAGGGGGGAACTCAACAGAAAAGTCATGCCCTGGAATGGAAATAGGAGTGGGGTTGTGGACTAGGATGTGGAGTTCGCCCTACGTACCTGCGCGGATATCGCAGTTAGAGCTTTGCCGCATATCGGTTTTTACGTATTTAAAGGGGAAAAAAGGGCGAACTCAACATAAAAATTATGGGTGTATTCACCAAGAGGTCTAGAATCTGAAAATGGAAAAAAATTTGTCCGATGTTGAGTTCGCCCTTCGTACCCGGAGTGCTTGAAATCTGATACCCTTTTTTCGATTACGCATGCAAAAAACTCGAAAAATTTCTTTCAAAAAGCCAAAACTTTCTTATCTTAAATAGAAACCCTTATTTTTTATGGCAGATTTGGATTCTACTCCCAATTTTACATAAAATAGACTCTTTTTATGGGTTTTCGGAGCGTTGTTATTAGTAAAATGTTCGAATAATGACATCCTTGCAAAAATTCTTCCATTTTCGGAGAATTTTTTAACTTTTGGGAAAACATGGCCACAATAACTTTACTTAAAAAAAAATTGCAACCAAGAATCAAGATTTCAGCCGACTATAAGAATTATTTTATATCAATGAACTGTTACAATTAACTGTAAAGACAAGGAAGTTACGTAGGAATAAGGAATAGACGGGCTTTCCTTGACCTTGAGCAATCGTATCCAGTTTCACCATATGGACACCTAAAATGCAAATATTTTATTGGTATTACAATACCTCGAGGTCATAATAAACAATTTAGGTCGGTTTTAAAACATTTTAACGCGTAAAAATTATCAAGGATTTATTAAAAAAGAGAAAATTTGATTGTTCGTTATTAACCTAATTTATTTAAAAATTACCTTTTTTGTGTCTCATTTTTTTGGAGAACCGCTCTCCAGCATGGCCTCAAACCAAGGTGTACGAGTTTCAAGAGCAAAAGTGATGAAACTTTCTTTTTTTTTTTATTATCAAAAAGTACACATTAAAACTACATTTTGTCAACAATCTAGTTTTAGACAAAAATCACTGTTGGCTTTTTTCGCCAGAAAACACATCCGTTCAAGGATTACTGAATGCACAAAGTGAAAGTCCTCAACTCCCACCCGTCCATTCAGCCATGTTGAAACTGAGAACAATTTTTTTTCCTTCCTTTTTCTATTGTTTTGTGTTAATTTAAACATTTTCCATTGTTTTCAATTAAAGGAGTTTTTTAACACTTGGTTTCTTCAATTAGAACCTGAAATGTTGGGACAGGAAGGGCAAATCTGGGCGTACAATCTGCAAGTCGATAAGGGAGGAAAACGTACCTAAGGACCTTTGTCTATAGAGTTAGGAAACCACAAAAATAAAAGTTTTATCGTTCAATTGAGGCGCTCCGGGTACGAAGGGCGAACTCAACAAAACGTAGTTTCGAGATATGTATGTATTCGCATTTTAAAGTTTTATGTTACGGGCGAACTCAGAAAAGTCATGCCCTGGAATGGGAAAAGGAGTGGGGGTTGTGGACTAGAATGTGGAGTTCGCCCTTCGTACCCGCTCGGATATCGCAGTTAGAGCTTTGCCGCATATCGGTTTTTACGTATTTAAAGGGGAAAAAAGGGCGAACTCAGCATAAAATTATATGGGTGTATTCACCAAGAGGTCTAGAAACTGAAATTGAAAAAAAAAAAAATTTGTCCGATGTTGAGTTCGCCCTTCGTACCCGGAGCGCCTCAATTCTTCACTAATTTTCTCGATCAATAAGTCGACAGGAAGCTCTTTAAAGGGCTAATAAACGACGAAGTCCTTCAACCACTAACCCCACAAAATAGTCTTAAAAGATTACAAACCACGTTAAAAAAATTTGATCCTTTATACCTACTGGAAAATTCTGGTTGGAATTTATAAATAATACTGTTTTTCATTATTAAAAAAAAAAAGATTTGAATTTGCAAACAATAATGGCGAACACGTGATGACGTTTATATAGGAGATCAATGACTTTTGTTATGAAAATCTCAAACAAAGTCAAATGGGTAAAAGTGAAGGTTCATTTAAGTTTCCTGAATGACGTTTAGAAAGTCAGAAGATTCGAAATTTATGAAATCCTTTGTGGTAAAAGGTAACTCTTGATTAACATGTCTTATCATGCTTTCTCTACGAATTTATAGAACTTCGATTTTGAGTGTTTTAGAAAAAAATCGGTTTTATGTTGATTTCTTATTATGGGAGTACTTTTTAGCTTTTTTTTGGAAAGAAAAAGTGGGGCTTTTACACAAAAGATGGTTTTTTTTGTTGACGGAAGTTTGACACAAATGTGTGAGAGGGAAAGTCAGCGCTTTTTACTACGATTCCAATAGTGCTCAGTCGGTTTTTTAAACTTGTCCTCTTTTTTTGCACTTTTTTATGAGGAAGTGCTTCAAAAACCTGTAAAAATGGGGGTTTTTTGGCTGAAAGCTCCCAAAACTCTGTAAATTAAATCGGGTGTTTACTAGATAGAAAAACTGAGCAAAACGCCCAAAAATGCTCAACAAAAAGAGGATGCGACGGAAAAAGAAGAAGAAAAAACAAAGAAAAAGGCCTAAAAAAGTTGTTCTTTCCCCGAAAAAATGTCAAAACACCCAAAAATCGCTTAAAAATGAACGTAAAAATCGAAAGAATTGAGAAAAACTGAGCAAAACGTCCAAAAATGCTCTACAAAAAGAGGATACGACAGAAAAAGAAGGAAAAAAAACAAAGAAAAGGGCCTACAAAAAAAAGTCGTTCTTTCCCGAAAAAATGTCAAAAACACCCAAAAATTACTTAAAAATGAACGTAAAAATCAAAAGAATTGAGAAAAACTGAGCAAAACGCCCAAAAATGCTCCACAAAAAGAGATACGACAGAAAAAGAAGAAAAAAAAAAAAAAGAAAAAACAAAAAAAGTAGTTTCTTTCCCGAAAAAATGTCAAAAAGACCCAAAAATCACTTAAAATGAACGTAAAAATCGAAAGTACTGAGAAAAAACTGAGCAAAACGCCCAAAAATGCTCTACAAAAAGAGGATACGACAGAAAAAGAAGAAAAAAAAAAACAAGAAAAGGACCTACAAAAAAAAGTAGTTTCTTTCCCGAAAAAATGTCAAAAACACCCAAAAATCGCTTAAAAATGAACGTAAAAATCGAAAGAACGGAGAAAAACAGAGCAAAACGCCCAAAATGCTCTACAAAAAGAGGATACGACAGAAAAAGAAAAAAAAAAAAAACAAAGAAAAGGGCCTACAAAAAAAGTCGTTTCTTTCCCGAAAAAATGTCAAAAGACCCAAAAATCACTTAAAAATGAACGTAAAAATCGAAAGAACTGAGAAAAACTGAGCAAAACGCCCAAAAATGCTCTACAAAAAGAGGATACGACAGAAAAAGAAGAAAAAAAACAAAGAAAAGGGCCTACAAAAAAAAAGTCGTTTCTTTCCCGAAAGAAAAAGTCACTTAAAAATGAACGTAAAAATCGAAAGTACTGAGCAAACGCCCAAAAATGCTCTACAAAAAGATACGACAGAAAAAGAAAAAAAAAAAAACAAAGAAAAGGGCCTACAAAAAAAAAGTCGTTTCTTTCCCGAAAAATGTCAAAAACAACCAAAATTACTTAAAAATGAACGTAAAATCGAAAGAACGGAGAAAACTGAGCAAAACGCCCAAAAATGCTCTACAAAAGAGGATACGACAGAAAAAGAAGAAAAAAAAAAAACAAAGAAAAGGGCCTACAAAAAAAAAAAGTTATTTCTTTCCCGAAAAAATGTCAAAAACACGCAAAAATCGCTTATAAATGAACGTAAAATCGGAAGAATTGAGTAAAACTGAGCAAAACGCCCAAAAATGCTCTAAAAAAAGAGGATACGACAGAAAAGAAGAAAAAAAAACAAAGAAAAGGGCCTACAAAAAATACCTAAAAGTTATTTCTTTCCCGAAAAAATGTCAAAAACACCCAAAAATCGCTAAAAATGAACGTAAAAATCGAAAGAATTGAGTAAAACTGAGCAAAACGCCCAAAAATGCTCTACAAAAGAGGATACGACAGAAAAGAAGAAAAAAAAAACAAAGAAAAGGGCCTACAAAAAAAAGTCGTTTCTTTCCCGAAAAATGTCAAAAACACCCAAAATCACTTAAAAATGAACGTAAAAATCGAAAGTACTGAGAAAAACTGAGCAAAACGCCCAAATGCTCTACAAAAGAGGATACGACAGAAAAGAAGAAAAAAAAAAAACAAAGAAAAGGGCCTACAAAAAAAAAATCGTTTCTTTCCCGAAAAAATGTCAAAAACACTTAAAAATGAACGTAAAAATCGAAAAAACTTCTAATTTCTGTTTTTTTCCTCTATTTATTTTCATTTTTAAAAATAACTTATGAATTTTCTACCCGACAGACCATCAAATTACGAATTTTAATGATTTTCCCATAACATTGAACTGAACGGAATTCAAGGAAATAAAGGTTTATTTTCCTTCGAAATTTTTTTTTCGTCTTAAAATAAGTTTTGAATAATCCTTCGAAAATTCCAATAATCCGTGAGTCAATAACAAATTTTAAGAGAATACTCTCCCATATTTTTTCCTCATTCGTCAATATTTGCTTTGGGATTACTCAACGTATAGTGTGAAAAATATGTTTTTTTTATTAATCATTGGTTTTTTTTTTTATTATTTACAAGAATGTAAATAAAAATGTTGTTAATGGTCTAAATCAATTTTCGTAATCGTTTTTTATCGATGTAAATATTTATAAATTCGGCAGAATTTTTTTAAAGGGATAAAGCGTTGAAATTGAAGAGGTCAAGACTATTTCAAAATGTGTTTTTAAAAGAGCACGTTAATTGACGGGAGTTTGCGACACTTAAACGCCTTTGTTTCAGGCCGAAATTGATTTATAGAGTAGGAAAGAAAAAAGAAAAATTCTTTTATGTGGCTTCCGTCCAAAAAGAACTTCGTAATTCTGGACAAACTTTCAGACTTGTAAATTTATTGCAAACTTAAGAGTTTTTTTTTGTATGAATTCTTAAAATGTCGACTCACTTGTTCGCCTTGTGGAACCCAAAAGGCCTTGTTTGTGAAAAGGAGATAAGAGAAGGCTCGAGTTATTATGACTCGAGAAAGTCAAATTCGGGCTCCTTTTGAGATGAGAGGAGAAAACTTAAAATTAAAGGAGTCCAAAGTTGTTTTTGAAGTCTGAGAACCGCGTTGAGCGTAAAAGATTTTAGATTCAAGAGAACTTTAAATTATGGTGAAATCCTTCTAACTATGAGAAATATTTGACTTCATGATTCAGGTTTTTTCTTTCTTTTTTTTTGACTAAAACCACTCGATTTCTCAAAATATTGCAAAACCTGGGGAAAGGAGGGGCTCGCAAATTGGCAAAAAACGTTTATTTATTTAAAAGACTCACCCAAATCTTCAAAAAACACTGAGAATTTGCTAAAAAATGGCAATTTTTCTTCTCGAAAAAATGAATTTTGTTTAAAAAATTTCTTAGAAAAATACTTTTGACTTGAAAATCTTTCCGTTATAACAGACTTTTACTTAAATTCGTTAATATATTTTTTAAGAAAGAAGTCGCGAAAAACGCCTGAAATCCGATAAAAAGGGGGTTTGGTGGACGAAAACCCAGTAGAAAAGTGGTTTCTCCGAAAAAACGCCCAAATGTCCGGCAAAAATGGGGTTTCTTGGACGAAAATTCAGTAAAAAGGACGCCCAAAAATCCGGTAAAAAAGGTTTAATTGAGGCGCTCCGGGTACGAAGGGCGAACTCGACATCGGACAAATTTGTTTAACTTCCTTAAAGAAGTTATTGTGATACCCTCGACGTCGGGTTTTTGGGGAAGGGTCCTCCAGTTTTTTTTTTCATTTTCAGATTCTAGACCTCTTGGTGAATACACCCATAATTTTATGTTGAGTTCGCCATTTTTCCCCTTTAAATACGTAAAAACCGAAACTTTAAAATGCGAATATCTCGGAACTACGTTTTGTCGAGTTCGCCCTTCGTACCCGGAGCGCCTCAATTGACCAAAAAATCAAATAAAACACCCGAAAATCGAATTTGTGTCCTATTATTATTAGGAGGAAAAATGATGATTTTTAGCATTCATAATTATAATATTTAGAAAGGACGGTAACGCCCGTTTTACTCAAATTTGGCTGGGCCATGACATTTTTATCCATAATCTACCGTCACTTTTTTTTAAAGGTATTTTTACCTTGGCCTGTCTAAAAATCGGATGTTTACATCAATGCCTCAACTTGACTTCCTTTTTAATTGTTTAGACAAAAAGTTGGCAATAATTAAAAAATAAATATAAACCTCTAATAGACCACTCCAGAATGACTCTAGAAGCACAATATTGAGGTCCCTTAATTTCTTTTTCTCAAAAGAAAGTTAATGTTATACCCTCGACAGGTAGTTCTTCGGTCTTCAGGACCCTTTAGGATCAAATTGACCCCAGTTACAACGTCCGAATCTATAAGTTTTCCGAGGAATACCTCATGACCGCAATTTTCATTGAATTTTAACCTCAATTTCTAGAGCGACGCCACTGCCCAGAAGAATAAAAATTAAGTTTTCGGTCAAAGCTCTCTACTCTCAATAGATTTATCGTTCATCCTAAACAATGGACGACTTAATTGATCGTTTTATTCCCAACAATAACCTGAGTTATAAAAAAATTGTCTTTTTTCTTTGCTAAATTAAGATTTGAAAGGATACTCCAGGGTTTTCTGCTCGGAGGCCGATTCGTTTATCTTCTCTGGGATACCCATTTTCGTTTATCAGTAGCTATTCCATTCTCAACAGCAAGAAATCATTCTCTTTGGCAATAAATAGTAAAACGTTCTCGATCTCTCAAATAATGAAATTAATATGAGAACCGTTCCCATAGTTTCTCCTTGATAAATAATACAAAGAAAACTCATTTTTATGCGTCTGCCTTATTTTACCATTTGATGAAAAGTCGCTTTATTTATGCAGTTCTCACGTAATCAATTAAACTTCGAGGGCTTTAAATTAAAAATGTTAAAATCAAACAAAAGAAGCTCAAATTTCGTAGGAACCTACTATCTATTAAAAATCCCAATACTCAGAAGAAAAAGGCTTAAAAATTACATCAATTTCGAAAAAAAAAAATTCTTGAAATTGTAGTAATTTTTATATTTCCCAGGTTTTTTCATCCAAAAACACCCTTTTCACAGTCTTTTTAAAGCTTTTCTCGGCTTTTGTACAATAAACACCCATTTTACGGGATTTTCGAGCCCTCGGCTTTGATGTGCAAAAACACCCTTCTTTTTTCAGGATTGCAAGACGTTTTCTCATATTTATAATCCAATAAATAGGATTCCTTTTTTGGCAACCTTTCTACAAAAATTTTCAATAAATAAACATGTTTTTAATTATTGACTGGTCGGAAAGTCCGCATAGAATTAATGAAAAATTCAGAGAAATTTTTGATGTAGGCTATGGGGCTTAGGCCTAACCGGTTCAAACGGAACTTGATATCAAAAAAATCAATTTAGAAAGTTCATCTTGTATTTAAATTGAACACTAAAGTTTCATTACCATCGAAAACCAAAATGTGTACCAACCAAACCACTTTCTTGCCCTCCTTTTTAAAAAAAATCAAAAAAATTTTCTCATTAACATTTTATTTTTTGTTTAAAATAAATTAAAGGCCAGAGCGAACTTTGCTTTTTCCTGTTCAACATTTACAGGATTAAAAACAGAATAAAAACAAACCAATTCAAGGTGAAATTTTGCGCATTTACTTTTTAATGACAGGAGGGCACACAAATTTTCTTGGGCTAAAATAAGGATTTTTAAGTTTTCATTTCTTTATTTTAGAGCGGTGAAAAGCCTTAAGTAGAATAATAAGCGACCCGGAAACGTTGAGAGTTACGTCTCACCCCAGTTACGCCCATGCAATTAATTAAATAAACTTAAAAATGCACTCCTTTATCATTAACTTCAATACGTTATTGTTTTACCCTCATTTGCTAATTTAGCAAATAATAACTTGAATATAAAAGAGGTTAAGGACATTCTAATTTTTTTTCTTAAGATGTCTGGAACGCTTTCTTGAAGACTCAAGAGTCTTGAACGTAACATAAAAAGCGAGCGTGAAGAAAAATTCCCATTGTCATTATAAAACTTTATTTTTTATTTTATAATTAAATTTAGAAAATTAAAAAAATAAATAAACTTACTCATAATCTGTAGCTGCCTTATTTGCGGTTTGTTTTAAATATAGAAATAAAAAGGTTTAATTAAAACAATCAAAACATTATAATAATTTAGAATACAATAGAAAGGGAGGATTAAAAAAACCACGTGATTTAAATAGTTGAATGAAAATTTCACTGATTCGGCGCCTCTGAGGATTCAAAGCGACTGAGGTTTTGTAGACTTGAAAGAGGTGTTGTAGTAACGTAGGAGGAGGGACGTTAGCCGGGTATTCGACGGGTTCCCATTGGCGGAAAGGATGGCGTGACCCCCGAGAACAACGTTACCTGACTCACTAGACGTTTTAAAGACGATTCCACGTGTAATTTTTTTTTTTTTTTTTTCATGAACGCCTCAGCTTGAAATAGTTGTAGACAAAAAAGGGTTGAACAAGGTCATTAGACTCCTAGAAAAACTCCGATTGATCCGGGAAAATTAAAAAAAAGATTTTTTTTTGAACACCCAGGATTGTAGAAGTTGCAACATGAAGCCAATTTTTTTCCCCTGTTTATTGATTATACGCACTCTGGATTATACTATGATTCATTGGCTAAACAAAAAATTACAAAAGCGCAATTCAGAGCAGCGTTAAGCGTACAATACATGAAAATACGTAATAATAATTCATAATTACATTTTTATTTTTATTGCGTGTGTATCCCGAAAGGGGGGGGTGATTTTACTATCAAATAATTAGCCAATTATGGAGGAAGAAATGACCGTGATAAAGGGTATCTCACGACGCGTTTCGGCTTAAAAACCTCGTCAGGTGAGCTTTTCCCTCTATCACTTCATTTCTATCTTTTCACGCTGCCTCTACAAGAGATTTACTTAGTGGATGCAGCGGGAAGCCGGATACTCTCGTCGCCCTGAAGCAAACCTATCATAAAAATTAAAAAAACAGGTGGTGAGTGGCTCTATCTCTTGGTGAGCTTCAGAGAGACGAGAGTTTCCGGCTTCCCGCTGTATCCACTTAATTTTCGGAGATAGCGGTACAGTGAAAAGATAGAAATGATAATGAGAGAAGGAATAGCTCACCTGACGATACTTTTTAAGCCGAAACACGTCGTCAGATACCGGTTATCTTATCACGGTCATTTCTTCCTCCATTATTGAATTATTATTATTCATAATGATAAAACTTGTGAATATGAACACCTACGAGGAAGAATAGTCACATTAAAATTCATCAATATTTTTTTAACATTATTTACCAAAAATTCATTGAAAAAATAAAAGAAATCTACCTAAAATGTAGTATAAATTTAAGAAATTGTGAGAATACCTAGATATTCATCAGGTGTTACAGATAATTTTTTTCTTGAGAGTTAAAACAAAATGTTTAGTAATAGTCAATGTAAAATATATTTGGAAACAAAAGTTTTCTTTAAAACTTCCTTAAGGAAGTTATTGTGATACCCTCCACGTCGGGTTTTGAGGAAGAGTCTTCCAGATTATTACCGATCTCAACTTTGTCTGTGGTTCCCCCGGCCGTCCGTAGCATTTATTACTTCACAGCCACAATTTTGAACCGACTTTCAAAAATCTTCCTTAGTCAGAGAACAAGAATGTACGAGGGCGATTTTAGAATTTCGAAAAAAAAGGCGGAGATATGTCTGTTTAAAGTTTTAATTTTCCGGAACCCTCCGTTATACTTCCCCCTCCGTTATACTTCCCCTCCATTACACTTCCCCTCCGTTATACTTCCCTCTGTTATACTTACCCTCTCTTATACTTCCCCACCCTGATACTTCCCTCTCCGTTATGCTTCCCTCCGTTATACTTCCCCCCGTTATACTTCCCTCCCTTTACTTCCCACCCTGATACTTCCTCTCCGTTATGCTTCCCCTCCTTATACCCCCTCCGTTATACTTCCCCTCCATTACACTTCCCCTCCGTTATACTTCCCCACCCTGATCCCTCTCCGTTATGCTTCCCCTCCGTTATACTTCCCCCTCCTATATTGTTACTTCTCTTTAAGAAAGTTCCCGTCGGGTTCAGCTCCAGACAAGTACTTTTTAACAGTTTCAACCCTTGGTTTATTTGAAAATGAATTTTTGTTCTATTCTATTCGAAAATTCTTGAAATTTATACATTTTTTTATGAATTTAAAAAATTAATTAGGTAATAATTTAAGACGATTTACCAAACAATCATAAAATTTAAGAAAATTTAGTTTTTGAACTCCGAGTTCATATTTGGCTTATTTTAAAAGCAGAAAATTATAACTTAAAGAAGTGATATCGGGTTTTTGGGGAAAGATCTTCCAGTTTAATTTAGATGGATAAGGCTGAAAGTCTTTTTTCAAATTAATAACTTACGTTTTATGCTGGAAAAGTTTTGAAAATTGATCGAGATACGAAGTTATAAAAGTAAAAAACCGTAAGGAAACTTTTTAATTGTGAATATCGCGTAAACTTTATCCTCCACCGAAAACTTTTTCAAATTAATAGTAGACCATGATAAAAAATCGTGAACTCTGAAATCGTTTTCGTTCCAACCGAAAAAAAATCACTCGACACGTCCACAGGTTAATAACTTATTCAAAGATTTTTTTTCGTGAAAAATGTGAAAGCCTTAATCCAGAAAAATGAAAGTGTTTAATCCTATTATGCATAGTTTGCGTCTATGGTTGAGGGAAAAACCTTTTTTTAAATCTCGGTTAAGCAAGGAAAAATCGAGTTTATTTTCCATCAAGAGTCTAATAAAGGACAATATACGATCAGATTATAGATTAGCTCCTTTCATAATACGCTCTATATGAAATAAATTGAATGTTTTATGAAAATTCAATAAATTGCTAAAATCTTGAATTAAAAAAAGTACTTTTTGTGCTTTTAACTTCCTTGAAGAAGTTATTGTACTGGGTCTTCTAGACCCCGTAGAGAAAAACTGATCTTTACCAATCATGAGGTTGTCTGTTGTGCCGTCCATCCGTCGCATATTTCCGGAAATCTTCACGCCACACATCAAATATCTCCTTATTTTTAATCAAAAATGGGGGGAGTAGTTGGGAAAAATTTTGGGTGTCCTCGCCCGTTCCGTGTGGCCTGGCTGGGCGAAAATTATAATTTTTTTCGATAAAAATGGAAATATGAAAAACAGCGTGTTCCACTTATACCGTGGCCACCTATCATTTTAGAAACCCTTCGGCTTAAACTCTTCATTAAGTTTTTCTGGGGTATGAAATTTTCTGTTTCCACTTGATTAGTAATTTTCGTTTCAAATCAAAAAACGCTTCTAGAAAGGAAAAATGATGACTTATCACTTTCGGATTAATCAAAAAAAGAGAATAAGAAAAAAGAGAATCGATAAATAACAGAATTATCCAAAGGGCTCGAAGGGACCTAGTCTATTTTCCGCAATTAAGAAACTGATTTTCTGGATAACTCGTTTATCTATAAGATCCTCGACGATATATAAAGTCCAACGTTTTCTGTGGAAAAGCATCAGTCTGGTTTGATCCATCCTAAGAAACTAGTGAGTATCAGCTTATTTTAGAAAGTGTCTAAAGATTTCATGTGTCACGAAGGTTCAAATGATAGGGTTATGATTGATACTCGTGCCAAAAAAGACCTCTCGGGATACATAAATTTTTAAATTCTGATAAAAGTTAAAATATATTTTATAGGTCGACCAAAAAAACAAAAAACAACAAAAATGAGCCGAGTACTTGCATTCTGCCTTCTTCTCGTCGTTTGCTTTCTTGCTCTGGACGTGGCAAGCGCGACCTACAAGAAGCCTCCTTTCAACGGAAGCATTTTCGGAAAACGAGCCGGACCTCCTATTGGTAAAAAAAAAATAATTTTTTAATTTTTTTCTATCTTTTTTTCATAGATTACGAAACTGTACGAAACACAATGTGCGAAATCGCTTCTGAAGCTTGTTCCGCCTGGCTCCCAGTCTCGGAAAATAACTAGAATAATATGTACGTAAAAAAATTGTAATTTGAATTTTCAAAAAATCATGAGAATCTTAAATAAATTTTAAAATAGAAATTGTTATTATTTTTCAGATCCTAGTTTCGCTTCGTAGTTCGATGTAAAACGTAGTTTATGTTTGTGCTATGTCTTTTTGAAGAAACTCTTTATTTTCAAAGAATCAAATAAAAAAAAATAAACACTTAAATTTCAAAAACGAATTTTTTTTCATCCTAAGTTGTTTTTAATCTTGCTTAGAGCACTAATACGAGTGTCTTATGATGGCTTTTGGCCAAAAAACCATGAAAAATATGCCAGTCTTGTTTTTGGGGTCTTTCTTGCTCGAAAGATGATATAAAATTATAAAGATGATGTTTTTTGTGAAAAAGTCCGATGGAAATACCCGAAAATCTGAGGAAAAGTGTGTTTATCAGACAATAGGCAACAAAAATTGCAAAAATGGAGTAATAAGTCCACTCAGGGCACTAAATTAAATCCTGGATTACGAAGAGGCGGTTTTGTGGTCAAAAAATGCCCGAAGTCTTGTGTTTTCTTCACAGAGACATAAATACTGGTTTGAAGAGCTTCCAACGAAAACTTCCTTAAAGAGAAGTAACAATATAGGGGGGAAGTATATGGGGGAAGTATATGGGGGAGAAGTATAACGGAGGGAACGTAAAACGGAAGGGGAAGTATAAGGGAACGAAAGTATAAAGGAAGGAAAGTATAAAGGAGGGAAAGACTAAGGGAAGGGAGGGGAAGTTTTTTTTACAAAAATTTCCAGGTTTTTTTTTTCGAAAAATTTTCCAAGTTCTTTTTTTAAATTTTTAAATTTTTTTTCCTTAAATTTTCTGGTTTTTTTTTTCTAAAAATTGTCAAAGTTTTTCTTACTAAAATTTTCCGGGTTTTCTTTTTTTTTTTTTTTTTGAAAATTTTTTAAGTACATAGAAGAAGAAAGAATTTCAAGGTAGAAATAATGGGCTCATTGGCCTAGGAATGTGCCTCTAGTAATGGGTAGAAGTATGAAATTTCCCTACTAAAAAAAAAATAATAATAAAAGTGGCAATTTTTTTACTCCAAAAATTCTTAAAAAATATAAGGATTAATTGATGAAAATTTGGTAAAATCGGACAACGGTTCGGCGCAGCGAATTTTTTAAATTTCAAACAGCCATATCTCCGCCATTTTTTCGAAATTCAAAAATCGCCCTCGTTACATTCTTCTTCACGGCAAAGAAATTTGTGTAAAATTTGGTGAAAATCGGTTGAAAACGTAAAGTGTTCCGGAAAAAATGCTACGGCAGGCGGCACGACAGACAAAGTTGTGATCGGTAAAGATCTATATTCCAATTGACCCTACGGGTCTGGAAGACTCTTCCCAAAAACCGATGTGGAGGTATCACAATAACTTCTTTAAGGAAGTTAAAATGGTGTAATAAAAGGGCTCCTGCTGTCTAAAATCCTCTTTGGTCCATATTCCAAAATATACCCTTTCTGTCGGAATCCTTGTGGTGAAAAACAAAAGTGGCAAATAAAATTAATTTTTAATACAGTGATTTTTACAAATTAAAACAAAATGAGGTACAGAGCAAACCATCACAGTGAAACAGAAATATCACAACAAAATATCATTTTAAACATTAAAACTTAAGTACTAACAATAAATAAATTTCTATTAAAAATCACATCTTATTGACTAAAATAATTAAAAAGACTTTGTCCTTGGGTCATGTGGAATTCAAAATTAGAATTAAAAACTAATCTTTGGTCAGAAATAATAATTTTTAAAACTATTTTCAATCAGGACGTTGAAGTTTCTAAAGATGGATTTTAGGAAGACATTGTTTTTTTTGGACATTTTTCTTTAGAATTTACCCTGAGTTGTTAACACATTAATGTAATTACGCCAGAATCGGCGCCAAGGAGAAGCATCTGTTCAGCGGTAAAACGGCCATCGATGTTAAAACACCTTTGAAAGTGTCCGATCTTAAACGCGTTGAGCTAAAAGATGCGTTTATATCGATCGATGTGTGGACTCCAATACGATTTGCCGTCGTCCCTGATATCACCTCCCCTCCTGACAATTCTAAACAATGTGCAGGCTCCGTAGGCCCTCTAAAGAAAATATGAATAAATAATAATAAAACTAAAATAAATTACTTTAAATTGAATAGAGGCTTCCCATCATGAATATTCCAAACGCAAATTGCATGGTCTAAAGATGAGCTTATTAAGGTGTGCTCATCAACAGCAACAAGCTGCAAAATCTAAAAAAAAAATTTAGATATTCAATTTATAAATTATCATACTTCAGCTTCGTGGGCTTTCCAGGATGATAGAACTGCACCAGTGGTCAAATCTATTATGGTAAGCATGCCTGAAGCTTGACCGATTCCAAGCCAGTTTGAATTTGGGGATGCTACTATGCATCTGATTAACCCTCCAGGGTTTGGAGAAACCTAAAAAAATGTTTAAAACTTAAAAAGTTATTTTTTTTTACTTTGAGCTCATTAACGAAAGATCCAGTTCTGGCATCTAATGTTTTTATTGCTCCATCAGTTGTTCCGCATGCGATGCAAGAAGATGGAGGGTGGATGGGCCTGAGGACGTTTACAGTTGGCCCGTTGCCGCCTGTGATGAATCTCCGATAGAAAGGACGACTGGTCGGCCGACAAACGGATCCCAAAGATGAAGACAAGAATCTGAAGAAACGCCAAACGATGACGTTCTAACCAACCAAGGCACAAAACTGATTTTCTATGTCCATTATACGTCCATTGTGCTTGAGAAATGTGACTTCCATCACCCTAAAATAAAAGTAGATAAGTTTTAGGCAGGAAAAAAATCTTACTTGACTTCGAAGAGACCAGAGCCTGACTGTTTTATCCCTAGAGGCTGACATGAAGCTATTTTCAGATGCTAAAGTCACAATGTGTTTGATGGCATTACTATGGCCGACAAAGCTCTGCAATTTTATTTGTTTGACATTCATCCTCGTATCTTTTAGATTCCGCCCAAGCTCATGCTCCCAATATGCAAGCCAGTTTCCATGAAGATGACGATTGTCGACCTTTCTATTTTTAACTTCTTCAATTCCAGGGCTGGAGCTTTTCGCAGAATCCTGAATGTCTATACGGTTTCCAGTGACGACAACATTGCTAAAACTTCCAACTTGAATAGGAGCCTCGATGTACCCCTCTACTATCTCAGGAGGATCAACATTTCCAGGAATTGGGCATCCTGAATCTGACTTATCCTTCAAATATTCTTCACAGAGACTTTTAATCAAATCGTAATTTCGTAGGTTTTGCTCCATGACTGACTCTCCAAAGAAATCAGCGAAAGGTTTATAAGCCATAAATGCAAACTCAGGTTTAAAGTATCCCTTAACTCTTTCTGTGCCTAATAAAAATTTATTAAATCCACACGAAAAAGGGACTTACAATTTTTCGAAGTGGATCAATCTCAGACTGTCCTGACAGAACAGATAATGGTGGCGATTCAGAAATATCGTCTTTAAGTTTATTTTTAGTTTTTGAATCATCAATGTCTTGCAATCTAATCAAAGATTAATATTAATAAATAGAAATGCATTACCTTTCTGGAATGTGGTCATATGCTTTGCTAAATGCGAGAAAAAACCGCTGAATAGTTTGTAAAAGAATTAGCCGTTGTGTATGATCGGCTCTTCTGACTAGACAAACTAAGCAGAAAGAGTTTTAATTGCAAGAGCTCTTCGACCGTCTTTTCCTGAAGGAAGAATGACCGAGCAAGACGCCAGGAGGCGTAAAGACGGCAAAAAAAGACCGCGGACTAAACTGTCGTTTAACATTTCAGCCAACGACTGGTTACTTATTGTACCCAGGCATTGTATCACTAACGACAAACATCCAACCAAAGCACCTTCTAATGCTCCAGTAATTTTTCTTCTACAGACAGAAACTAAATCTGTAACATGTCCCATGTACTGAACTAAAATAACTTGTTCTCCATATAAAGCTAAAAAAAAGTCAACTTAAAAAACTTAAATTTTAGGTTTTCATACTTGCTATTGAAGTCAAACAACGTAGGACATGATAAGCGTTATCATCACCAGTAAGAAACCATGGCTGTGTTGCTCCCCTGCAGTTTTTGAGGAAGAAGATTTTCTTTCCCAGTATAACATAAGCCGAGCATTCGCAGTAAATTCCTTGAAAGATGCCTTGCGGTGAGAACAGGCCCGAGCCGCTGCGCCAGCCAAATCACCGTCTCTCCACTCACCTCACAGACCTCCCCGACATACACCTTTTATAATAATTATTAAAAAGAACGATCCTTTTTTCATAAGGAAAAATCAGGATCGAATTACTAACCTTTGAATAATCGACATCTAAAGGTTCATTTTCCAAATGTAAATGTTTTATGCTTGCATAACTTTTTCTGCGAAGGCTACTTTCAGTAATTGGTTTGTCTTACCTTCATCACCCTAAAAAACATAATTATTAATAATTAAATAAATTAACTTACATCTCTTTCATCAATAGATAAAGAATCTAAATTATCGATAAGCAGATTCTGGATAGAGATAGCCGATTTTGGTCCAGCTCTTGGATTTTCTTCAATTGAATCTTCTTCAAATGAAATAACTCTGAAGAAATGAAAAATAAAAAAATTATTTTTTATTTTTAAAAACCTGGTTCTGCATCATCAGTTCATTTTTTGTTTCTTGAACTTTTTCAGAATCTGCAGAGTCTTCATCTAAAGGTGACAGCATCATCATCGCATCAGCTTCAACAGCTTCTTCTACCTCTCTGCAAAGAAATAAATGAATAAGGCTTTTATTTCAATATTTACCCAAGATGAGAATGGCCGGTTTGATCCAGCTCATGATAACCGCCGACGGCTTCGACTAACGGAAGAATAAAATTGTCTAAAAACGTCGATAGTCCAAATCGAACTACAAGACGTATTATAAAAGAACGATGATATAATTTAACACGTTTTTTTAAAAGATGAGGTTCCCTCGGACATTCACAATCGTAAAGGCGGAGCATCGTTTCTAAAAGGTGTTCTGTCGTCTTTTTAGGCCCTAAAGCTCTAAAAAAATATAAAGAAAACTTAAATTATGGCTATTTTACCTAGAAACGTGGTCAAATAGATACCATGCCGCCAGTACATCAGTTTGTGGCGAATTTAACATTTCGATTATAAAAGGTAAAATGAGGTTTAAACAAATATCTCCTTCAACTAAATGCTCTATATTGTTCGCCAAACTCATTACCTATAAAAAATAATTATGCAGGCTTTCTACAAATCAATTACCTTCAGTTGGCTGACTTTTAAAGTCACAGCAGTATTAGCATTTCCGACTTCATCCATGGCTCTTGTATAACTGACTAAAGACACCAAGGAGAAATAGAGGCGAGGAAAACCCTTGGGGAAGTGGATTAAAGATGGTGATGTTATCAACGGTTGTAGCAGTTGATGCGCTGAAGGCGGCGGAACTCCGGATTTTGTCACAGTTGGATAACTTTCCTTTTTAAAAAAGTTTTAATCAAAATATCAGTTTAGAAGTTTACCTGGAGGAGAAGATGAACAGAGATTTACACAACGAGGTAAAGGATTGTTTGAATGAAAAACGATCGATCGAGCGGAAGCAAGTCGTTCTTCCAAAGTACCATTATATCCAAAAACCCTCATTTTTTCAGGGAGAAACAATTCGACAATCAGACAACCTAAAACCTGCATCTCCCTTGCCCTTTTGGCAGCCACAATCTGTTTACAGTGCTGTATCTCTGTTTTTTCTTTCGATTTGAACTCTGTTTTTGGCTGACGAAATCCGGTCGACCATGAGAAACCGTGAAGAGCCTCAACCGCATTTAAAACGCTCACTGGGTTATAGTCTTTAGGGAGAGGGATTATCACCCTTTCTAAATCCGGAGTTGTGCTCAGTGGTGAAGACTGGAAAAAACAATTTTAAAATGAAAAATGAACAGAAATGAAAATTTTACAATTAAAGATGTCCTCGATCTACTAATTATACGCGAAAGGTTCATAGAACTGGTATGAGTGGTTTCTTCCTCTTCAAGTCCTGAACTATGTCCATCTTCTTCTTCTGGCCAGATTCTAAAAAAAAAAGTTTTTGAAATTTTCAGAAGAATGCAGGGATGCAGGGGGGTCTGCAGACTATCATTTGGGAGCCCCTGAATTATACTCACTTCTTCTATGCTGATGGATTCTAGGAGGAGTAATACCCGAATATGGACTTGCCATTAAACGATGTGGGTGAGGATAAGTAAAAAGTTGAACCACACCAGACCCTGATAGATGTTTATGCGAATCAACCAACTGTAAACACACATTTTTAGCCCTAACAGCCGCCAGCCCTGAAAGTCTATAAAAAGTGTCATAAATTAAACTTTTGTAAAAAAATACTTGTAGCCAAATGTGAGGTCTATCCAATGATGGAGTCTTTCAGAAACATACTGGCTTTCAAGCATCGCTCTATGTTTTGAAACAAACTCCTGAGCTGAAGAGCACCAAGATGGGACTTCCAAATCACCAGATCACTATGAACGGACTACAATAAAAATTTAAAAAAATGTCTACATATTTTTAGATGTACTTTAAAAACAGAAGGATCGGTGAAAAACTCAGGGATGCATTCATCAGGTGTCCATTGCTGAAGGCGTTGAATAGAAGCAGGATATTCCGCCGGGACCCACTGAGGTCGAACATATTTACAAAGAACTGACTTTGGAGTCACCCGGCTTAAATAAACGTAATACGTTATCTCAGATAAAACATCCGGAATGTGATGTGGAATCTAAGAAATATTTAAAAAATAAATTATAAAATTATAAATACTTGGGCAGAATTTGCTGTTGGAGGGAGATCAAAAGTGAGGTCCAACTGTCTATCTCCTTTGTTAAGTCTAAATTTTGACTTAGTAAAATCTCTCCATTCACTTCCAGATCTGGATGTAAAATCGCTTATCCAGGGTAAAACATAATGGCTTCTCGGATCACCAAATTTTCTTCCAGATAATTCATTTAATTTACATAAATAGTCATAGTTTGAAACAGCCCCATAAATCCAAGCAGCTGTCAATTGTGAAATATCGTTTATTTTTTCAGAACTTTGAGTTTTCGGTGTTTCTTCTTCAGGAGCTGGACAAATATTGTCGATTATGTTAGGGATAACTTGAATCCATAAATTTGTCCCTATGTAAATATCTGAAAGAGTTATATTTCCAAGGATGAGGCCCATATCGTGAAGATGTCTCATGAGTCTGAGAAGCTGATAGATGATAAACATTGGCTTGGAATAACTCCCAGAAAGTGCAGCAGGGGAAAAAGTTACGCAGTCATCCACTGTATGTTCTAACGTCGATTCATACAAAATGAAGAAATTTTTTTCTGATTCTATGAGAAGGACGGAAGGTAGTAGGTTAGCGTGAGGGCTAAAATTGTTGTCATTGTAGCATTGAGATTCTTTAAGTTTGATCAAAGGGACGCCATAAGTACGAGAAAGGACTTCCCTAACTAACGAACTTTGATCAGTCAACTGTACATACGTATCTTCACATTGTTCCCACTGACTGAACGCATCTAAAAGAAAAATCATAAAATCTTAAGCTGAAGATTAAAAACTTACTGCTGAATTTCCTAGAAGCTTCTTTCCACAAGTTTTTATAGTTTGTGTGCGAGACGTACTGAAGGATTTGAGAAAGCGAGCGTTGAGGCTCAGGCTTTCCTATAAGGCGCACTCGTGTGAGAGGAATAACGCGACTTTCGTCTTTTTTTATGACCTGAAATTAATAAAAATTAGACAAAAATCCAGGCTCAATGGGAACTTTCACAAAAGAACCCAAAATTCTCGATTTTTCAATTTTTGAACAGCCTTACGATTGGCCAAGAAAACAACAGTTTTCTTTTTTGGGTCTACTGAAAAGCCTTTTTCACAGACCACCATTGGAGGGTATCACAATAACATCTTTTGTGCAAGTTAAAAAAATTAGAATCGGACGAACCGTAATGATTATTTTCTGCCATCCTCCTGAGAAGTTTTCTCCCTGTTTAAAAAGCGAACATATCTCATCGTCGCTTAATTTGTCATGAAGGATAAATTCAGGAACTCGTCTTTGCTTAACTAGTAATCTGAAAATACAAAACAAATCACATTTAAACTAGTAAGCAGAAAAGGTACATATCATTATCCAAGAGATGAAAAAATGCAATAAAATACCTCAACCAATTTCTGTTAACGAGAGCTTCGACTCTTCCATGTCTCTGATTTGGTTTTGTGTATTTTTTAGGGATTTTGAGCTCACTTTGAACGGCGTTTACGTCCATAATAAAATTGAATTATACGACCTTTTTCATATTTAAAATCAAGGAATGTGTCAGTTTCAAGTGCTTGTTTACTGGTTTGATAGGTACTAGGTTTTTATCTGAACTTTCTAACCTGGAGTTACAAAGTCGATTGTTTGTATCGATTAGTTCTTATCATTTCTGTCATGTTATCTCATATCTGTCAAATAACTCAAGTGTCAACAGAGAGTGGAAAAATACATAGAACACATTGTAGAGTACCTTCTAATCCATTTCAACTCATAATAATGAGAGAAAAAAAGCTTATAAAATAAGTTTTATCAATGTAATATGAATCTTTAGATTTTTAACTTTTTTTAAATGAATTCCTTAAAAAAATTTTTGTTATCATGGAAGAGGAAAACTGATTTCTGCAACTCTTCACGGCTGCAATTTTGTCACCAAAGTTATAAAGAATCTTCCTTTTAGAGTACAGAACATTTTGTTTGAAAAACACGAGATCGCAGCACTTTCGCCCCTAAAATTTGTTTTCTATACATTTTGAGAATTAAAAATCGTTTTTACGTAAAAACTCGCTGGAAACAGAAAGGAAACACGGAATAGTTCATGTGTAATTTGGTATTCAATACGAGATATTTCCTACGTTTTTTATTTTTACATGAGTCTGAGCGTTTTCTCCATAAGCCCATTAGTTTTTCACGGCTTTTTGACAGAGAAACCCCATTTCAATGCCTCACAACGCTCAAAAATTAGGATAAAATGAATAACTCAGCTAACCAATAAATCATTGAGGACTAGGTTATTTTCCTTGTTACAAGGAAAAATTAATTATTTAGGATAAACGAGATATTTCCCACGTTTTTAGATTTTTACAGGAGTCTGTGAGTTTTCTCCATAAGCCCACAAGTTTTTACGGTTTTTTGACAGAGAAACCCCATTTCAAAGCCTCACAACGCTAAAAATTAGGTTAAAATGAACAACTCAGCTACCAATAAGTCATTGAGGATTAGGTTATTTTCCTTGTTACAAGGAAAAATGAATTATTTAGGATAAACGAGATATTTCCCACGTTTTTAGATTTTCACAGGAGTCTAAGCGTTTTCTCCATAGCCTATAAGTTTTTCACGGTTTTTTTTTGACAGAGAAGCCCTTTTCAAAGCCTTACAACGCTAAAAAATTAGGTTAAAATGAATAACTCAGCTAACCAATAAATTATTGAGGATTAGGTTATTTTCCTTGTTACAAGGAAAATGAATTATTTAGGATAAACAAGATATTTCCCACGTTTTTAGATTTATACAGGAGTTTGAGCGTTTTCTCCATAATCCCATAAGTTTTTCACAGTTTTTTGAAAGAGAAACCCATTTTAAAGCCCCACAACGCTCAAAAATTAGGTTAAAATGAATAAGTCGGCTAACCAATAAATCATTGAGGATTAGGTTAGTTTCCATGTTACAAAGAAAAGTACTTATCAAAGATATTACGTATTATTTTTGGACAGTTAGAGCAACGACCGGCATGTGGGTAAAGGTCTACGTGACTCTAGTCTTGTCTTCAATGTCACAATTCATTAAGAAATACCTACTACGGATATGAATAAACAAGATAGCTCAAATAACAACAAAATATTTTCCAAAAATAAATTAGTGAAAGGGTAAATTTTTTTTCTTTTTAAAGATTTTCCAATATTTCAGAGTTGACCGACACCGATGCTTTCAGATCGGAGAGATCACAAAGCAACTTTTGGTGCAGAAACCCTAAGAACATTAAGACCAGGGGACTAAAAAGAAAATTTATGTTTTGTTTGCTCATAGTTTTGCAGAGGAAAAACAAAATGAATTTTTAAGAATAACACACAAAAATCACACTTTCCAATGCCCTTTTGAAGCGAGAAAGGGTGGTAAATAGTCGCACCCTTGAAAGGTCAACGAACGTGGCCAAAACATAAACAGAAGAGAACCACAGGCCGCACGCCTCGGTTCTAAAAATAAACAAGGCCCGTTCACTTTCTCTTTGGAGGTCGTCGAGTTATATAACTACGCAGTACGCACTGGTTTCCTCTACACCTTTACCCCCACGTGTGCCGGCTGGAAAAATTCGTTTGTAATTTTTTTTGCCTGGTCTTCAAATGTTCTTTTCGTTGGGTTTTTGGAGATGAAGAAAAAGAAGAGCTGTTGAATTTTCATTTGACTTCTTGTGTTATCAAGGTCGTAGGTGTTTGTTTACATCGGCGCCATTCGGAGAGTTCTCCATGGGGGAAGTCGGAAAGAGAGGGGACGTTGGATCTCCTTGAGCGTTTACAAACGTTTGAGTCCAGTCGAACGCAAATTCTCAAAGGTTTATGTTATAATTTTATAAAGGATGAGTCGGTATTTGAGCATAGCTGCCCGGGGTTTGGCTGCTAGACACTATTCGACGGGTGCGGCCTCCATCCATGAGCACGTCTGGTCGACGCTGGGTGAAAATGGAGATAAAACTGCGATTTCGTGTGCGGAAACCGGTCGGCAATTGAGCTACTCGAGGCTACGTGAGCTATCGGGAAATTTGGCTGCATGGCTCAACGCGAACACGCCGAAAGGTAAACAGTTCGTGACCGTATTGCCGAATTCCTTGGAGATGGCGATCTCCGCTTTGGGAGCTCTAGAAGCCGGAGTTCCTCTTTCGTCTTTGAACCCACAAAGCACCGCCAAAGAAATGGCTATGGTCTTCTCAAAACGGAGCCTCGTTGGTTGGTCACCTCTTCTTCGAAAATCACGAAGTTTTGGAAGCGATGAAAGAAGCTAAAAACACGGAGACCGGAATTATCGCCATTGACGAAGAAATCGCTTTTAATGGTGTTCGATTTTTGGACGAGCTTCTTCTAGAATCGGGACATTTTGAACGTCACAATGACCAACCGGCTCTGCTCACCGTGGGAGGAGGACGGGTGGAAGCTGTGAGTGAGAAAAACATATTAGCCAACTGTCAACAAGTTTCAGGACCCGAATTGAGCTCATTAGAACCCGGCGATAAAATCGCAGCAAGCTTGCCAATGTTTCACAACTACGGCTTGACCCACACTCTTCTCCGTCCTTTGGCGAGCGGAGCAGAAATCGTCACCATCAACAGCAATAAACCAGTCGATCTCCTCAAGAAGCTGAACGAAAATCAAGTCCGAGTTTTATCAACGGTCTCCCCCATGATGGAAGTGCTGGCAAGCTTTGGAAAAGAAGCCTTGTCAGGTTTGAAATCAATCAAAGTCGGCGGTCGACCCAACGTGAATTCTGGAAGCTCAAAAATGTATTCAGTGGAGAAGTTTTGCACAACTATGGACCTGTCGAGGGTCCGATTATTTTTCAACAAAGGAGAGGTGTTGGAGGAAGGACCGGAAGCGTAGGACAACCCCTTCCGGGGACCGAAGCCAAAATACTGGCGCCTGGTGGTGCCCATCTTCCTGAGATGACCGAAGGCGAAATATGGGTCAGAGGACCTCAAATTGGACAAGGAGAATGGATAAGAACCGGGGATTTAGGCTACTCTGATCCTGAAGGGTGGTTTTATGTGACTGTCGAAGGCGGAGTATCAATCGATGGTCTTAAAGTGATACCTTCTGAGCTCGAAGAGGTCCTTCGTACCCATCATGGGTCCACGAAGCCGTCGTTTTTCCCAACGATACAAAACTCGTCGCCGCCATCGTCCCCACTGACTACTACAATCCTCCTTGTCTTCGAGAACTTTCTCAACATCTCGAATCCAACTTGGCCCCGCACAAACGCATCTCGGACGTCGTCATCATGTCTTCCCTTCCTAAAAACGAAAAAGGATATTTCGACAGAATAAACCTTGAGCAAAATTACAGCCCGAGGAATCATGAATTCGTCGCCGTCCGATCCGTTTAATCTGAAGACGACTTCCCACCTGCCACTTTTCATCACTACTTTCCCCTTTATTTTACAAACTTTAGTTTTTTTTAGGAACCATAATCTGGCGGTGGTGGTACAAGAACTTCAGCATTATTTGTATATTATTTGTACATAATTTTATCCAAGGCACTTAAGACTGACTACTCAAAATTATTTTTATAATTATTATATTTTTTTTAAGCTTTAATAAACTGTTATAAATATTTTTGTATTTTTTTCCGAGCTCCTATGGTGAATTTATTTAAAAGTCGCATATTAGCGCAACTTGGAAAGTAAACTTTAACATTATAAAACATCGATTGAACTCAAGTGAAATAGTAACTCTTGAATATCGGCGATCTTGTATTAATTTACATTTAATTTGTATTCACGCCATGCTTGTGTATTATTACTGCATGGCTACCCCTCTGCAGAAGTATTTCCACTACTCATAAGCAATTAGTTTAATCACTCCGGGTGCTCGAGATACAAAAATAAATATGATAATTTTGATAAAAGTGGAAGATAAAATGGAAATTTTCTGTCGCCTAAAGCGATTAAAATAAAATAAAATGATGTCTATTTTTTTCCGGAAAATTGCATCAAGTTCCACAAAATTCAGTAACTCGGAGGGAAACATACTAGAAAAGGGTTAAAATGATTAAAAAAAGAAGAAAACGTTCTTAAATTAGAATATCAGGGGTTTTCAGGCTGAAAAATGGGCAAAACTCAAAAAAACCAAACGCCCGGGATCCAGCAAAAGGGTGTTTCCAAAAATAACCAAGGAAAACGTCCAGGATTCTGAAAAAAAGGTTTTTTTTGGAAAAATAACTGTGGGTAGATTAGATTTAGGTTTTTAGGGCCTTGTGCACTCCGACCCCTAATGGGTCTATTGTGCGCCCTTGTTTCCTGATCAGCCTCAGGCTCTTGATTAGCCTCCAGAGGCTGGACAAGGGTCTCCTTGTGTAGTTCGATGGACTGTTTTTCTCTTCCCCTATGTCCATGAACCGCTCCGCCGTCTCCTCCTCCTCCAAACAGAAGCGGCAGGTGATGTCCTCTGTCACTCCCAACCTATGTAGGTGCTTGCGGAGTTTGCAGTCAGCAGACCCACCTTAATGAGGACTTTGGTTCTGCCCTGCCTGAGCAGGTCTGCTGTAAATCCATGCCTTGGTTCACTTATGAACATCTTGGCATGCCTTTGACCTCGAGCTTTATGCCATCTCCTCAAAGTAGCAGAGAGAGTTTGCCTGTGGGTTTAATCATATCAGAGTCTAATAAATCATATCGCTCACAACTTTTTTCTATCAATTCTAAATTAGTGGTGATGAACCATCCCATATTGGTGTCCCACGATGAACACAGCGATGAAACAACAACAAGGTACATATTTACAGTCTCAACAAACACAGAACAAAAGCTTACTGCAGGTCTTGAACTCCCATCAACGACGCCAGCAATTCTTCTCTCCTCAATCTCAATCATCATCGTCAGCATCAGAATCAACAGTTCCGCTGCAGTTCGACTCAATGAACTGGTGGAACTCCCTCAACTCGTCAGCAGCTCCGCACCTCTTCAATATCATCAGAGTCTAATAAATCACACAACTTTTTCTATCAATTCTAAATTAGTGGTGACGAACCATCCCAAAATAACCAAGGAAAAAGTTAAGGATCCGGAAAAAAGGGAGTTTTTTGGGGAAAAAAGCCGAGGAAAACTTCCGGGGTCCACCAAAAGGGCCCCTAAAACTAAAACTAGAATAGCTTAAAATCCTATCGGGTTAAAAGGGTGTTTAGGGAAAAGTATCCTTACAAAAATAGGGTTTTTTGGCCTTTCCCTGCAAAAGGAAGTTTTTAGGCCGAAAAACGGAGTCCAATAGGGTTCTTTCAAGGAAGTAAAAAAGTAATTGAGTGCTTCTGTACGTGATTCACGTCAAAAAATTTCATTCACAAAATTCCAGGGGGAAGGAGCAGGACGAAATTACGGAGATAAAATCTAAAATCAATTCCTCCCCATGAAATGAACCTAATCGGGTTAAAGAAACTGCTCCGGGCACGCCCTCCCTCATCAAACCGATCCGTATCGGGGGAAAAAAAGAAAGAAAAAAATCGGAGACGTTATTTTAGGGATGTTAAAAACCCATTTGAGTCGCACACCAAATTCTAATTACGAGTTCGAAAACTTCTCATGACCTCACGATCGCCGTTTCGGGTTCTTTTTAAAGCCGTAAATATCGTTTTTTATACCCCAATAAACTTGAAAGAAGTCATAAAAGCATTTTAAAAATCAGTGCGAACCAAACTTGAGCGTGCGCTCAATATTTTACAAGATATAATTTTTATACAAAGATCAATACGGTAAAATCAGAAGGCTTAATTTTTTTAAAAAGTTTTCCAGTGTTTCAAATTGCGACCCCCTTTTTCAAATCTGAAGATGAACCCTCGAGTTTTATCGCCGTGAAAATGCTAAACGCGTGATTCACAGTGGCTTCGTTCGTGATTTGACGCCATCCAAAAAGCGCCGACGATTATTCTTGTAAGGGCTCCCCGATAACGATAATTGCAATTGAATAACACGTATCTCGCTAATTTAGAACATTTATTAAAAAGTATAACGATCTCTTGAAAAACGGAAGTTTTTTATTAGTTTATTAAATAATTGCTCTTGTTAAAAATAAACGGCCTTGTCAATCAAAACTATTTTTGCAATTTACAAATTTGTATGAATGAACATAATTGTGCCGGACTAACAACCACAGGGTGAACATTATGAATAAATTCAAAAATCTAAATTACACTTTTTAAAATAAATTTATTGAAATTGAGAATTTTTTTAATAAATTTTAATTAATTATTTAATTTTGATATTACAAGAAATTTATAATTTGAAAGAGGGAGTTTTTTCCCATAAAATGCAGGAAAATGTCTGAAAGTCGGTTTTTTTAGGGGGTTTTTTGGCTAAAATCCCAAGGAGCCTATTAAAGTAGGTTTAAAAAGGGAGTTTTTTGGCCAATAGCCAAAGAAAACCCTTGAAAAGTTTACTCTAAAATGCAGGAAAATGTCTGAAAGTCTGTTTTTTAGGGAGTTTTTTTGGCGAAAACCCAAGGAGCCCATTAAAGTAGGTTTAAAAAGGGAGTTTTTTGGCCAATAGCCAAAGAAAACCCTTGAAAAGTTTACTCTAAAATGTCTGAAAGTCTGTTTTTTAGGGAGTTTTTTGGCGAAAAACCAAGGAGCCGATTAAAATAGGTTTAAAAAGGGAGTTTTTTGGCCAGTAGCCAAAGAAAACCCTTGAAAAGTTTACTCTAAAATGCAGGAAAATGTCTGAAAGTCTGTTTTTTAGGGAGTTTTTTGGCCAATTGCCTAAGAAAACCCTTGAAAAGTTTACTTTAAAATGCAGGAAAATGTCTGAAAGTCTGATTTTTAGGGAGTTTTTTGGCCAATAGCCAAAGAAAACCCTTGAAAAGTTTACTCTAAAATGCAGGAAAATGTCTGAAAGTCTGTTTTTTTAGGGAGTTTTTTGGCGAAAAACCAAGGAGCCGATTAAAATAGGTTTAAAAAGGGAGTTTTTTTGGCCAGTAGCCAAAGAAAACCCTTGAAAAGTTTACTCTAAAATGCAGGAAATGTCTGAAAGTCTGTTTTTTAGGGAGTTTTTTGGCCAATTGCCTAAGAAAACCCTTGAAAAGTTTACTTTAAAATGCAGGAAATGTCTGAAAGTCTGATTTTTAGGGAGTTTTTTGGCCAATAGCCAAAGAAAACCCTTGAAAAGTTTACTCTAAAATGCAGGAAAATGTCTGAAAGTCTGTTTTTTTAGGGAGTTTTTTGGCGAAAAACCCAAGGAGCTCATTAAAGTAGGTTTAAAAAGGGAGTTTTTTGGCAAATAGCCAATGAAAACCCTTGAAAAGTTTACTCAAAGCGATTTTTTTCCGGCCAAAAATGGGGCAGTAGCAGGATGGAAAAAGAAGAAGTTGAGTAACAAAATTATTTAAAATTTTATTTGAAATAAATAAAAGAGTGGTACCCGTTATCACAGTAATTTTTTACTACATTGTTGGTTTTAATTGAAGTATTAAATTCTTGTAGTTTGCAATAAAAATAAAGATTAAACTTTAATTTCGTTATTTTCAGGGACTTGAAGGCTAGACAACATTTTACATAAAAAGTTGGTTGAAGGTTACTGTCTTTTTTCCTGTTTACTAAGTTCTTTTTGTCTAGTGCGAAGAATTTTTTTAATTTAAAGCTACATCCAACTTATTTAGCTTATTTCTTCATTAAAATTGTTAAATTTATATCAATAGCTTGATATATTTAGTGGAAAATTGTTGTTTAAAGAAAATTATAAATAATTATAAAATTTACATGAAACTTTTGTTGCATAAAGAAGTAAAAGTGAATGTTTGAAAGAGAATTAAAATTAGTTGAAATTATCTCTAATTTTCAACCTCAAAAAAGTAATTAGGAGCATAAAAAATTATTTAAAAATGAGACAAAAACAGAAGAAGTCTTTTGGGAAAGGACCTTGAGCTGGTGCGCAATTGCGAAATTAGATTCGCCTTTAAGGAAAAAAATGCAACTTTTTTTTAAAGTCTAAAAGCATGCATGAAATTTGAATAAATTAAAAATTTTAGTGTTATAACACCTTGCAATAATTTTTTTTTTTTCATTTTTTATAGGAGGTACATGTCTAAGAATAGTTAAGGGCGATACTCGTCTGAAAAACATTATACGAAAGTAAAGAATATCGTGCATAAAACAAGTTTTTGATGTCTGTCAATTTTCTAAATGTGATTTGGAAGTCGAAGAAATAAAATGGACCTTGGATTTTTATTTGAAACCGCGAAAAAATACAAGTTTTGAATGCAAGGAATATATTTTAATTCAACCAAGTGTTAAGACAGGCAGGGAAGATGCATAGAACTAGTATTTTCCTATATTTGGGGGGAAAAAATCATCGAAACTTTTTACAAAGGCTTTTTCTCGTTATTTTGGAAATCTCTACATGGTTTAGGGACTAGTTTTTCCGAAAAAATTTTTCTTTTGAAAATGGAAAACATAATTTTCCAGTAAAACATTTTTAAAAAACCAGTAGTCTTTTTATAGATTTAGACGAGCACTATATAAGCAGCATTATATAAGAAGATCCGATGAATAATTTTGTCGTAATTCTTTTAGAAAGACGAAATTCGATTGTTTTCGCTTGTTTCCATCACTAAGACCTAATCCACGAATCAGTTCTTCATCGGAAGAAATTTTATAATTTCTTTAAAAAAAGCTTACTTCGGAGGGTCTCCTTCGCATTTGAATATTTTTTGCTGTCATCGATGAATCTTAAGTTTACCTAACCTAGTTTTGACCCAACAAAAGTCTTTTAAAGTTAACAATGCGCTTGCACGAAGTCTCCCCGATAAACATCGATCAAATCGAGAAATGACGAGCGCATTGGCGATTTTTATTTTAAAAGAAAGAAAAAATTGGCCAATTTCATTGCAGAAGTTATGTTGAAAATTTTTAATTTTTTCAAGAACAATCGATCTTTACGATAAAATTATTCTTTATAACACGTCTTTAGATAAATTATGTGTGATATGTTAAATTACAAAGCTAGAAGTCAGGTCATGATAATTTTCATACGAAAAAATCGACCTACTCTCAGTAAAAAACTTTTAAAAAAACTTCAAAGCAAATGTTTTCTTACGTCAAATGTAGATATCTATTGTATGGTAATTTTTAAATTGGTTCGTCATCACCTGCTAGAGGCCCAGATAAGAAATTGGCTAAAAACAAATTCGTTATCTTAATTGACAAATGGGCTGTTAAAAAAATGTCAAAAATAGAATTCGAGAGCGTGGAAGTGCGATTAGGCACGTCAACTTTGGTTTTTAGCAAAATTAAGAAACAAAGAAAATGTGAAAAGGATGGGAATATATGAGGCGCTCCGGATACGAAGGGCGAACTCGACATCGGACAAATTTTTTAACTTCCTTAAAGAAGTTATTGTGATACCTCGACGTCAGTTTTTTTTTCATTTTCAGATTCTAGACCTCTTGGTGAATACACCCATATAATTTTTATGTTGAGTTCGCCATTTTTTCCCCTTTAAATACGTAAAAACCGAAACTTTAAAATTGTCGAGTTCGCCCTTCGTATCCGGAGCGCCACATATTAAGTCGGCAAATAACCTCCTTAACGTAGTATTGTATAGCAGAAAAAGGCTAACGAAGATGAAAATACAAATTTTCGAAAAAAATAAGTAGCTATGGTGGGGTAGAATATTTTTTAAACGTATTTCGCGCTTGGTGACAACATAGAAAAAAAGATTGATAAATTACCTCAAGCGATATGAGCAGAGGTGTACATAAAAACAAAAAAATATCCCTCACGCAATTTTCTCATATATTAAAACACTCTAATCTTTTTAAACTAATAAGTTTTTCTAGAATTTTTCCATTTTCTTTTTATTATCTTTTATTCGAGCGTAATTAAAAACTTAATTTTCCTTTTTTTTGAAGAGAAAGTTAATCATGACTCATGAGTCTTAAGGGATGTAAGAAGCAAGTGGTCTTGAATCATGATTTCTGGAGAACTTTAATTTTAAGAACATATGAAGTTGTTCTTAAAAAATGCAGGAATTATTTTTATAGTTAGTTGTATATTAAGAATAATGTCTTTTGAGGCAATAATTCTTGGAAAGGGTGTAAAACGAGTGGGGTTGTTTTCATCCGGTTGCTAAGCGTGGCGGGCCGCGCCGGCGGGCTTCTTCGCCCCGCCGAAGAATATGAGTTCAGTCGGAAACGTTGGAGTCGCCGGAGGGAGATCGTCGCCTGAAAGCGCGCGTACCGCGAGAAGCCGAGAGGACGCGATCACGAGAAGCTTCCACGGTCAGATTATAACCATGGGGGCCCTTATGATACGCATTTTGAAAATCCTCAGTTTCTCTTTTACCGGCCTTTTATGTGTAAGTTTAAGGAGATTTTTTCCACCTAAAATAAGTCGTTGTAGACTCAGTTTTTTGAAAAGTCTTCCGGAGCTTCTAATGTCCAGGATATAAATGTATTTTTAGATTGATAAAACCTATTATTCGACTTTATCTTATACAATTATAAAAAAAATGGATAAAAGAGGTCAAAATATCGTGCGATTTTTGTTTGTACACGATTTGTTCACGTTTTTTCTCGGACGCATCATTCGATTGCCGTGATTCACTTGTCGCGTTTTCGCGGTGGCGGATGCATGGAATGTTGATGACTATGCAAATCTGACAGAGGTACCGACACCCCAGTTGGGTCGATCCGAGCATTTTAAGAAATTTATTCATCCTCGTTAATTCAGGGTCGTTCACCTTTATTGTCAACTTCCTGAGGCTTATGCAGTCATTTGTAATACCCCATCTTTTGTGCATTCAGCCAGAAACAGCGAATTCACATCGACGGAAACCCTGCCAATCAGGGCCCAATCCGATTTTGTTAATGTTGCGTGAATTTTATACTTTGACATGAGTAGGTCATACGTACCGAAATTTCCACTTTGAAATTTTTGTCCTTTTGTTTTTTATGAGAATGATAAGGAATGTATCAAGATTGCACGCGACCGAGTAAACAATATGAAACAAATTAATTACCATAATTTGAGGCCATTAAAAATTTTAAAATGAAATTATTAAAGCGCGTCCACAAAAACGTTTGCAGCGAAGGACGAGTACAGGTTAGTAAATGGCCTTGGTAGGCAAAGGTTAGATGCGTCCCGTCAGGGGCAGGATAAAACATGATTAAGTGAGGGAACAATGGTTCTTCTCTACCTTCCCGCATTTTCGGACAAATTGCTCTTATGTTTACAGACTTTGGGAGATCAATAAACGAAAAATCGCTTACCTGATGAGGCCTAAACATGTCGGAACCGGTCGTGATATTATCTCTTCTTTTGATAATAAATGGAGATTTCAGTTCCCTCAAAGTAACCGTCTTTGGAGAAGGTTGTTTAAGACCCCGTAGAGCAAAATTGACCTTTTTTTGCTCTCTTTTAAATTTTTCTGAAAAATATTGCCAGTTTACTCAATTTTTATAAAATTGTGATAATTTTCATGATTAAAATATTGTACATTATTATTATTTGGTAAAAAATCTGAATAAAATGACCCCTTCGCTTGTTTATGATATAATTACGGTTTTTGACTTTTTCTTAAAAAATTGACAAGATTTTGAGTAGCGTGACTGCAAGTTAAAAAAATAATGGCTGGCTATTCTTGAGGGGGTTGTTAAGCGACCCCTTAACCTTATTTGACTATGTAAACATCAAAAACCAGCAATTACCCATAGGTAGAAACCTGTCACTATAAAAAGAAAAAAATTTCACACTTCGTGTTTATATCTCGTGTTTATTGTACGTTCGATATCGCGGCTTCGTTTCTACGCCTTCCTTAACAAAAAAAGAATGAAGACTTCCTTTTTAAAATTGCTTACCCCATAAAACCGTATTGATTATTTCACCGAGGTATATGAATAAAGTTAAGCACATGTAGCAAGAGGCTCCGAAGAGAATTCGTTTGAAACCAATCAGTTTTCCGAAGATAGGATAAGTCCAGTCTCCCTGGGCCAAATAATACAGAATCATTCTTTAAAAGAAAGGTTAGATGAAATGATTTTTTTTCTATTTATGAGCTTACACTATTAGATAAACTGTGACTAAAAAGTATCCGACAAATATATTCGCCAATGTCGAACTGTATGAACGTCTCATGGACATATAGTCAAGAAGTTGAAATAAAACGATGTTCGTATGTATCATATGATCCAAAATTTCGTTATTAATATTACTGTAGCCGCTGCTCACGAGGTTCGTATCGATGTACATAAGAAACCAATACATGGAACAGACAAACTAAAAATTATGGCAAAAAAGTTGAAGAGGACAAACCATCGACAAAGGGAATGCGATCGCAGCCTGAAAAAGATCAAGCCACCGATTATTTTCTGCTTCATTCCTCGGACTCGTCAGGTCATTAAACGCTCTGCATGTGAAATAAAACCATTGGATGTACTAAAAATAAATTGTTTTTCAAAATCATTTTCTTCTCACCAAGTTCCAATACGTGAGATATCTTAGCCTGAAATGGTAGTTCTGCTCGACGGAATTGAAAATGTAGACTTTGACCGTGTAGTCGTAAAAGAGAGCCGAAGTGTAATGAAGGGCCGCGAAAATGTGTACTCCGTTGCTAAAGTATTTGAAGAGATTTCTGTGCCTTTCGTAAATCGAGACTTCCATGAGTGAAAGTAAATTCAAATAAAACAATTTTTAATCTTTTAACAACAAACACAATTTCGGATTTGATAGAACTCTACTATATACAATGTATAAAAACATTGAACCATGTGTTGCTTTTATTACTTTTATTGCTAAATTAGGAGCTAATTTTTAGGTGATTTCTGGATCGGGTCAGTAGGTTAGCAGGTTAGTTTTTGGGAAAACTCGGCTACTCCTCTTTCGCGGTAGTCAAGATGGTAGCAGAGCCAATTTTGAATCTCCTCAAAGTTTGGGGAATACCGTGCAAAAATGCGTCTTTCTGCTAGATGGTTGTCTTTCTTATAGATGCAGTTAGATGAGGTGGTATCACATCCAATTTTGAATCTCCTGAAGTTTTGGGGAAACTGCGAGCGAAAATGCGTCTTTCTGCTTGGTGGATGCCTTTCTTTGGCTACTAAACTTGTAGATGCAGATAGGTACGGTGGTAGCACAACCAATTTTGAATCTCCTTTTGGGGAAACTGCGAGCGAAAATGCGTCTTTCTGCTTGGTGATTGCATTCCTTTGGCAACTGGATGGAGATGGGTGAGATGTTAGCACTCCTGATTTTGGATCTCCCGAATGCCCTGTATTTTTTCCAAAGCCTCAGATATGCATTGTTGACTTTCTTCAAGATAACTATTAATTTTGTCCCTTCTGTACAAAATTATGCTTCTACAATTTCTTTTCCTTTTACCAGTTATGCGGCTTTGTGTTGATCGTCGTAGGCTGCTTAGCCCTTTCGAATTTCTCCGGATCAGACTGGATCGACTCATTTCAACATATGACCGGGATCTTCTCAATCATCTTAGGCCTTATCACAATCAGCATTTCGCTTTTCGGAATATTCGCTATCATCAAAGAAAACCCACATATTGTCATGGCTGTAAGTTCTTCACAGCAAAAATTCTTCCTATTTTAATTTTACTTTAGTTCATAGCATTTTAATTGCGGCTGCTATAGCTTCAACTGGGCTTGGCTTTATGTCCGGAAAGGCGCTGAAGAACTACCCAGAAGATAGTTTGGGGCAGTTGAGGTCTGCGGCAAAAGTCTACAATGTTAGTCCAGCCCAAAAAAAGAAGATGGACAACCTTCATAAAACAGTACAGCCAAAAAAAAAAATATAAAATTAAATTTTTTTCAGTATAAATGCTGCGGTATTGACGACCCGAGTTCATGGTCTTCCGTATTCGTTCCGCCATCATTGCCGATTTCTTGCTGTAAAACTCAAAATAAAACATCAAAAAATACAACATGTAAAGCTTTAAAAGATGGGAGTAACTTTTATAAAAAATCATGTTGGAACATACTCAACGATATCGTTGACAGCAACCAGCGTAGCATTATGGCTGTCGCTATAATGACCGCCATTGATGAAGTATTTAATTAAAATAAAAACTATAAATTAATTGGTTTTTTTAGGTCATAATTTTGATTTTTCTGCCTCACATTTGGGCTATTACGTCAACACCAATGGTTGATAAAAAAATTTAAATTATTTTAATTCATTTTTTGTAGGAAATCGGTTATAGTTTCTGCATTTAAAGAAGCATCTGCAGAAGGACCCCATGAAAGAGAAAAAGTTGAAAATGAAGGACGAAAAAGTATAGCACCATCTACAACAAGCGAAGTTTCTGAACAAAAAATCGAACCAGGAAAGTTCTAAGCCATAGAGCTACATTTTTGGTGTAACCAAAACGTTCCTTATTAGTTTCTACTAAAAAAACAGCTTTCAGGGAAGAAATAAATCAATAATCCACTAGAGCACTCCACCATGGAGATAAAAAGGAACGTTTTGCTAAAAATTTAAGTTTTTTTAATTTCATTTTGCAAACCCATAGATAAATAAGCTTATTATAAAAAATAATTGTTAAAAAAATATTTTTCCAGAAAAATGGCTTGATTTTACTGGGGACCATTTGTGGAAGGTTGGATGGTTTTGAGGCATAAAATGGATATTTTATAAGAAATATTTTTCTGTGTAGATTATTGTTTATGTTTTGTATGAATAATAGTTGAATTTTTGTACCGCTTGTAGATTTATTAAAAATAAAATTTTGTCTGGACCAAACGTAGACAAAATGAAATTATTTCAGATTTTTATTATCCCATTTCGTTTTTAGAAGTGAAAAAAGATGGGAAAGTGTCTGAAAAAAGGCGGAAATCGTCAGAAGAAAAGGGAGTCAAGGCGAAGAAAATGAGTTCATATGTACCAAGTATTCTGGAAACTCCATATGAAAATCCGGAGGGTTTATCGTTGTCTGCAAAGCATGAAATCGATTCCGAAAACGAAAAACCAAGTACATCGAAAAAAATTTTTTAAAAACAAAAAGAAGAACCCAAAAACTTCTTGAAAATAAATAAATTTTTTAACCTGATTGTGAAATGTGCATTTTAGCAAAGAGAAGTTATTGTATTACCCCCGAAAGATGGTTTATACCTTGTGTGTAGGTAGTAAATTGTCTGTCGAGAGTATAACTATAACTTCTCAAGAAAGCGGAGAACAGCCGACTTTCAAACCATGTTAAACTGAAATTAAATTTAAATCTTTAAAGGGAGGGCAAATTCAAACTTTGAAAGCGAGAGAGCGGGAAAAAAACAGTGTAGCCAACAGACTTTTTTTTTTCAATGTTATCTGATAATTTCTTTCACTTTCTGTTTTGATGAAAAAACTTTCTTTCTAAATTACCTATTTTATTTTTAAGACAAAAAGAAATCTGAAAAACGTTTTTGAAATCTTTATGCCATCAAATTATATATTTATATTTATATATCGTATACATCGATGATTTATGGTGGCCAAACTGATTGTGCCCGCGACGCTGTCGTTCGTCCGTCCATTAAACTACAAAAAGTTCTAACGAAGAAATCATCTCCTGGCTCCAGCGACGCTTGTTTTATTTATATTTTTTTAAATATTAGCTAACTAATATTTAGTAAAAGAATAAAAAGAAAAAATTCAATTGAAGAGAGGGCTCAAAATCCTGTGAAGTAAGTATAATCTTTATGTTGTCATGAAGTTTTCCGGAAAACTTTCATTTTACTTTTTGGACCGGAAAACTTTAACGTTTTGTGGGTGAATAATTATAGTTTTTTAAGTCTCTTTTATTTATTTTTAAGTTTTAAAATATTTATATTTGACAAATTTTGTTTTATTTTGTTTCTATTGTTGGTAATTGAAGATGTTTAACCTTAATCTATGGCGAGGGGGGTTGCCGGTTAATCCAAAACTTAGTTGAATAAAATGCATATTTCGGTAAATCGTTAAATTTTTAATAATGCCAATAAAGGAGAAGAAGTATTGAGTTTCCTTTTTCTTTTTTTTATTATTGTAGAAATTATTAACTCCTGTGACAGTTCCTTAAAGAAATGTTGCTGTTATACCCTCTAGTAACCGATTTTTGGGGGTCTATAAGGCTCCTATCACTGGGGGCCGGATTTTTAAACAACTGAAAGGATACCTTGAATTATTCATTCCTTAACTTAGGAAAATTGTTGTCATCAGCCAATGGGAGCCCTCTGTTTGAGGACTCCTTAAGGTTCCTCTATAGCTACTTTGTAAAAACGGAGGGAGGCCTTCATAGAAATGACGTCAAGGAAGGGTTTTCAAGTGCACCTTGAGAAAAGGGTTCCTAATAAGGTTTATAAACACAGGCCTGAGATTCCTTAGAAATGGTGGCGGTTGGTTGGTCTGATTTTGGGGGTCTGTAAGGCTCCTATCACTGGGGCCAGGATTTTTAAACATTCTTTGAATTTCTCCTGTCCTTATCTGAAAGGATACCTTGAATTATTCATTCCTTAACTTAGGAAAAAGTGTTGTCATCAGCCAATGGGAGCCCTCGGTTTGAGGACTCCTTAAGGTCCCTCTATAGCTACTTGGTAAAACCGGAGGGAGGTCTTTATAAAAATGACGTCAAGGAAGGATTTTCAAGTGCACCTTGAGAAAAGGGTTGCTAAGAAAGGTTTATGGCCTGAGATTGCTTAGAAATGGTGGCGGTTGGTTGGTCCGATTTTTGGGGGTCTGTAAGGCTCCTATCACTGGGGCCCGGATTTTTAAACATTCTTCGAATCTTTCTGTCCTTATCTGAAAGGATACCTTGAATTATTCATTCCTTAACGTAGGAAAAAGTGCTGTCATCAGCCAATGGGAGCCCACTGTTTGAGGATTCCTTAAGGTTCCTCTATAGCTACTTGGTAAAAACGGAGGGATGCCTATATCGAAATGACGTCAAGGAAGGATTTTCAAGTGCACCTTGAGAAAAGGGTTCCTAAGAAAGGTTTATAAACACTGGCCTGCGATTGCTTAGAAATGGTGGCGGTTGGTTTTGCCGATTTTCTTCGGTTTATCTTCTTTATAACCTTGTTCATCCAATTCTTAGTTATCTTCATCGGTTTTTCATGCAGGGAAATTATTTTCCTCGATCATTGGTCTAGAGGTTGAACCCAATTTTAAGGAATCGATTTTTTTGACCAAAAAACAACTTTTCATTGTTTTTAAGGTCTTTTGCCTCAACAATTTTTATAGTGTGGTATTTGCCGACCACAGTATTGACTGTAAAATATATATAAGAATTAAAGACCTTTTTAACATAATTTAGTGTCATGTATTTAACAAGAAACCAAATTTATGATATTACAAGCCGAAACATATTTTGTGTATGAGGAAGAATTAAAACAGATGTTTTCATTCTTACATATATATTTAAAAAATTAACTAACTTCTTTCGTTTTTCAGATATCTCTTGATTTCTGAGGCTGAAAATACAAGGTCCATCATTTCAAGTGACATCATGAAAGGTAAATTTTCAATTTAAAGTTAATAAAAAAAAAAAATTTTTTTTAGGCAATTCTGATGAAGAAGAGAAGGAAACCGTTGAGAAGACTGATAACTCTGAGGAGGAAGAAAATGTGGCAGAAAAAGAAGAGTATTCTGTGGAAAAGGTGGTCAACCACCGACTCAGGGGTGGAAAACTCGAATACCTTCTAAAATGGAAAAACTATCCTGAGTAAGTAGTTAAAAAAGCTTTAATTTTTACTGTGTAAAAATCGCCTTTCCAACTTATACAACTCATCAAAATTTTTAGTCTCGACCCTATTGATTTATTGAAGAAAAGAAAAATGTGAATTTTAATCAATTAATTTTATGTTAATAATTATTTTCTTAGTTCGGATAATACGTGGGAGCCTGAAGAAAACTTAGACTGTCCTGAGCTTATTCAAGAATATGAGGAGGAGCGTTCAAGAAAAATGAAGGCGGTTAAAGAAAACGCTCGTAAACGCAAAAGTGTCGTAAGCAGCACGACAACTCCGAAAGAGGATAAGCCGATGGAGAAAAAAAGAAAACCTTCCGTGGTAATAACAAAAAAGATGATAGTTATTTTGTTATTTTTTTTTTTATTGTAGGATAATAAAATAAGAGGCTTCGACAGGAACCTTGAACCGGAAAAAATTATTGGGGCGACCGACGCTAGCGGAGAACTCATGTTTGTGATGAAATGGTAACTTCTTACTTTTTTAAACAGCCTTTATTTTAATTTTTAAATATTACAGGAAAGGGACTGATGAAGCTGATCTTGTCCGGGCGAAAGACGCAAATGTCAAATGCCCTCAAATTGTAATTCAGTTCTACGAAGAAAGGCTCACATGGCATACGACAACCGACGATGCTAAAAAATAATCTCAACTTTTTCTTTTTGGGATTTTTATTTCATATTGTAAATCTTTTATTTCTTAATGTTTAGCTTTAATTTAACCTCAATTTTTAATTCAATGAAGACACTGCAAAAACGACGAAATGACTGCACTTTTTCAAGAAAATATTTTCTTTTTGTCTTATAAATAAAATTTAAAATAGATTTGTCGGTTTTTTGTATAGTTAAAAAAAATAAAATTTATTATAATATTCATAGTAGTGTATTATTTATTTATTATTCTTTTTTTTTGTGTGTGTTACCCTGTAATTATGGAGAAAGGGGCTGGGCCCAGGCGGGGCTCTCTCCATGTTGCAATGGTGCCTATTGTGGCTGGGGGGTTGCACTATTTTCTCAGAGAGAAGAAATTGTGTTACCCTCCATGTATGGTTTTTGCGAGAGGGTCTTTCACACCTTAAACGTGGTATTCTTTAATTTTGAATTTCAAATAATTTGAAATTTATTGAAAATGGAAAATTACCAGTTTTCACAGCTGTTTACGGTTTTAAAATATTATCAAGATGTTCTTTTGACAGCAAAAATTATTTTAAATTATTTAAATGGACATAATAAAAATTTAAAGTGGGAAATTCACCAAAAAACCTAGATGCATTTAGATTATTTATTTCTAAGAAATAAATTTTTTTGAAACCGAAATATACGTTTATATACTATTTATAAAGAAGGCATTAGCGTTTGTCTTTTGTTTTTTCTCTAAAACATTGAAAAAAGAAAAATTACAAGTTTCAGTCTATGAGTTGGATCCGAGCTTGAAAGTCGAAAATCTGAACCCAGTGCAATTAAAAAAATGTCATTAATTGAAGGTAGTTATTTATTAATATTTTAATAAAATTATTAATTATTGTATTAAACTGATTAATAGATTAAAATCCAAAAGCATAAACTTCAAAAAAGTTTTGAACCCATTTCAAGAATTAAAATAAAATAAAACAACTTCCTCAAATGGAGTTAAAAAATGAAAAAAAAATAATATTTTTCCTTTCATCCTAAAAATGAAGTTTGAAAATCTATTTTAACAAGAAATAAAATTCATGGAATTTTGATGAAAAAAAATTTGAAAAAAATAAAACAGCTGTCTTTTAAATTTTTAACTTTTGATCTCTTTTTTCTTAAATATTACTTTTTAAATTTTTACCAAAATACCTAAATATTAATGAACTGGCACTACCTGTTAATAATGAAATTTAAATTTTTTTTCTTGTAAAAAGGTGCCAAGGTTTTTTTTTTTTCAATTAATTAATTATTATTGTTAAATTTTTTCTTTTAGGCGAAAATGAGTCTCCTGAAGGAGAGTTCTGGAGTATTGAAAAATTATTGGATGTGAGGATAAGAAATGGAGGGAGAGAATATTTAGTGGAATGGACGGATTATGAGGAGTAATTATGATTATTGTTTTTTAAATAATTAACTAAGTTAAAATTTTAATAAAATATGAAACTCGAGACAACTTAACTCTAAAATTTACGTTTAGAAGACGTTTTGTGATTTTTCCAAACGAAATCGTGAAGAGAAGCATTATTTAAAAATACAATTTTAGGGAGTACAACTCTTGGGAACCCGAAGAAAATTTGGCACCCATTTTGATTGAACGTTTCCGAAAGAAAGGCGGCTTCAAGTCAAAGAAGGGCCGTAGAAAAAAAGGCGGCGTCGAGCCAAAGAGGGGCCGTAGAAAACAAGGCGGCGTCAAGTCGAAGAGAGTCTGTAAACCAGTAGAAACGTAAGTAGGGTAAAAAAATAAATACATTTTTTCCCCTTTTAAAGGATTAAAATTTTAATTGCTTCCCAAAACCTTCAGGAACGAGGGATGCCTTCTTGAACGCTCAGGAAGCTTCTAGACCTCCCAAAATCCCTTGGAACCTTCTTGGACGTTCGAGAACCGTCCAGAACCACCCAGAACTAAAACCTCCTGAAGCCATCCAGGACGTTCTGTAATCCTCCAGAACCTTTTTGGAACCTTCTGATACGTTTTGGATCCTTCAGTACGTTTTGGTTCCAACCTTCTGGAACCTTCTAAAACCACTTGGAATCTCCAAGAACCATCTGGAACGTACGTCATTGTAAAAAGCTCAATTAAAAAATTTTGCCAACTTAAAATGTACATGGACCCGTTTTCTTTTAGTTCAAAAGAGACTGAAAATTCTATCCCGGAGATAGCCGATGTTGAAGATGAAGGGTTCCGGGAAGATGATGAAGATTATCAAGAAGAGTCGAGAGAAGAAGATCTTCAAAGAAGAAGTTCAAAAGAGACTGAGAATTCTATCCCGGAGATAGCCGATGTTGAAGATGAAGAGTTTCGGGAAGATGATGAAGATTATCAAGAAGAGTCGAGAGAAGAAGATCTTCAAAGAAGAAGTTCAAAAGAGACTACGAATTCTATCCCGGAGATAATCGATGTTGAAGATGAAGAGTTCCGGGAAGATGATAAAGATTATCAAGAAGAGTCGAGAGAAGAAGATCTTCAAAGAAGAAGTTCAAAAGAGACTACGAATTCTATCCCGGAGATAATCGATGTTTCATCATCTTCAGATGAAGAGTTCCGGGAAGATGATGAAGATTATCAAGAAGAGTCGAGAGAAGATGACTTGGTAAAATTTATTAGCTTTGTTTCAACCGCAGTTTGTAACTCCTGGAGCATGCGCAGAAGGATTTTGACGTCAAAGTTGACTTCGTTCAAATCGTTTGTCCTTCAAATCTGAAGTCTTCTGATGTGATATCTGACGTCCAAATGCGCACGCTCCAGGAGTTTCAAACTACCGTTGGAACAACTTCTTTTATTTATTATTGCTATTTTTAAAGGAAAATATTGAAGGTGGAGGGTTGGAAGAGAACCTCGAACCAGATGAAATTGTTGCGTTGTCCGTTGTCGATGAGGAGCTATATTTTGTGATGAAGTGGTAATGTTTTTATAAATCAATAAATATCTTAATCTTGAATTTGATTACAGGAAAGGAACAGACGTAGCGTCTGTGGTGACGGCGGAAGAAGCGAACACAAGATACCCACAAACTGTCCTACGTTATTACGAACAAAAAAATGAATGGCACTCGCACAATTCATGAGCGAATTGTTGATTAAAATTTTTTAAAAACGGCAATTCATAAGAGAGATTTGACTTTCGAGTTAAAATTCTTGTAAGGAAGGACCAGTTATGTCGGGAAAGGCCGTGATGTGATGAAGGGCTGGTGCCTGCTAGCGGACTGATAAGCTTTAGTTTTATACGAGCTGCGTGACAAACCCCTTATAGAATCCACTTCCCCCCCAAAAAGTCAAGCCTCGAGTTCCGTTAGTTATTGCATTCTCAACCCCGCCATTTCGACCATTATTCGTGAAGGACAAAATGAAAAAACTTGAAAATTCAAAAATATAAAACCTTTTGGTTCAATTACGCAAATTTTGATGTGGAGAAGAAATGAGGGGTTGGGCGTGAGATTTTAATTAAGTTTTCATTATAGACTGGCTGATGCAAATAGGAGGGTCTAGTGGGACGAAAAAAATGGATGTTTAACCCGGTTCCGGGGTTAAAACGGTGGAAAAAGTGACGTTGGGAAGGCGGGGGTTGAAGCGGCCGGTCCTCGGGCGACTTAATGAAAAGTCCCCTCCCTTTCGCAAGAGCGGAATTATAAACTGGATGCAATATTCAACCGGACGGATGCAGATTAGGGACTCGTGACAGCTCAAACTAAAACTTGCTATTACCATAAATCACGATTTTATAAACCGAGGAACAAGGGCTATTTATCTATATTAATAAAAGGCCTTCTACTTTTCCCTCCCTCATTTTATTCATTTATTCATCCTTTTTCGACGACCCAGAAACTGAAAAGTAGAAACTTTCTCTGGATAAGTTAGGTAGAAAATTTAAATGCGAGGTTCCGCCTCAGAATTTCAACCCTCCAAAAACCTTTCCTGGGTGGATCAGTGCGAAATCTGCCACGAAAATAGTAAAAAATTGGCATTCAGTAGAAGAGATTAAGGCCGTGGAAAGATATGGATGGCGGAAAAGAGTTGTCCAGGATTGAGCGTTAAGGAAAAGATAAGAAGGTCGAGATTGGAGCTGTTAAGAAGGATAGAGTGAACTAGAACGCCGATAGTGTTTAGTATCCTCGACATTACAAGTGTTGATGGTCTTTTCTCGTGTGAAGAGCCCACCGAAAGTAACCCCAAGGGGGCGTTCGGGCCGGGGGAAGGACGGCGAGGGGGTTCGGTCGTAAACCCTTCTCTATCCCCAAGGGCTTCCCCTTCTCCGGAAAAAAAAGTTTCCCACCCCCTCATAAACAAAAGTCATAAACATGTTATTTTCTTGAGTTGCCAGACTGGGGATTTTTATCTGGACTTTAGAACCCCCGCCCTACCCCGCACCGTTCTTTCGAAACACCCTCCCGCTTTTTGTCCTCACTCAAATCAGATACGACCGCTTGTGTTTTATTTTCCAACATCAAAAATCTTATTAAGATAAAAACTAGGAGTCTTAAACATATTGCTCACTACGCTCCGGGGAAACTAGAACATAAAAAGAAAATATCTTGGACGAAATCATAACAAAAGGCCCAATTTACAATCATTTTTTCCCCTAGTCTTTAAAAGGATTAAAACTAACAAGCAAATAAAAATTGTGTCCCCTGGTACCTTTTAAAACGTTCTGAAACCTCCAGAACCAAGACGATCTGGTATCTTCTGGAACCTTCTAGAACGTACTGGAACCTACTAGAACCATCTGGAACCTTCTGGGCACTCCTCAAACGTTTTGGATCCTTTTTTGAACGTTCAGGAACCTTTTCGAACTTGACGTTTTGGAATCCTTTAGGACCTTCTAGGACGTTTTAGAACCATCTGGAACGTAATGAAACCTGCAAGAACCATTTTGAAGTACTGGAACCTTCTGGATACTTCTCGAACGTTTTGAAACCTTCTTGAACGTTCAGGAATCTTTAAGAACGTTTTATGACGTTCTGGAATCCTTTAGGACCTTCTAGGACGTTCTAGAAACTACTAGAACCATCTGGAGCGTGCTGGAACCTTCTGAGAATGTATTGGGGGGGGGGAATCATCTTGAATATTCAGGATCAAAATCAAATAAAAATTGTTACATCTATTTCGTGTTGTAATCTTAGTTTTCTAAAAATGTCAAAAATGTTCTATTAAACTACAAAAGTGTTACCTAAAACAGCGTTATAGTGTTGTCCATTAAAAAAAAGTTTTAAAGGGGGACCGATAGCTTTAAAGGCCTCTATTGCATTATAGATCACTCGTCTCTAGTATACTCGAGTCGAATGGCCTAACTGCATTAGACCAATCATTCAATATTGACTTTACTATAAACTGCTATCCGACAGCTGTTTTTCCATTAAAAAGGTCTTTCAATACCGAAAAAAAAAATTAAAATTTTTTTGAGATAAAAAAAGTTTCATATTTTACCCTTTGGTTCATCACGTTGATTGTTCAAAAGACTGTTCAACATCTGCGTTTTATAACGAGAGAGGGGGGAAAAAATGACTTCAAAGAAGACGAGGAATTAGCGAAGTATTCAGAAAACTTTATTGGACACCGGACTTGAAATTAACAAAAATTATGCAGACGATTTTTCTAATTTACATTACGGTACCATCTGGTGGAATAAAGGCCTGAAAATGAGAATCGCTTCATTTTTGAAATACCGAAAAACATCTCTGCAAAGGAGATTTCTAGGTTAAGAACTGAGGATAAATCCAGAATATTTTGCTAAATTTGGTCTTTGAACATCCGGAGAAAACGGGTTTTCTTGGTTGAAAGAGATAGTAAAAGCCCAAAAGGGAGTTTCTCGGCCGAGAGAGAAAGGAAATCGCCACAACTTTAGCACAGTCAAAGAAATCCGCAACCTGTAAATTTTTTTTCGTAATGACGGGCCTTAAAATCAAGCGTTATTTTGCTTAGGCCCTCAAAAAAGTTTCCCTTAGGAATGAAACTTCATACTAATTAGCGAATACTAATGGCTCCTTTGAATATTTTTTCATTCTTTCAATTTATGTGTGAATAAGTTTGAAGGATTTGAATTTTCCCTCGTTCCTATATTGGCGTGCTAAGTGTTGTGGTTATTCAAAAGAAAAAAAGTTAAATTTTCCCGAATGGAAAAATCGTTATTTTCTTTTGTCGATATTCTAACGAGAAAGTCTTTTCGAGACTTTCGGTTCAGTTGATAAAAAGAAAAAAGTCCGCACACAATAAAAAAAAAGCAACAAGAGGTTTGCTTATAATTGGGAAGTGGCTTCTCAACTTGTTTGAAACTGCGATCTCTAAGATCAATCTGATCCGGAAAACCCAGTGGCCCTCTTTTTGCTCCATTATCTTTTTTTTTCTCTCAAAGCCTCCCCGGGGCCTTCCTTTTCAATTCCCTTTTCTTCAAATCAATCCGACCCCGATTTGTCATCTCATATTTAAAAAAAATCACATAATTAATAATATATTATGCAAACGGTCTAGTATATCGGGGATAGAATATAAATTCATGAATATCGATTCGTTGGAGGGGGTTGTTAGAGTGGAAAGGAATGAAATATGCAGCGTAATTAAGGAGGCAGCGAAACTAATTGGCTATGCGTCGACATGTGTACGCACCAGCCGCCGCGTCCAGATGTTGTAATGCCAACACTTGAGGCCACCCGCGTCAATATTTGGTATTCGCGAAACCTAAATTAAAAATAACAAAAAAACTCCAAAAATTAATGATATCACAAAAACGTCTTGTGACGTCTTGTCCCAGTTTTACCAACGTCACAATAAATTTTTAAATCTATTCATTTAGGATGAATTGAAAATTAGGGAAACACAATTAAATTTAGTTAAAAGTAAATAATTATACAGAGTCCCGGGAGGGCTGTTTTTTATTTAAAAGAAACAGACTATGAAGGAAAGAGGTTTTGAGTTCTTGGCAAATATAATTACTATCCCCGTCGAGAGGGACGTGACAGCATGAAATTATTAAAAGTCCGCGGCTAAAAAAAGGGAGAGAGTCACGGAAAGGAGTTGAAAGGAGGTTGAAGCGAAAAAAAAAATGGAAGGGGGTGTTTCGAGTTAGGGAGAGTGTATAATAAAAACGAGGGCGGAAGTGTCGGTATAAGGTAAGAGCGTAGATGGCACCACTTAGGCACTCATCATGGACACCTGGTGCCCCGACTACAACTTACTACTTCGCCGATACACTTTTACCCTCCTACTTTTTTTTCCCTCTCTAGTTCATACATAAATTTCATCCTAAACGGGCTCCGCGAGTTCATAAATTGAACGTTTTGCGGTCTTGAAACTTTTCATTGTAACCCAAACCTTTTGTGTATTTTTTAACCTTCAGGCGGTTATCCTTTTCATCCAGTAAGCGATAAAAAAGGATCCGTTTTTTTCACATCCCATTGAAATTTTTTCAATGATTGTCCCAATGCAACTTTTTATAACCGTCCAATTCTTTGTTTTGGGACGAAATAAAATTTTTTGAAGCATTATTTACTTTCCAAATAACTTGGGGGAACACTGGACTTCAGGATCCCCAGTTTTTCAAAATGTTGTTTTTATGAAAGCAAGCGAGTAATCGATTAGTCAGGAGATTATTTGATCTTCTCGGGTTGCTAGATTGAGAGTATATGCACTACTGGGGTGAGTCACTCCGGGGAACTACCCTACCACAATTTCAACTTCCCCTCTCTTCACGCCTTTATCGCTGATCGATAACATCCCCCTTTAGTCACACTTTACTTCCTCGCACGCCTTCCATCTCATCATTCAACTAACACACGTATAAACATTCTAGGTCTGACTCTTGTCTTGAGGAAACTCCTTCGTAAACCGTCGAGCGTTTATAAAGGGTGATGGAATGCATCATTAAACTTGACCACTTTTCATGGCTGAAATTTGTACACGTCAGGCACGGAGTCAGGAACTAATTTTGTGAGACCCCACTGCCAACAGACACCCTTTTAAATTTCGACCTTTTAATTTTTCACAGTCTCCTAATCGTTAATCCTTTCTATTTACCCATGTTGAGCAGTTATACCATCTTCTATGATCAAAAACTACCTATTTGCCACGATTTTGTGCAAAAACAGCGCGATTTGCCTGGGAACACTTGGTCTACAGGATTTTGAAGCTTTTCCTTGGTTTCTCACACACACCAAAAAAAAAACCCCTCTCTTTCTTCTGGATTTATAGGCTTATTCCACGGTTTTTAGGCCGAGAAAAAATAACCTGTTACCAAATTTTGAGCCCTTCCCTCGGTTTTTTGAAAAACGTACATTCAACTGTCCCACCTCCCCGCTCTTTTGATCAGGATTTTTTCAAGGCCGAAAAGTCACCTTTTTACCAAATTTTAAGCCTTTTTCTCGATTTTGCAGTAGAAAAACTACTTTTTAACCCCCCCCCCTTTTTTTTTGGCCAAAAATTTCCGGACATGTTTTATTTATTTGTTATATTACAGCGCTTACAGCGACAAGGCCAAATAGCACAGTCAAATCAAAAATATCAACTAAAAATAATTTAAACAAAAAAAAACCAAAAAAAAAAACCCTTGTATAAAAAACAAACACATGAAAAAAGGGAAAAAGGGCAACAACAAACATCTATGTATATAGAATAAATAAGATTAAATTAAATAAATAACAAATTAAAATTGAAATTTGTACTGGGCCTTTTACTTTTACTCCTTTTACTTTCGCCTCTTATCTACCAATGTGAGCTTTCCCTCAGAATCTTGAATTTTCCTCTTGAAATTTTCGTTCTCTGATAATATTGGGGCCCTTTTCATGGTGTTTTCTTTTTCCTTCAAGTCTTTAAAACGCAATTCAATAAATCAGAATACTTTATTATTAATATATTTTCTAATTTATTTTAAAACGAATTTGTACAACCTTCTAAGTCAAAAGGAACAGCAGTTAACCATTAAGAATTGATACATAAATTAGAACCTTTTCTGTCTTAAGTCACGCTTGTGTGTTTCCGTAAATCGATTTTTCCTTTAAACTTTTAGTTCAGAGAGTATTTTAAAACTTTTTTTTTAATATGTACTTGAAATAGTTAATGTTTAATTCTGAAAATGGAAGTATGCGCAGGTGGGAAGCCTACTGTGAATAACTCCATGATCCTTCATCCGTAGAAGCTACCCTATTATCCTAACAAAAATACAATTCTCACTTTTGTATGAAACAAAAAAAGAGAAAAACTATCTAAATTAAGACGTCAAAGTGGGTCTCGTTTATTATAAAGGGTTTGGGAATATAGTACGTGCCCCCCACCGGCGTCCATTTTCCCTCATAACCACTTTCCTCGAGGCTAAAAGGCCATTCGGGAAAATAATGTAGGATGTGCAAGGAAAACCTTCTTGTTCTAACCCCATAAATCTTTTCATAGCTTCATAAAAGCGAGAGCGCATTTTTTTATGAAATTTTTTTAAAAGATTGATTATTTAATTCAATTTTTCTATAAAAAATATAAAAAACTTCGGTTTGTGGAATTTTTTAATATTAGGTCAGCCGAGTTTAGGAAGGGGAAAATAGAGTGGAAAAAAAATTTGGGCCCCAGGGGGATTCGAACTTGCGTCCTCAGGGTTTAAAAAAGTTTAAAGCATCGTCAAGGCGTAAGACACAGTTTTGCATGACTGCTGAGTGTTGAGGGTTTAGTATAACTTGATATATATTTTACTCTCAAGATTTGAAAATAACTGTTGAATATAAAGAGGGTAAAAGTTGTCAAGAAGCGTAACTCACGCATGGCTGTTAGCACAAGGGACTCCTGAAAAAAATTTTTCTGCGAGAATTTAATTTTCGTTATCGGGGAGTCTGTTTTATTTTAGCCCGATGTTTCTAAAATTTTTAATATCTACGTGATGTGTTGATTTATGGAGTTACTATTGCGGTAGGTAATAAGAAAAAGGCACGTGAATAACACGTGGTGTCAATGTTTTTAAACCGGGTAGTATTCGAGTCTTGAATGGCCGCCCCCAGAGTAGGGGCGATTTAATTGAACCGTTGGGGGGTGGCGGTGGGGACGGCGCTGAAGAGGGTGGAGGGTTCCTAGCGTCCTCCACGCCACATCTATCTCACGTATGTTGTGCAGTTTACTTCGCCCTTTCCATTTCTCTTATTTTCCCTTTCTTTCATAAAACGTTTTTAATTTTAAGCTTCCCTTTAGTGTCGAGAATGTGTTGATTTGGTGTGTGCGAAAGTTGATTTTTTCTTCATCATTTTTTAAAAAGTTTTGTGAGGAATTTAGTGTTTATTAATGATCGATTGTGTCGTCGAGCCTGTCTATGTTCGGTATGAAAAAGAAGAGAGAGGCTGGACGCCGGAAAATGAAGAAACGGAAAAAATCCTCATTGATGAATCCTCGATGGAAAAAATGTGCCTTTCGGAAAGCGTTTCTTCGGGTTCCGACTCGGAAAAAGACTCAACAGTCAAACTTTTTGTCGGGCAGATCCCAAGGCATTTGACCGAAGAACATCTACGTCCCATGTTCGAAGAATTCGGGCCCATCTACGAATTCACCGTCCTCAAAGATAAATTCACCGGGATGCACAAAGGTGAGTGGAAATTTTCCGTTATCACCCTTGGTAACGTTATCCCCCCTCCCTTCGACGCTTCCCCACCAGAATCGCGGGCTCTACACTGAGTCACCCTCATCGAAATCACAATGGCCGATGATTCATACCCTGTAACAACTATTTACCTTTTCTTTAAAACCTCCCCCGCTTCAGCCTCTTTTATGGGAGTTCGCAAACTAAGGAATTACACATCTTTGCACTTCAGATATAAGCAATCTTCCTTTATTAAGATTTACAACGTTTTCTTTCCCGGAATACATTAAAGGCTAACTCCTCCTATTTTCATGAGTTGTGCCCTTATAAATTTTTCACTCAAACGATTATTAATTTTCCCTAAGACTTTATTTTAGGGTCTGGAGTTTTTGGAAATGGGTCTATTCCAGACCCCGTTTTTCCTGAATTCTTCTTGTCTTAAGGCGGAGGGAGATTGAGTCGGTGATAACGAGAGATAAGGTGGAATTTTACAGGCCTTCTAGCACTTTCAAAAACAATTCATTTTAACAAACAATTAACCAATAATAGAGGAAGAAATGACAGAAACGGGTATCTCACGACGCGGTTCGGCTTAAAAAGCCTCGTCAGGTGAGCTATTCCCTCTATCACAATCATTTCTATCTTTTCACTGTGGACCCATCTCCGAGAGATTTAGTGCATACAGCGGGAAGCCGGAAACAAACCGTCTCCCTAAAGCCTGACGAGGCTTTTTAAGCCGAAACGCGTCGTGAGATACCCTTTATCACAGACATTTCTTCCTCTATTATTGGTTAATTGTTTGATAGTAAAATCAACATCTCGCGGAATATTGACGCAATGAAAATTAAAATGTAAATCCTTTTTAATTTCTTCATTCCCTAACCAACCCTAACCATCCCTTGATTTCTTCATATTTTATGTTTTCCTCCCAGATTTTTTTATTTTCCATTTTCCCGGAGGACAACTGAAAAAACATACAGCGAAAGATTTTCCAAAATATGAAGACATCACGCGCAACAAGGGGCGCAAACCTCTACCTTAAGGGTCTGTTATACCGCTCAATACAGCGGCGTTTTTTTCCTTTGAAGTTTTGCTCCAATTTTGAGAGAAAACTGTTTGTTTTTTTAAATTTTTCCTCTTTTATATGGCTTGAGAACACATTTATTTACTTATACAGGTACACATAGATTTTTTTCTCAAAAATCACAAACATGTAGAAAATCTTTCGCGTCAATTTTTCAAACAAATTCAATAAAACGAGTTTGTAATTAAATTTATGAGTGTTTAATGAAGCTAAAAGCTAAGAAAGTTTTTTCCTAACCACAGTAAATTTTTTATAAATTGGGAGCAAATCTTGATAAAATTACGGTTTTCAGTTTTGTTTAGCTCCGATTGTTTCTCCCTCTGACTATAACTCTTAAGAAATTTTTTGATATCTTTTTAAAAATTCGACGCGATCTAACCACACAATTTTATAATATTTCAACTTCTTTTTCTTCAAACTACACCTTGTTTTTAGGCTTGAACTTTTTTCCTCCCAGAAACACTTTAAAAATTGATGCCAGGCGTTGATAACACCTATTTTTAAAAGGTAATCCTACCGTGACACGAAACTTGTAAAATAGACCCCAAAAACTCGATTTTTAAGAGTATTTACACGCGACATCTAATAACTTAATTGAAGTGTTTGTCATAAAAATAATAATACGTTTTTCAAAAACAATTAAATAGATTTATAACTAAAATGAAGAAGAAAAAAAATCCGAAAACAAGATTGAAGAGTAGTGGTCAACGATGTGCAATTAATTAAATGCAACGAGGGTGCATAATTTATTTTCTCCACGCCATCAAATGACAAAACGCCCTCCCTCCTTTTTTTTTACGACACGCATACAAAGTTTCCATTATCCCAAACATAAACTCGACCCTACTAAATGTGTGATTATTAACATAATTCACTAAAGTTTTAAATCTCCGAAATATAAAACGTGGGGAAAAAGATCCGAAATTATTTATTTACCACTCTCTATAATTTAATCTTTCTCTATTAAGTATTAAATTCCGAAAAGGGTGGAAAGTGTTCAGGTTACAAGATCGTCCCAGGGGAGGGGGAAACCCGGAAACCGCAGCTAAACTTTGTTTAAACTTTTACCACTGAACCTTTTATACCATTAAAATTCTTTTAAGAATAAATATATTTTTAATAATGTAATTTTTTAAAACTACTTAATTTGCATAAAAAGTGTATTTTCTAACATAAAAGTTTATGCGCAATAGTCACGGAACGTGTTAAATTCACTTCCTCATTTTTTATAAAGTCAGACTGATTAAATATTATCTGAGGAATAAAAAAACATTTTAATTATTCAGAATTTATTCATGCATTTTTATTAATGTGAATTGTTTAAGAGTCTTCTAATATAAAACGGCAATAAGGCGTGGATAATTGCGAGGGTAGCATAACATTATGATAAAAATAATTTATTTTAAGGTAGAGCTCAGCGGTTTTTTAAAGTTTAAATAATAATAGTGCTGTAATAAAAGTAAGATAGGAAAGCTTTCTGCTCACCCCGTCTTCCAACTCGTCCAGTCCTCCTGCTCGTCCAATATCCAGATCTTCGGATCTTCCCTCTCTTCCAATCGTTCTGCTCGTCCAATTTTCTTGCTTTCCCAGTCTTCCTGCTCGTCCTGACTTCCAACCCGTCCAGTCCTCCTGCTCGTCCAATATCCACATCTGTTCGTCCAATTTTCCAACTATGTAGTCCAGTACTCCTGCTCGTCCAATATCCACATCTGTTCGTCCAATTTCCAACTCGTCCAGTACTCCTGCTCGTCCAATATCCAGATCTTCGGATCTTCCATGTCTTTCAATCGTTCTGCTCGTCCAATTTTTCAGCTCGTCCAGTCCTCCTGCTCGTCCAATATCCACATCTTCAGATCTTCCTTCTCTTCCAGTCGTACTGCTCGTCCAATTTTCTTGCTCTTCCAGTCTTCCTGCTCGTCCCGAATTCCAACTCGTCCAGTCCTCCTGCTCGTCGAATATCCAGATCTTCGGATCTTCCTACTCTTTCAATCATTTTGCTCCTCCAATTTTCCCACTCTTAAAGGAAATCGTTTCTCCTTTCCATTGGTGGCTGTAAAAATAATTCTTAAAGTAAAAAAATTAAAAGAAGGAACATGAAAAAGATGCGAATTTTTGGATAATCACAGGCGATCTTGTAATTTATGTTGAACTTTATTTTGTACAAATTATTGCGTATTTATTTTTAGGTAGATTTCTTTTCTTCAAAAATCTACCTATTGTAATGTACCAAGTAGTCGCAGATTCAAAAAATTTTCTATACGTTTTTCGTTTCATACCTCCTGGACCCCAAAACCATCCTCAGTTGAAAAGTTTATATATATATATATATATATATTAGCACGATAACTGGAGCAATTTTAATGTGAGGGTGACGATATCCGGTATTTAGAGCTTTTATCTCAATAGCTCGGACGAGTTCGTTAATGGCTGAAATCGGACCAGCGATTCACCTACTTTACTTAGGGCTTAAAAGACAAAATTGGCATTTTCTATTGAAATCCTAGTCCTTTTGCAAAAAAAAAACTTTAAGACCTCTGCGAGGGCGTGTAAAAAATTAATTAAAGCAGGTTTGGACGAGCCAGGCGCAAAATATTGAACTAGCTAAACTTTAAAAAAATTTGAATTTATACCGGGAAATTATTAAATATTTTATTAATAAAATTATCAGATGTTTTTCTAGGGGCTCAGTGGCGCAATTTTTCTTATATCATCATTTTTATAACATAATTATATATTTTGTGTTTATACATTTTAATTTTAATCATGAAAAGAAATCTACCTTTTAGTCCCTGCTACCGCAGGGTCATTTTTTAAATGGAATAATATTTTTTCGTTTATTTTTCCAACTTTTTTTTTCATTAATCGATTTTATTAAATTAGAATATTCCTTGGTTCATCAGAAAACAGAAATTCTTAATTTTAAGGCTTGGATTATTTTCTTGGGGCCGCTTTCCTTGATTAGATTCGCCCGATGCGTCTCTTTTTCTCTCCCCCCGCCTTTTCTCCCTTCATCAGCCGTTGAAGAAAAAGAGGGGTGGCGTTAATTGGAATGTTTTCATTCATTCCTTAAGGACCTGCTTTCTTTTTATATTTTCTTTTGTCGTATTCCTTTCATTTTCTGGGTTTTTCTAATGTACGGGGCGGTTTTATAATAAGAGATTCGATCCTTTTTTTCTTCTTCTTTTTTTTCCTTCTCTCTTTCGGTTCTAACAGGTTACGGTGCTTGCATGAAAAGGTGCCGAGTTGTGGAAGGGAGAATCCCCGGGAGAGTGTAAACACGACCGACCCCTCCGCAATTCTGATCAACACAAACCCCCTCCTTCATTAACCGAAAACCCAACTTTATTCCTCTGTTGCTGCTCTACCAAGAAAACCACACTTTTAGAGAGAGAAAATAAATAAAAACCTTCTTTAAAGACTTTTCTCACTTTTTATTCGACACCACTATTCCGAATCCCAACTCAAAAACTATGGGGTACTAAAAAGTTTTGTGAAATATAAAAATCTTTGTATATTCTGAATATAAAAAACAAATTTATATGCTGATCTGTATCTTATTTTGGCTTTACGTATGCCGGATAGTAAAATTTTTTACAACCTTACATAGTAGTCTAGACTTTTTTTTTTAGGATTTCATATTTTCACATTCTTTGGATGCGGAGGAGAAATAACGAAAGAGGGTTTTGGGGGCTTAAAGGAAAGAGGGTGAAGTCATAAATGTTTTATTCACGACGATTTTAGGCTCTTGACAAGATTGACCATAAACTATAAAATAATAGTTAGAAAAATTTTTCATCCGCTTTTGAATATTTTAAAATAAGAGGTTAGAAAGATTAAAATATCTGGGAAACGCTTCACCCGAAATTCACCCATTTTTTAAAATCGATGAAAATTAGGCCCTGCGTGGGATTGAACTCGCATCGCCGGATATGGCTGGGGAAGATCGAAAGACAGTCTGGGATGGGCCCAAATAGGGGCTGTCCCATGTTGCCTTGACGTTATCAATTAAAAAGCGTTATTAAACTGAACAATTCTGCGAAAAATCCGTAATTTTTGTAGTAATTTGAGTAGAATCTTCAATGGCGTTTTTTCTTGGAAGTTTTGCTCTTTCGTGAGGAAACAGTCGTTTTCTTTTTTTTTTTTTTCTTTTTGATTGTGCTGCAATCTAGGAGAAACAATCAGAAATAAACGAAGCTAAAAACCATAGGTTTATCAAGTTTCTTTGCTCCCAACTTATAAAAAATTGAATGAGGTTAGGAAAATTTTTTCTTAATTTTTGGCTTTATTAAACACTCATAAATTTAAATACAAACTCGATTTCTTGAATCGCAAAATCGGAGCAAAAATTCAAGGAAACAACGCGACCAATGGCTTACAAAATTTTTGAGCGCAATATTTTTTTAAAATAATTTTTTATGATTTATGAATTATAATATTTTGTTAATCTAGTAAATGGAATAATATTTCTTTATAATCTAATAAATGTAAAGTTGTATCGTAGAGAAAAGATGATTACAGTAAACATCAACCCTCAGCCTGTCTTCAAAATGAACATTGCCTGAATGTCGGATGTCACAATTTATAACCCGTATATTTATGTGTTTAATAACGTGAAGGGGGCGGTGCTGTTGGGGCGGGGGTGCTGAGTATGAAAGCGAAGTGAGGGGTTGAAACGGTAGATTGTGGGCGAAATCCCCGCGTCGCCCCTATTTGCATATCTCTGCATATTGGAAAGGTTTTAGATGCAGAAAGACGAGCGCAAAGCCCGGAGAGGGGTTTCCGATTACTAAATCGGCCTTCTCATTACGAGCCGATAACGTTTAGACCAGGGGCTCTAATCAGGAGATTACTTCAACACCCGCTGAGATTCTCTTTTATGGAACCCGGGGGAGCCCTTTTATACCCTATATCGATATAACCATTCCCACTTCATTTTAAAATAACAAAAAAATCTAACTAACTTACATAACGGATTTTATATGACATTCAAAAATTAATTATTTTAAACATTTCCGAAATACTATCCTCTTTTGAGGTACTTTGTGACGTCATTTAAAATTTCAAACTACAGTGGCTACCGGATTCATTCATATTCATATGAATACGTATAAACATGAATATTTAATTACGAATACCGGGAAATTATTTATTATTTTTATGAATTTATCATAAATTAATTTTTTTAATGAATTCCAAAAAGTTATATGAAAATTTACCAATTTCAGATAAAAAAAATTAAGTAACCATATAAATTATCCAAAAATTCAGATTAAAAAATACTATGAATTTTAAGAAAAAATGGATGTACATAATGTATTCATGAATACATTCATATTCATATTCATGAATGTAAATGTACACATCTCTGGTGGTCATTAGGTTATTGATGACGTCAATATGTACCCTCTTCAAACGAAAAAGTTTTCATTTTTACACACCTTAGATTTTTCAGTTCAATGCGTATCTTCTTTGGCAAAAGATCTGACTAGGAAAAAAAAAATTGTTTAAAATTAAATCAGTCCTTAAAAAGTTTGTGATGGCGTGAAACGGTATAACCGCTCTGGCCTTTTGTGGTCTACTTCACCGTTAACCCGTAAAAGAAAGCCTCAGGAAAGCCACATCAAAGGGACGGGCGTTGGAATGAGAAGAAGGGAACTTTTTCCCTCTCTCATTTTCCACCCCATCCCTAAAACCATCTTATTTCGAATTAATTACTCATTAATCGCCTTACCTTTTTTTCCCTTAATGAATTCCGTTTTATTTCAATTTCTCGCTTACAAAACGGAAAAACCGCAAAACTCGATTCGTAAAGAAAGACGTTTTCTGTGTTCAAATTGTTTACTCAGGTCGTTCGGGATTGTTATTCAGCCCGGGGCTTCGAGGAGAGTGTTAATTAGGGTAGAACTGATAAATTAAACAGTCTTCTACTCCGAATGTCAATATACCCCCCCTTTTCCCGGACTATTCCCTTCGAGCTAACGATATGTACCAACTTAATTTATGTACATTACAGAAACCTAATAAAGTACACTCATACGCAGAAAGAAAAACAGTACTTAAAAAAATTAAGGGCAGAAGAGATCAAAAGGTAGATTTCCTTAGCAACAATAGAATGCGCTAGTCGCCTGCTATATTCCCGGTAAAATTCAAACCCAAAATATTTAAAAATGAAAAAAATGGAAATCCCCCGATTTTCACCGTTTAAATTTATTCATAATCCAATCTATTGCATACAGCTGATCAAAATCCACAGAGAATTCTGCTATATCGGCGCATCTATAGTTAAATCGCGATTGTGTGTATAATAGAAATTAATAGATTTTTTGATCTCCAAATCAATAGACAGGTTATGAGGTTTTTAGGGTAAAAGGAAGGGGGTTGAAAAAGAGGGGTGTGAGGAGAAAACCTAATGGACATTACCCGAAGTCATTAGACACCCGCGTCCCACCAGCTGCACTGTGAGAATAAACGATGAACCGAGGCTTAACCTCAGCTGATTTTCAAAGGCTAATGCCTCCCTTTTACACGACATTAAACCGCGCATACGTTTGAGAGAACGTTCAATTAGGGATTTTTCAAAGCTTAATTAAAATTAGAACAGATGCGCTTTTAAATATCGACAGGTGATATAAATGAACTTGTCAGAAAAGGAGGAGAAAAATGATATACGTTCGAAACGATTTCTGTACGCCGCGTCAAAATAGATCATTTTAACAGCCCCTCGAGAGGAACTGACGAGATGAAATAGTTATAAACTCGACGTCTGGTATTGTTTATGTGGAAGGGAAAACGTAAAACGTTGGGAGGGTGGTAGGGGAGATTTCTGACTTATAGTAGAGAACGAACGGATCAATCACAGATTGACAGAGACTGAATGTCTAGGGCCTAATACGAAATTTTGTTTTTCTTTAAGAAAAAATGATTTTACGTCCGAAATGGCTCATTTTAAGCCACTTAAAATAGAATTTGATGACATTTTCTTCAGTAATGATTTTTTTGGTGTTTTCCTTTTATCGTCCGTTATTCCACTTAATTACGACGCTTTTCTTTGAGTTTTGCTCCAATTTCGCGAGAAAACTGCTGGTTTTAAATTTTTCTTATTTGATTTGCACACACATATTTATATATGATCATAACAATGTAATCAAAAAATTAAATTTCTAATCGTAATTTTTTTTAAAATAAAAAAATTCGATAAAACTAATTTGTATTTAAATTTATGAGTGTTTAATGAAGCTAAAATCTAAGAAAGTTTTTTCCAAACCACCGAAAATTTTTTTGTAAATTGGGAGCAAATTCAAAAACTTGATAAGATACGGTTTTTAGCTTCGTTGATAAAAAACCACCGTAAAAAAGAGGATTTATCCTCCGAAAAAATTAAAAAAAACTTCCGAAAATCCGATAAAAATAACCGGATAGGCCTGAAAAATGCGTTATTCCTTGCGTTTATAACGCTCCCATTGTTGTAGCGAAGCCGAGATGACTAGAGGTTCAGACTTCAAAAAAGATTTAAAATTGCAGAATTTTTTCAATTTGTGTGAAATATTTTCAAAAATTTTAGGTCAAACGTATTTATTGATTCTGAAGTCGTAACTTATTTTTAGTGCTCCTTCACGGTCTGACACTTCTTTTTTCCCCGGTTTAAATTTTTTTTATCAATCAATATTTTCTCTCTACTTTAGAGACTCATATGAGAGCGGGAAAAGCTAAATTAACGCGGCGGCTAAATATTGAACACATTCCTCTTCCCTTCCTCCCGTTATGTCATTGTTGGTCGCCCCGCAAATTGCCATTTTGCGAAAATGCGTGGAATCTGTTCCAACAATGTTTCAAACAGTTTGCCAATAAATAAAGTTAATTTTCCGAGTCTATACTCATCCTAATATTTGCCTCGTTTATAATGAGCACAATACACAATAACAAAAATTAACAATAATTTTTTTTTGAACCCTTTTGCCATTTTTGATTCGATTTCGGAGGAACTAAATGGACTCATAATTCACTTTCGACCCCTATTTCAGTCATTAAAAGCCTAATTTTATTTGAAATCAAATTTTGAATTGAAACATCAAGAAAAAAAAGGATAAAAAAGTATTTTTAAACAGTCTTTAGCATAAAAATGAGAGATGCCATTTAAAATGACAATTGACGTTTCTCGGGGGATTTCAGCCTACTTTTTAAAAATGTTCAATTTTTTTTAGTGACATTTTGTTGGCATGGAAAAAATAATTTGATCTCTAAAATTTAAGTAATCTATCAAAAATTTTGAGGGGGATATAATTTTCCGACTGGATTGAAGGTCGATCTGGAAAAGTTGAAAATTTCCCCGTTCGGTGGGATAAAACGGGCGGTTATGTTGGCAGCGAGGGCGCCGTCGAAGGATCGGGTGGCCAGTTGAGCGGCGGCAAACATCGTGGGTGGATCTCATTATTTTTCTATCTTCGCCACAGGGACCGCTTTCAGAAAATAAAAAAATATACAAAAGACAAAAACAAAATAAAAAATTTTTTTGTTTTATTCGGATTTTGTTTTCTTTCATCCATAAAAAAAATCACATAATCATAAAAATAAAAATCCCCCACATACACAAAAAATCCCTTTTTTAAGTGTACTTATCATTGTGAACTTGTGGTGCATTATCAAAATATAAGGACAAACAAAATAAAAGAAAAAAAATAAAATAAAAAATTCCCGGCGTGACTAAGTGCCTCGTGATTCGCCTTTTTCCCCTTCACGAGGAAGATTTCTACTTATATTCGTGTATTGTCTACAGGTAAAAAAAAACCGAACTTAAAAACAACCGGCTTTGCATGATTTTTGATTTTAACTAACGGATTAACCGTATAAAAAATTAAAAAGCAACAGTCTCCTTAAGAAATAGTTAATGTAAGAGGAGGTTTCTCATTAGCACACTCGTGAACGTGCTTTCTGTAAGCCCTGTACTAGAAGCATAAATTACTAGTTAATTCATTCTCCGAGGATTCATTAAATAGAAGCCACTTCAAAGAGGCTTTCTATGCCGGGTTTCCTGTATTAAGGCACGTGCTTTATCGTTATTATACCCCATATTTGCATTTTTCTCTTTCCCCTCTTTTTTCCTGTTGAAAATGCTCTCAAGTTCACAAATACGTGAGTGAGGAACGCGAGTGTAAAAAAAAAAATTTTAAATTTTTTTTTGTGTGCGGATTTTGGTGCGGTCTTACCCGCACTCGTCAAAATCGTAATAAAATACCAGGAAAAACGGCCGCCATCATTGAGGCCTTCATCCGGCCGGGGGTGTCGGACCCTCTTTACGATCCTGAAGGTAACGAAAAATTAATTACACTTTTTGTTATAAGCAACAGTCCTCAGAAAAAAAAAGAATCATTTGCAACGCCTTAAAAAACGCAAGAAATTAACCAAATTCATTCTTTTAATCTGAGGACTGCATTTTTTAATTTTATAATCTTCTAGCCTATTTTCCCTCCTTTCTAATATTGGCATTCAATAATTTATTTTAAATCCTTAAGTTAACTTTTGTTTATATGTTCTAAAATTAACAATTTGTTCCATATTAATAATAACTTGTTGGGTAATTCCAGTGGTGGATTTTAGATGGTTTTATTAGAAAACTTTTAAAATTTATGGTAGTTGAGTTTAGTTCGAGACGTTTTAACTAAAATTCCCTTTTGAAAAAGTCTCTTTTTAAAACCGTGGGAAGGGAAAAAAGTCAATTTTTGAATAATTCCGCCTTTTGGTTGCGACGTAATATTTCAAAAAGGTTCGGCCTAATTTTATAACCCTGGTGGAAATCATCTTGTAATTAAATATCCCTTCCTACTCTCCTCTCTGTTAATAACTTATTGAATACTCCGTCTTTTCCCTTGGAGAATATGTACCTCCGAGGATTTCCCTGGATAATCCTATTTGCATAGCAATTTTAGAGGACCCGTAAAAGCAATAACGTTAATTTTTCACCTTCTTTCTATTTTATGTCATTTTTATTCACCTTTTCTCAACTCTATTATTGTTAAAAGATAATTTAAACTATTTTTTCTTCTATAAAATTTAAACGATCCTCATAATGCGGATGCAGGTAGAAACAGGGTTAGACTCGGGGTAAAATTCCTGAGGTATGAAATTTACAAAGACTTAATCGACAAAGGGAATCCGAAACATTTAAACGTAAAACATTCAAAACCGCTTAGGAAAACCGCGTTTTCCGCCATTTCGAACAAGTAATCAATTTAATATTTAAAACGGAATGTTTGGGCTAGAAAAAGAAAGGCGAGAGGGGGGAAAAAACGGTTTGTATACGTTGCATCTCAAACGGTTATTAATAGAAAGTTTACAAACAAAATGTGTAAAAAAGGTTAAAAGGAGAGAAAAAACGTTTTAGGGAAGATTTGTTGTGTTGGCGAACCTGAGACATCCTGAAGAACCGACTGGTTTTTAGCTGGCCTCGACGGTAGCTTCCTCAAAATTTAAATCCCTAATTTTAAAGTATCGTTGAATGACTAAAAAATTCTTCAAAATTTTTTCTGTCTGAAATGAATTTTTTAAAATAAATTCGGTTTAATATAGAAGTATTTGGTGAAAATTTGGTGAAGATCGGACGAATAGTACGTAGCGCATTAATCTAAACTGACATAACTCCGCCATTTGTGCACAATTTGACAAAAAAAAAAAAGCTTCAAACGAAAAATTTTCAAACGAAAGTCCTACCATTTCAAAATGTTTTGGAAAAATGCGACGGACAGCCGTCGATACTAATCAATTCGAAAAACATCCCTCGAGGGTATTAAAATTTTATTTTTGAAATTGAAATTTCGATTTCACATTTTAAAATGGCAATTTAGACATCACGTTTTCTTAAGAAGCCATGAAAAGCGATTGTAAGGAGGAAGGATGTTTTAAAAGAAGGGAACGCGAGATATCTTGGCAAGTTCGGAGTAGAGATTAGTAGGGCTGGCACAAGCCCGAATGAGATGGCGAACTCTCGTAAAACGGGAGGGGGACTCGAATTAACTAAATAAACTTAACTACAGGATCGAAACGAAGCCAAAATCAGAATGAATTGTGATTATACCAATTTTCCCTGAGAAAAAAAGAAGCCATAAAAGTTTTTTTTCTCTCCTCCATAAGTTATAAAAATAAAAATTATGTGTAAATTATTCTGATAAGCTTGTTAAAGTATACTAATAAAAAGATTAAAGGATTAGGAAGGATAATAAATTTTTCCATCGTTTACTTTAATTAGACGATGTTTTTAGAAGAATCCTTTCGGATGTTGTAATTAAGGATGTCGGATTCGAAGCAGGTATCGGGTAACAACGTTAAATTGTCCCAGAGGTAGTACAACAACTGTATTGGTTAAGGAAAGGGTGGGTAAAAAAGAAAGGGGGGCGGGCGAGTTATTTCCGTTGAAGTAGCCGATTTTATTTCTTCGCGAGCGGTCTGTGCAAACACAATTGTGTGGTCCGGTCGAGAACAAGGAAGGGCTCCGCGGAATGTGATTTGTTACGTGACGTCACGGAGAGGCCTCCCTACCCGAGGGCCGAATCACAAAACCACACAACCCCTTTTTTCCTACCAAAATACCAGAATTTTTTTTTTTAAAGCGAATTTCCAAAGGACTTTTTTTTCCGAATTCCAGTTATATTGATGTCTATTTTTTCTTTTTATGTTATGTCTTAAAAATGCCATTTTTCGTTTCCTCTGAAATATATGGCTGTAGGTTTCAAAAACTTCGCAACCACATCCGAATTGCACCAAATTTTTACCAAATACTCTGAATTTTCAAGTATTTGGGGGGGGGGGGGGGGCAAAATTCAATAGCAGGGAAAATTTGGGCTGTTCACTTGGTTTCCTTGTGATTTTGCTGGGTGAAGATTTCCTAGCTATTCGTGAATTTAGTCCAGACTTTGGGCGGCAAGGCAACATGGTGAAAGCCATTGCTTGGGATAAAAGTTTTGTGAAAATTTTATTTTTTTTAAACAAAAAAGCTTATGAATTTTTATCTTCCAGTTCTACTCTTTCGCCATTGATTGGTTGAGCTTCTTTTTTGGTTTTTGAACTTTCCGACGTTTTTCCCCGAAGAAAGTCCAAGAAGTTTTCCCGAGGAAACACCTTTAAGTAATCATGCGGTTGGGTCGATCAATTACAAGTCGGTCGTGAAATTGGGAGATGATTGGTGTTCATCCATCGCTAGGGGCATTTTTTAGACGTCGAAGATGTGGGGTGGGGAGGAAAAAGTTTGAATATTTTTTTCGGGAAAGAAGTTCTTACACGATTTATGATTCAGAGTTTAATGAGTAAACAATGAAGAACGTCAACCCTTTGTCCTCGGGAGTCGCTCTTATCTCACAACTCGATCCTGTTCCCTCTCAAAACGGGCATCCTTTTCGGGAAAACGCTTTCACCACTTGATTTGAAAAGCTGTCAAAATCAGAGGTTTGACCCGTTTTCAAATGAGTTTTATCGAGCGAACAAAAATAAAAATTCTCCCAGACAATAAAATCTGATATTTTTCTTTGTTTCATAAAAGATGAGAATCTTACATGAAATGTTACACCACTTGTAACGGCGGTACCTCTCGGGACTTCACGACTCGGGCTAAACTTGCCACATTTATCAGGGGGCGGCGCCCACTCCTCGGCCGGTCTTCCGCTCGTCCTAAAAACACGTCGAGAATTTATATTTCCCTTACTGAAAACCACCTGCACTTGGTAAAGACCGACGAAAAGGTCCCCAAGGGGACATTACAATCTTTTTTTCAATTTTTAAGTTCAAAATGATACATCGTCGATAAAAAAAAAGCGGCAGATTAGTTTGGCTGTGATTTATGCGCTTAGCGAAGCAGATCATCGTGGCTGTATGGATAGTTCGGAATGCATTCCGGCTGTCTAGACTTATAATCGGAGTTGTCGGACATTTCCAACAGAAGTGCGACAGGAGCCAAGGCAATATGGCGAAAGAACCTTAACGGAAATTGACTTCTTCGTAGAAGATATTGTGACATCCTCGGTGCGGTCACTGGAAAAGGGCTTACCAGAGCCCGTAGAGGAAAATTGAATATGACCTTTGCCCATCATGAGGTTGTCTGTTTGCCGGTCGGCCGTATGGCATGTCGGGCCTCTCATATGCTGAAGGGAGCCTAGCAATATGCGAAACCCCTTTATTGGTGTCTCTGAAAAACCGTAGCCAGTTTTTTTCTATACACTTCATTTTCATCTGTTGCCTGTTGAGTTTCTGAATGGAACAGGGGGTTTAAAACGCCCAATTTTGTTAGTTTCTAGACAAAATGGTGGCTTATTCTTTAATGAATATTTTTCAAAGATAACATAAAGTGAAGAGTGAAAGCGAATAGAAGTCATCCAGTGACATTCAGTGATATTCAAGGATTGAGAGATACGGCGGAGTGGATTATTAAGAGGTTGCCATTTGGGAGTAGAAGGAGTCTCTGGTACATAATTAGAAAGGCTGATGGGAGGTTGCCGTTAGGCGGAGGGAGGAGGCCTTTAAAGGGGATGTCCTCAAGAGAGTCGGGTCGAGGAGAGCATAACAATCAGCTAATCAATAGCCCAGGAGGTTCCTCTCCAGAGAACACTTCAACGCGGCGCTCTCCGGCTTTTGGAGAAGGGCACATGCTCTGCACTTTCAACGACGAATTCATTAACAGACAACAAGTGGTGAAAACGGGGCCACGGAAAACATATCATCGCAAGTGGAGAACATCAGCTGCAACGGAAATATAGTTCATGACAAGGCTTCATACTAAACAACAATTAACTGGGACATCTATCTCCATACCCTTGTTTCAGACACAGATGCCCAGTTTATAACAATCTTTCCCTAAAAAACAGCATTTCTTTTTAAATAAAATTTTTTTTTCTTCCTAAAAAAAAAGTTCATTAAGCCTGTTCGAGTCAAACTAGTGAAAGCCTCGAAAGGGAGTCGAGATTAGTGGCTATTGGTGAGAAAGGGTTGAGGAGAAAATGGTAGAGGGGAAAAGGGGATTTTCCAAGGCGGGGGAGGACCTCACGATTCCGAGAGCTACAACTACCCTTCAAAATACCTCCAACTTTACTCCCTTCTACCATCATCTCTTTCTCTCCCCGCACAACTCACTTTCCTCTCGAATTAATTAGCGAAATCCCCCGGGCGGACTTGACTCGATAACAATTTAAAGCTTTCGTCTATACTTTTTAATTATACCGACACAATAAACATGAAGGGCGGAGAAGAAAAAACCCGAGGTTTTTTTTTTGCTTGGTCATCTTTGTCGTCTGCGGTTTCATTTCATGTTCACCCAACTATAAATTGATACCACAAATTTCTTTATTTATAATTAACTTTTTTAAAATAATTATTTCTTCAGAGACGATTGTGTCCTTTTCTTTTATATTATATCCCAATAAAATAAATTGAACTTATTTTTATTATAAAATATTGTATGACAGATATAACATCCGTAGTCCGAGACTTGAAAACCCCTTAAAACTCCGTTTAAAATCCCGAGTTGTAAAAATTAATTTTGTTTATTGAAATAAAATTTAATGCACGTTCAAGAGATACCGCAATGCAGGGCGAATTCCATTTTGTCAACCGCTCGCGTCGTATAGGAATGGGAAGCTTAGGAATCCACTCCTATTAGTAGTTAATTTAATCAACTCAAAACGCCCGGAAATTGCTCTTAATCAACCTTTTCTACTCTATAACTTCGTTCTACCTTATTATTTTTTTTGGGGCGAAAAAAAAGTTTACAAGAAAAACCTCCCTTTTGATGTTTTTTCTGTGATATAGGCGGGCTTGCGTTCTGCTTGAAGCAGCGGTTTAATCGCTGACTCCACAATACGAAGAACGAGTTTGTATGGCCTTAGCACACTTTGTTTTGTATTCAAATTTTAGATCTTATTCCTGAAAATTTTATTTTATTTTTTTTTTAATCCTCTATTTTGCGGTCAAGAAGTCTCGTTTTAAGGTGTTTCAATGGATTTTTGGAGATTTTGCAACCGCCTTTTTACGGGATTTTGAGAATTTTCTACAGATTTTCCCATATTTCATTTTATGGCATTAGTTTAGAGCAGTGTTTCTCAACCTTTTGAATCCTGCCCCTGAAAATTGAAAATTTGAACACCCCTGAATAAAAAAAATAACTTAACGGGCCAGTTAATTTTTTAATGGGAGGTTAAGTTTACCCTTTACTTAACGGGCCGGTTAAATTTTGCCCTTTACTTAACGGGCCGGTTATATTTTTGCCCTTTACTGAACGGGCCGGTTAAATTTTTGCCCTTTACTTAACGGGCCGGTTAAATTTTTGCCCTTTACTTAACGGACCGGTTAAATTTTTGCTCTTTACTTAACGGGCCGGTTAAATTTTTGCCCTTTACTTAACGGGCCGGTTAAATTTTTGCTCTTTACTTAACGGGCCGGTTAAATTTTTGCTCTTTACTTAACGGACCGGTTAAATTTTGCTTTACTTAACGGGCCGGTTAAATTTTTGCTCTTTTTAACGGGCCGGTTAAATTTTTGCCCTTTACTTAACGGGCCGGTTAAATTTTTGCCCTTTACTTAACGCCTCTATGGCTGGCCACTTAGCTATTTCCCCCCTATCGCCCAAATTTTGCGAAACGCCCCACAGTAACTTCCCAGCGCCCCCGGGGGCGGTACCGCCCACCGTTGAGAATCACTGGTCTAGAGTTTGTGATTATTAAAAAAAATTCTTTCAGACTTTTTGTTTGGATAAAAAAAAATACTAAGAGAAGTTCTCCTTGAAACTAGCCGTTGTAAACAAAATCCTTTTTTTAGATTGAAACAAACCAGATGTCGAACCAGAACCTTTATTTCTTCATTTTTAGTGTATTTCAACCGTGGAAGGAAAAATAATTGGACTTTTTATTTAAAAAGATGGAGGTAAAATAAAAAAAGGCTAAGAAGAGAAAAGCGTTTTCTTGTGGAGAGGCTCCATTTCGTACTAACTGAATCCAATCCTTCGGGAGCTCTCATTAAACGGTATTTACTCTGGACTGGGGCCGAGGAAAAGTCCATTAAAGAGACCCTGTATTTACTGAAGTGTTAATTCTTCGAGGCATTAGGAAGAGTTTCTGTAAAGTTGGCTAAAAAAAGTCTTTAAAAATAAAAGGAAAACACCAAATTTTCAACGTTTGGTATTTTCATGTCGGTATGCAAATCGCATTTCAGACTTGGGTTGAATCGTTAGCATGGAGCTAATTAAAGGTAGGCTCCGACAAAGTTGGACGAAGAGAGCTCCTTTTGTCATTGGCCCTTCAAGTAAACCTTTTCAAAAACCTATTCTCAAAACGCAAAGACGATTTTATCTTCAAAAAAATATTTAAAAAAAACTTGTAATTACAGTTGTTCCGAATATGTAAGATCGACATGCCATTTCTTAAAATTACATTTTCTTTTCGGGTCGTTTGATTTTCCCTTGATATCACACATGCACGATTTGTAGGTGCTACATTCTAATTACAAAACATAAAAATATAATCAAAATATTCTTTTATCACACGACATACGAAATTGTTTAAAAACAAAAAGTTAATTAATTTGAATTTTCAATTAATAGATAAATAATTCAAAATTCGATCCTATTGAAATAGGGCTCTCAATAAAAGCCCTGATATCGGAACCAATTAAAGGGCCAGTTTATTTCTCAGGTAAACAATACAATTAATTTAACCGGAGAATATTCCATCATTATGGGAATGATTAAAATTGCGTGGCTTTTTAAAAATACCCCTCATTCTATTAAAGAAAATAAATTTAAAAAAGCTAATCAATTTATTCAGAGGGATTTAAAATAATTTAAAACAATAACTTAGGTAAAACTTTGTTTTTTGGTACGAAAATGGAAAAATTTGTAAAATTGAACCTTTATTTGGCCCTTCAAACCTTTCACAAATTTCATAACTCATACTTTTTTTTCTTTTAAAAATGATGTAGGAAATAATAAACGCAGTGCCGGAATAATAAAGTTAGTCCCAAAAAGCGCTTTTAAAAATTTTTATGGAGTGTTTTTCCTTTTGTAAATCAAGTAAAGGGATTCTTTTTGGTGGCAATAAATTAGATTAGCTTTAAACGGCTTATGCAGATATACAGGCGATGTAATTTATGAGCGTGTTTGTGTGAGAAGAAAGAAGGAGAAGGTAGTAAGACTGTCCCAAAAAAGAAGAAGAAAAAAAAAGATAATTCAATGTTATTGCGTTTGTGTAACTTGTTAGTATTTTGAGTGATGTGTCGTAGAGAAAAGAGAAGGAAAAGAGAGAGGAAAAAAATGGTGGGAGGGTAGTAATATCGAAAAGGGGTTTATCCCGTGGATTCCTCTGCGACCTCTGCTCCGACAAAAGGGGGTTGCACGTTTCCACACAGGAATTCTTGATTAAAATTCCACTTCTCCATGATTAATGTCCCAGTGCTATCAATCCGGCGGCGGGAGAGAGAAGCCGCAGAGCCGGAAAAGAGAGGTTTTCTCCTTGGGAAAGAAGAGAAGGGAAAAGGGCGAGAAAAGGGCAAGAAGTTTTATTAGAGCCTCCTTTCCAGACCAAATAGTGGAACATTGGAGATCGGTCAATCATTCTACTCGTTTTCTCTGTGACAGAGTCCCTCCTTCCACCCCTCTTTTTTCCCTTCTTCTTCTTCTTAAGAATCACCCTCATTTCTTACCCTATTATTACTTTTCAAAGTAGATCCATTAAGCAGGTTTGACTTTTAATCCCACGATTAAACAAGAATAAAAAATTCCTTCCGAATATTGCGAATATTTCGCCTTCATTTTTAATAAAAAACGAAAAACTTCTTAAAGGCAATAAAATGTTTTCTCTGGTTTTAGGACTCTTTTTTGGCGGTTTTTCAGATTTCTAGACTAAAAAAAGTGGAAAACCCAGGAAAAAAGAGTCCTTGATTCTTAACTTTTTATATGAAATCGAATTTAAGTGGAAGAGTGGATCTTTTGCAAAAAAAAAAATTTTTGTAGGGAGAAATTAGGGTTGTTGACGCCCGTTTCGTGTGGGCAGCCCACCGGCGAAGCCTTTAATTTTTACTACCTTAAATTAATGTTCTTCCTTTCCTTTGAGAAAGTTCCCGCTTCAGTTCTAGATCAACACTTTTAATTATTTAAAAAATATCGAAGGTTTTAAAATTTTTTTTTCGGAATTCAAAAAATCTTTCCTTTTTAACTAGGAGGGGAAGAACATCCAAAGATAAAATAATCGCGTGATGTTCTTCAAAAACTTTTATTACTACTTCTTAATTAATTTTCCATTGTTTTTTTCATTGCGTGACCTCCCGTCACGATCCCCCTTTTTAATTAACCATTTATTATTATTTTTTAAATAATTAAAAATGGAGTTTTTAAAAGAAGAAATTATGTAGCCGATGGTGTATAAAATATCAGATTTCCCAGAAAAGGGATCCCTTTTGTTTAGAAAGACGTTAAAACGCGGGAGGAATATTTGTCAAAGAGGGAATGGTTCCGAGTTGTCCTGATTGTACAGAATCTCACATTTCAAAAGGTCTTTCCCCATTTCACGTTATATCCCATTCTTTAAACATTACCCTCATATCCCGTTTTGTTATAAATTAATAAACTTTCAAAATTATATAAATGTGATATATGGTCATTTAGGTTTTTAGGTAGATTTCTTTTCTTCAAAAATCTACCTATTGTAATGTACCAAGTAGTCGCAGATTCAAAAAATTTCTATACGTTTTTCGTTTCATACCTCCTGGACCCCAAAACCATCCTCAGTTGAAAAGTTTATATATATATATATATATATTAGCACGATAACTGGAGCAATTTTAATGTGAGGGTGACGATATCCGGTATTTAGAGCTTTTATCTCAATAGCTCGGACGAGTTCGTTAATGGCTGAAATCGGACCAGCGATTCACCTACTTTACTTAGGGCTTAAAAGACAAAATTGGCATTTTCTATTGAAATCCTAGTCCTTTTGCAAAAAAAAACTTTAAGACCTCTGCGAGGGCGTGTAAAAAATTAATTAAAGCAGGTTTGGACGAGCCAGGCGCAAAATATTGAACTAGCTAAACTTTAAAAAAAATTTGAATTTATACCGGGAAATTATTAAATATTTATTAATAAAATTATCAGATGTTTTTCTAGGGGCTCAGTGCCGCAATTTTTCTTATATCATCATTTTTATAACATAATTATATATTTTGTGTTTATACATATTAATTTTAATCATGAAAAGAAATCTACCTTTTAGTCCCTGCTACCGCAGGGTCATTATTTTGTTTTGTTTTTATATCAAGGTTTTATTTTAATGGTTCAGCCTTAAAACTTGAAAGTAATAAAATGTAACGAGGGCATTCTCAAAAGACCTATAAAAACTATTTTAAGAATCTTTATACGTTTCTGTTTGATTAAATTTCTTATTTTATTGAAACAAAAAAAAAATTATACCCTACTTAGCAGAGACCAAAATATGGTAAATTTCAAAATTTCGATGCCAAAACTATTTATAATGTATTAACGTTTTGCTGGTCCTTACTACCGAAAAAATCCTTTTTTATCAGATTTCTGTGAGTTATTGGATGAGAAAAAACCCTTTATTACCTTTTTACAGAGATTTCCCCTGTTTTTCTAGGAAGAGATATTCTTTATTTTCCTGGTTTAAGGCGATTTCCATGGGAGTAACTTCTTTTAACTTCCTTAAAGAAGTTATTGTGATACCCTCCACGTCGGGTTTTTGGGGAAGGGTCTTCCAGACCCCGGAGGGTCAAATCGAATATTGATCTTTATCAGCTTTGTCTGTGGTTCCGGCCGGCCGTAGCATTTTTTCCGGAACACTTTACGGCCACAGTTTTCATCCGATTTCCACCAAATTTTCACACAAATTTCTTTAGCCGGTGAAGAAGAATGTAACGAGGGCGATTTTTGAATTTCGAAAAAATGGCGGAGATATGTCTGTTTGAAATTTAAAAATTCGCTGCGGCCGAACCGTTAAGCCGATTTTCACCGAATTTTCACCAATTACTCCTTATATTTTTTACGAATTTTTGGTGTAAAAAAATTGCCACTTTTTAGTTATAACTTTTTTTAGTAGGGAAAAATTTCGGACTTCTAACCATTAAGAGAGGCACATCCGTAGGCGAAAGAGCCCATTATTTCTACCTTGACATTTGGAAAAATTTTCGAAAAAATAAACTCGGAAAATTTTTGAAAAGAAAAAAAAAAAAAATTTTCTTGAAAAAACTTGGAAAATTTTTGAAAAAAAAAAGAAAACTTGGACAATTAAAAAAAAACTTCCTCCTCTCTATACTTACCCTCCCTTATACTTCTCCTCCCTTATACTTCCCCCTCCGTTGTGCGTCCTCTCCGTTATACTTACCCCTCCTATATTGTTACCTCTCTTTAAGGATGTTTTCGTTGGAAGCTCTTCAAACCATATTAACTGGTTTTTGCGATATCCTCGCAAAATAATTTATCCAAGTCTCATATTTAGGTTTTCTTTTTATTATTATTTTAAGAAAATAGGAAATTTAGTATTCAATTAGTAAGGTCGGAAGTTTTAATAAAGCCGTTACAAGCTAAGGAATAGAAGCTTGAATTTTTTTAATTAAACGGATAAAAGAGAAGTGGGTTTTAATTGAAAGCTTAATGGGGCAAAAAATAATAAAAAAAAAGGCCGAGTTCTAACAAATAAGATAATGGGTTTTGATGTTTTTAAGTCTTTTCCAATATTCTTCCAAAACTTAAGTTTCCCAAATAGAATAAGGTGGTCACCGGTTCCTTCATAATTGGCTTCGACTGGCCGTCAAGCTCGGCGGGACCAGGGAAAACTCTCTTATAAAACTTTTAGCCCGTCCTGTGGATTTTTTATAGGCGGCTAAACTCCGTTTTCCCGCTTATGTAATCTTAGCCCTCCCTTCTACCTCTCACTGCAGCCTAATAACCCTCGCCTTCTAGAGTAATTTCATGTTAAATTACAACCCGACGAGAAAAAAAAATTTCTTCATCCCCTAGCTACACTAATTCTCTTTCTCTTTTACAATTTTTATCATAAGAATTTTTTTATCTTAAAAAGTTTAGTCGTAATTATAATTTTCTTTTTAAAAACGGTGGATTATCGCTTGTCCGAACGTTGACAAGAAATCCCGAAAGGGAAGATTCTGGAATGAGGCCGAAAGCGAAAACGGAAAGCGGTTTATTTTTTTTATAGCCAACCTTCCCCACAAGGGATGAAACAAAAGGGTTTTTTTTACCATTCCCCACTTCCTCCCTTCGCCCTTTCCGACCCGCATTCTTTCAAGACCTTTCCTTTTACGAGACTGAAATCAAAACAAATATGTACCTCGTTAAAAGGTGAAAAGAACACTGTTTTAACGCACTTAATATTTTATATGATTAACTTTAGCAAAAGCCCGAAAAAGGGCAAGGTGTGAGATTCTGAAATGTCAAAATAACCTAATTTTCCTAATTTAAGAATCCATAACCAAAAAAATCAATACTATTGCAACTAGCTGTCAATGGGTGCGAATTTCATTGGTT